>CM034154.1:214455291-215055291 GCA_019776745.2 Taxus chinensis | reverse complement strand
GACAATGTGTTCATATATGAACCTTGCCACTTCATCCATGGAAGTTGTTTTCAATGGCCTAGCTTCAACCCACTTGGTTAAATAATCTGTGGTAACTACAATATACTTATTTTGGCATGGGGTAGTTGGAAGTGGACCTAAAATGTCTATTCTCCACTTTTTTAAGGGACCAAGTGGAGGAATAGGGCATAATGGAGCTGATGAAGTCTTACGGTTACCATGTGTTTAACAAATATCACATGTCTTACAATAATTATAACAATCTCTAAAAAGAGTGGGCCAGTGATAACCTGCATCCAAGATCCTTCTTGTTGTAAGTTGTCTAGAGAAGTGCCCTCCACATGTACCATTGTGGAATTCTTCTAGCAGCTCCTTCCCTTGATCACGTCCAACTACTCTCTTGTACTGTCCATCAGGTCCTATTTGAAATAATACTCCATGCAGAATAGAATATGGATGACTGGCTTGAGTAATCTTCCTCTTAGTCTTTGCATTGGCACCATCAGGAAACTTGAATTCATTCAGATAATTCCAAATATCTATGTATTCACTAGGGATTGTGTCAAGGGATAACAATGTTGCATCTGGGAAATCATCATCATCACAAGATGAACCTAAACCGTCATAGGCTCGAGAGAGTGCATCTGCATTGACATGCTTCTTTCCTGTCCTATCTATAATATCAAATTCAAATTCTTGTAACAAAATTATCCATCTTGTTATCCTCCCTGATGGATTAGGCTTATTTATAATATATTTTAGAGCCTGATGATCTGTTACAACTATAAATTTCTACCCTAGCAAGTAATTTCTAAACTTCTTTATAACAAAAATGATAGTTAGAGTCTCTTTTTCTGTTATAGTATAATTTACCTTAGCACTGCTCATTTGTCTGCTCCCAAAGTAAATTGGATGATCATTCCCATTTTCATCCTTTAGGCTCAGAGTACTTCCTAGTGCTACATCTGAAGCATCAGTATACACAATGAATGGCTTGCTCTAATCTGGATTCGTTAAAACAGGTGAAGACACCAGGGCTTCCTTCAGTTGTTCAAAAGCTTCATGCACCTTATTTCCTGGTTCATAAGTAACATCCTTCTTCAAGAACTGGGTTAGTGGTTGTGCAATCTTTGAGAAATTCTTGATAAACCTTCTATAGTAACCCACATGGCCTAAAAATGATCTCAACTTACTATTATTCATAGGAAATGGTAACTCTTTGATTTTTAAAAATTTATCAGGATCAGTACTAATACCATCTCTGGATACAACATGCCCTAACAAAACACCTTTAGAACATCCAAAGACACACTTTGTAGGGTTTAGTGAGGCTTGTGCTTCATCTAACCTTTGAAACGTTGTCTCCATCTGGTGCAAGTGGTCCATCTTGCTCCCATAGATGCAAAAATCATCCAGAAATACTCTAATGAAGTTCCCAATGTAGGGTTCAAACACCCTATTCATGAAGCGCTGGAATGTTTCTGGAGCATTACACAACCCAAAAGGCATAACTCTATAAGAAAATGTTCCCCAAGGAGTGGTGAACATGGTCTTCAGCTGATCTTTCTCTACTATACGAACTTGGTTGTATCCGCTATATCCATCAGCAAAACTATAGCACTCTTGGCCAGCTACTTCATCCAAGATCTGATCTGAGAATGGAAGAGGGTAATGATCCTTCTTTGTTGCCTTATTGAGCTTCCTATAATCAACACAAATACGTAGTTGCCCATTTTTTTATTGAGATCATAATGGGAGAAACCCATTATGAATTCTCCATAGCAAATATGAATCTTGCATCAAGCAACTTATCTATTTCTTCTTTACAGTCTTGAAAACATTAGGATTCATTCTTTATGGCATTTGCTTTATGGGCTTAGCACCATCTACCAGCTCAATAGAATGTTCTACCCAACTTACTTGACGGAGTTCCTTGTAATCAAAAGTGAATATGTGTATGTACCTTCAAAAGAGCTGGAGGTAGGATTCCTTCTCACTCTCCATCATAGCATCACCAATATTTATTTGTTGGAGACGATCATCAATTTCTTCTTTAGATAATTTTATGGGTTCATGATTCGGTGTGACTAGAAGGATATCCATGACCGAAACATCAACCTCACTTTCTTCATCTTCGGTGTCCACTTCACTAGTACTAGAGTAATAAGAGGATGTCCAATCATCAGTTTCATCACTTGAATCCACAGGTTTTTCCTTATGATGCCGAGGGATCACGTTTATCTTCATCCTCTCTCTACCATGTCCAAGTGTCATGAAGCCTTCATTCCAATAGTTTCTTGCATGAACTCTCCTTAGCCATGGTCTTCCTAACAACATTAGGTACGCAACAGTACCATTTTTTATCACCTGAAAGTCTACCACACATACAACACCCATAACAAATATTGCCACATTTGAAATTACACCTTCTGGTTTAGTTTTTCCCTTATTTAATGACCTTATCATAACTGTTGAGGGGCGATCAATTTTTAAACCCAACATATTCATTACAGACTCGGTCATTACATTAACTACAGCACCTCCATCAACTAAGACATCATGAATTGAAATACCATTACATAATACCTCAGCTTGTGGAGTGTAGGGATCTACCTCTGCCTCCAAAACAGGGACCTCAACCTCCTTCCTTCATCAAGTATTGAGTCCACTTCGCAGCTCCCGCCTCTTCTCAAAAGACATAGCCAAGAGTTGACCATATGTAATATTTGTAGGCCTTTTGGATAGATTTTCTAAGATGGAGTATGGTCCTTGTCCCTGTGAAATCAAAAAATCCTGCACACCCAACTTTCTTCTCCTATGTTTCTTACTAGTTTCTCCTTTCATCTTCTTAGGATCATTTCCATCTTAGTTATCTTTTTCTTTCTTTCTTTTCGTTACAAACACATCTACTTCATTATTTATTCTCTTATCTACTACATCAAAAGAATTCACAGGTGCTTTCCCTTTATCATTATCTCTTGTACTAGATGTAGAAGCTCTATCTAGACAATTATACTTATAATGACCCTTTTTATAACAACCATAACATACAACTTCAGAAATATTTCTTTTTTGACCTCTATCTCCTCCCTGAGAACTAAATTATTTTCCTTGAAGAAGATTAATAGCTAACTAGCCCATCTTACTGAGCATATCTTCATACTCAGTAGATGTACTAGGAGAAATATTTGTGCTCACCAAGAGTGGTTGTGGATTCTGGACCAAAGGTGCTGGTGTAGGCTCTACTTTAGCAACAATTTCTTTGGGCTCCTCTTCCATGCTTTCTTCTTGCCTTCTTGCAATCTCATTTGCTTGTTCAATGGTAGTTGGGCGGTCATACTTCACTCGTTGTCTAATCTCTGGCTTCATCCCAAGAATGAAGTGCTTACAGAGGAGATTATCCACGCCATTCATCAACCCATCCGTTAATCCTTCCTTCTAGATCTGGACATCAAGCTTCTTCATTAGCTCTAGAACACGAGCATGATAATCCCTTCTCTTCTCCTTCTCTCCTTGGGATCGCTTTGTGATATCAATCTTGAGATCTGCATATTTCTGTTGTTCACCAAATTCTTCAAGAAAACTTTCAGTTAATAAATCCCATGAGTTTTTCACATTATCACCTAGTGTTTTAAACCACCTAAGGGTTGAACCATCCAAAAAGGTAGGAAAAAATTCAATCCATTGTTCCCTTCTTATAAGGCCATTACAAATACAAGATCATTTAAACTCTTGAATGAAAGAAGAAGCATCTTCATTAGATTAGGCTGAAAAAACAGGAATCTTCCCCATTTTCAAATGTAACCACAGTGAAAGACCAACCCACAAGTACAATCAACAAGACTTATGTGCACAAATAATTGGAATCACTATAATAGAAAATAGAAATGACCACGGTAAACTATGGTAAAAGTTGACTTACTGCGGTAAAAATTGACTTTACTGTGGTAAACACTATTTACGGTAAAAATGAAGTTACTGGGGTAAACACTATTCATGGTAAAAAATGAAGTTACTGTGGTAAATACTATTCATGGTAAAAGTGACTTTACCATGGTAACTCCTATACACAGTAAAAACAAGGTTACCCTCCAAATTATTTTTGACTAAGTGGGAATATCTCTCCAGAAAATCTACCAACGAGGAATGGTCCCGGCAACAGAACCAAAATGTCATCACCAATCTGACACTATGATAATTCTTCACCGGGAACTCCTCGTGCTATGATTATTTACTAATGCATAGCTTTAGTTTGGTGGATGGAATCTGGAAACACAACAACAAACATAACACAAGAATACCATAGACTATGATAAGAAGGAATGATGATAAATCTGAAATATCAATATAAATTATAATATCAACATGAAATTGTTACAATATCACCCATGAGGTACTTCAAGTGTTACTGACTTCACTTGCCTTCCAACAATAACTATGGGAGAAACTTCACAATTACACCTCTTAATGGCTTCTTTGACACACCTTCAAAATGATGGCTTCCTTTGCACACTTACTCATACAATATTTCTCACTACTTCCTTCTATGCTAAATGAGGGGGGTGGCCTCTCTATTTATAGAACTTCTAGGCTTATCCATCTTATCTCTAAGATAGGATAAGAAATCCACTCTGACGAATCATATTCCATACTTTAACTCTTATCTTCGATCAGACGCTACTACTAATCATACTTAACAACATCCTATTCCTAATACATACATTAATGAAATAGAAATTACGGAGGAAAATTTTAGTGTTGACAGGAGCCAATTCCACAGCAGCAACTCATCCTTCAGCATAATTATTCTTCTTCTTCCTCTTCTCTCTCTCTCTCTTCTCTCCTCATATGACACTCTCTTCAATGTTATATTTTTGCCTTGAGGGTTGCACTTTTTAATATGACTTAAGTGACTTTAGAAATATAATGTAAATTAAGTCACCTTGCTATTATAAAAGGGACTTAAATATTTAAAGTGGAATATGAATAGTCTTAAGTCATATTAAGGTATTCGAAAGGTAATGAGGAAGATGAGGAGTCAAGTATAATCTATAAATTGTAAAGCCATTCCCATTTCAAAGGGTTGGTGATTGATCTTGTAAACTCAAGAGTATATTGTACTTTGAGAGAACAAAGGAGATAGCCATTTTCTTCCATTTCCCCCCTTTTGAATTTCCTCAATTTCTCCACTATGTACAACTTTTGTTTAAGCATCAATACAACAAGGAAGTTTCAACTTTCTTTGACTGAGGGATTTCATGATAATTTGTGTTCATCAAATTCTATTTGGTCTTGTTGCCATTTGCAGGGTTGTTTCCTCTAAATTTAATGCATGTGACAAAGTTTCTAGCTAATGTGTGTACAGGAATATGATTTTCTACCTGCAACATTAGTTCTCCTACCTCAACTCTCACTCCCTTTCCCACTTTCAGACAAAGTCTTCCCTAGCAATATATTTCTAGCTTTTCCGCAGGGTTAGTAGAGTGCCCCTATTAGATCCCCGGTCGAAATGCCACCACATAAATCCACATATTCTGGTGCATTCACATACGGTAGCTGCACCGGTTATGTAGATGAACTTAGATTCCCAGAGCATTGACAATAAATCCACAATTTTTTCCACCCAACAAATTTTCTCACCAACAGATCTGTCATGGTATCTCAAGCAGGGTATGAGGAAGATAAAATAAGTTGCATGGGTATAGAAGTCTGAATAAGATTGTGCATATTGATGTAGGTCCATGAAAATTGTTAATAAACTTCAAGACAAGATATAGTTCTAAGTCTCATTACTTGAAAGAGTTACATTTGTAGATACTAAAATTAGGTCACACTCCCCTTTGGTCCCTCGGTGAATAAACACCCTTCATCACATTCACCTAGCCATGGCCCCCTTCACCCCACTAATATTAATTTAATTAATTTAATTAAATTAATTCATTATCCTCACCATATTTATTATTTAAATATCTTAATTTAAATAATATCCACACATACACTTCACTTAGACACCTCACCAAGCTAACTCACCCTAAAAATCTATTCTTAGTAAGTTTCCATAACTAACTAAGACTTACCTAAACCCTAAAAATCAATGCCTACATTCCCTCTAACCACGTCCCTGCATGCTTACAAGAAGCTTCTAGTCTAATCCATGGGTTAACGGCACGAGATCTGAGGAAATCAAGAGGATCTCCCTAGTTTAGTAAACCTAGGAAATCCCGCCTTGACCGACGTCGGTTACCCCTAACCGTCACTGGTTAAGCTGGAACCGCCATCGGTTACCCTTTTAACCCCAAAACAACCTTATTCTCAAGGTTGGCAGAAGGTTAGGAAAAGATGGGACAAGATGGTGAACATTAACACATCTCAAAGAGATAACACATCTTCAGAGAGTGAATTCCAAAGAGAACACGCATGCAAGGAAGGAGATCAAGAACTTTCTCTTGCACAACCATCCCAGCCATGATCTGATCTAACCAAGCAAAGAGGAATGTACATGCAACCCATGCAGAAGCTTTCTTTCAGTTGGTGATCACTTGCAACCTTCAAACCTCTCATCAGCACCTCCATCCCTCACTCACAGACATCCAGGACTAGAATCCTAGTAAGTATAACATCATACTTCTCTGGTTTATTTCATTTCATCATTATTTTATCATCTATTGTTTACCTACCCACCTATTGACCTTCTCCAACACTTCCACCTCCATATACCCATTAAAATCTCACCAAATCCTACCCAAGTCACCCAATACCTCATCTCAACCAACCAAAATCATTTGTGCAATCACAAAGGAGACCCAAAGCCCATTCTGTGGCATTCCCAGATTTCCACAGTAACTGGCACCGGTTACACCTAACCGCCATCGAGTCACCCTTAACCGACATCGGTCTCTGTATTTTCCCATACAACCCAGAACAGAGACCTACCCACCTAATTTCATCTCACCCTCATCCATCTGTGAGTATACCTGAGACCTCTGTCAGACCTGCAGAGACCCAGAACTAGTTACTTGACCTTCAGATCCTATTCTAACCTAGCCTGTTAGATTAGATCTATTTCTTATTGTGTTTTAAGTGAGATACCTAAATCATTTCGAACTACAATAGGATTAACTTTGTTTACAACATTAAATTGTTTAAAACAGTGGACTGACAACCATCTAGGAAGTATCACACTTCCCAGATCTAGCATACACTAGGCAGTTCACTGCATATATTGTTTAATTCCTTCTGGTGGTCTTGCTTTTCATTACAGGTAGTTCCTCCTAGCCAAAAGGAAGTTCTCACAATCAGTTGTGGATTCAAAAGTCATACATGCGCAACAACCCATCAACCAGCATTTGAACAAATATTCCTCCTATGCCCGTTACCCTATTTGTTTCGTCAATACTTCAAAGAAATGATCTAGAATCAGGTGAAACATTTTGGCACGCCCGGTGGGACCCATCTGAGGTTCCTTGCATTTCATTCATTCCTAGGAAAAATTGTGTGTTTGTTTCCCTTCTGAAAAGTATACACATTAATCTTCTTCCTTGGTAACCCACCTTTTCTTTCTATTTGCTCTAAAGGAAACCTTTCTTTTGGTGTAATTAAAAAGAACCATTTCTTCATGTTTTCTGCATTGTAGTGAAAGAGCATCCCTCTTCCTCTTCATCTCTTTGTGTCATCCAACTTCACACTTCGATTTGGGCTTAAAAATAAGTGCATTGCATTCTGATTTATCGCATTAGCTCACATTAATTGAGGGCAACCTATACGCTGGAAGTCATGACCAGTTGATGGTTGACAAATGAACCATAGAAAGCACTTTCTTTCTCTTTCTCTCTCTCTCTCTGAGTCTTACCAAACCTCACAAAAATTGAAAATACACACATTCTTAAACAACATCTTACCTGGAAGAAGCTGTAGGTGATCACACGATCACGGCACAGTGGGCACCCAGCTCGCTGCTCTGTCGAGTCATACTTTAGAGTGAAGCCCGCCCCCACCATAACATACCTGAAACCTCACCTTTTAGATCTCCTTTTTTGTAGGAAGCCATCCTCACCAAAAAAATCTATTTCACAACTCATGTGTCAGTCCCTAAATAGCATAAGCTAAACAAACATAATAGAAAAGGCACTCCTAGGATCACATTTTTCTTAGTGTTTTTGCTTGGCTTGCATTTTGAGGTGAGAGATCACGTTCTTCATTTTTTTGTTCATCCTTGCACACTCCTCATCACAGCTGGTGTATTCCGGCTTCACCTGAGTGTGCCTGGGCCATATCATCATCATTCTCATAATTCTGGGTCTGATTCTACATCAGATTTTAATTCACAACCACTTTTCTTTCATCACTGTTTCAATTTCACAGTAACCGTCGTCGGTTACCTCTGACCGTCATCGGTTATACCCAACCGATGTCAGTTCCAGGTCCTTTTGCTAACCTACCCAAAAGGACATTTTATTCATCATCTTCCACTTTTCACAGTCCCTGTCACTACCATCATACCCATTGACATTGTAAACATCATCAAATTTGGCATACCTATCAGATTTCACCTTCTGCTTTATTTTTCACTCACTGTCCATTTTTTTTTACAGTGACCAACAGTGGTTACCCCTGACCAGCGTCAATTTTCCTTAACTGACATCAGTTATCCTGTTTCACATTCCAACCTTCATTTGGTACCCAATCCATTTTTTACTGCCAGATTCACCTGTTCCTGTTGTTCTCTGTGTCATTTACAGAGAAGCAGCCCTACCTGATCAGTACTGGTTCACATGGTGCTGACCCGAAGACAAGCAAGCGCACTCGTATTTCACACCAGTTGTCAACCACTCCCACCTAGTCCTTCACCACCTTCCATTTTATCACCAGCCATGGATCCCATCCAACCTATTACTATCGCTACCAGAGATGAGGAGTTTGCACAACTCCTTGACCAAAACCCTTCCGCTTTACAGTTTTACCTTTCCCATTCATCCACTCGAGATGCCTCGGGTCAGTTGATATACGACATGCCCGTATCTATCCCCCCAACTCTCATTCCCACTCCTGCATCAGCCCCATCTGGCTCTGTGTTGCCCACATCTACCTTACCCCCAGTCATTTCGCAGCTAGGTCCTATACCCGCTATGACTGCCACATCTTCCATCTCCGTGGCACCCGTTACATCCACCATACCCCCGAAAAATACCCCAAACACAACCTCATCCACCCCTAATGTCTCACACATACCCATAGCTACATTACCACGTCCTATGTCAGTGACCACTACCCCATTTCAGAACGTGGTCCTTTCCATTCCACAATTGTTAGCCCTTATTTCCACTAGGGTTACCACAACCCTTCCACCTCCCTATACATACTACCAACAACCTCCCATTTCATCCATTATTCACTCCAGGTACGTACCCCCTATTTCACTGCCTTCTTCTCAATCAACCTACATGGCAGCCCCATACACTGGAGTGCCACCCCTGTTATATGCCCAAAACCAATCCTCTCATGCTATAGGAGGCACCCAATCATCACAACCCACCAACGACCTAATTAAATTGATGTTGGACAAGATGCAGACATTGGAGGCATTGGTTTCAGGCTCCCGCAACACTCTCACCTACGACGAGATTTGCAACGAGCCCATCCACCCATCCATTCCTATCCGCTCATACCCCATGCATTGGGAAATGCCTAAATTCAATCGTTTCAATAGCAAAGAAGACCCGCAGCAGCATTTGTGGTCGTTCAAACACGGGTGTTATCTGATCACTCATGATGATGCCTTGCTCTTGAGAACCTTTCCCATGTCCCTCACTGGACCTGCATTAGATTGGTATAGTGGGTTACCTAGACACTCTATATTCTCATTCAATCAGGTAGCCCAAGCCTTCTTGGATCATTTCTCTATCAATATCGTCAAGAAGGTTACCATGACTGATCTATACTCCACGCATCAGTATGAGGATGAATCTATCATAGATTTTTTTGCTCACTGGCGTAGCTTGATCAACCAACTCACCTTCCAACTGCCCCAAACAGAACTCATCGAGCTCTTCACACGGGCTTGTGCTAGACATATCTCACTCGACCTTGCAGGTCCAAACCTTCCAAACATTTGATGAAGCATTCACTATCGCATGAAAGTTAGATATTCGGGCCATCGAAGAGATGAAAATCCAATTACACAATAAAAATTTAGCATTCAAGTCGAATGATACCTCTTCTTCTTCCAAACCACAAAACAATTATTCAAAAGCTAAGGGCACCACTAACACAGTGGTACTCAAGGCTGGCCCAGCACATCCGTCAAATCAGGCTACCCCCTCATCTAATCTCTCACCCATCCAAACTTTTCAATTCAGATGAGAGCAGTGGAAATATACCCCAATCGGGGAACCTTACTCTTTTGTCTTAGAAAATCTTATCAAAGTCAGAGCCATCACCCTTCCACCTATAAAACCACACACTGTTTTGACCCTGCTCGCCCCATGCCCACATGGTATAAAGAACATGATTTCTATAATTATCATCGAGTAAAGGGTCATAGTGATGGCAACTGCATCACTTTCAAGAATATTGTCCAAGAAATGCTCGAGAAAGGTGAGTTAACCGTGGATAATCCTAATGCACCTGCCAACCAAAACCTACACATCTTCAAGAAACCATTTCCCAACCATGCCCCTTCATCTGATCAAACCGGTGAGACCTCAACTCATGATACCCATACCCGCGAGGTTCACGCTATCTTTAATGATGTACCTGTCACCTCCCAATTACCCCATATTCCTTCCATAGAGGAGATCCTAGCCCGAAATCCTCCTTCCGCATCAGAACCAACCTCCCCTGTTCCTTCACCAACAAAGGAACACCTTTCATCTCCTTCATCACCTACAGAGGAGTCTTCTACTAACATTGAGACCATCTCACCCCTGGCTTTCCCACTTAGAGAACCGACACCTACATTACCTCCTCCACCCATAGAGGAGCACCCATTATCTCCTCCACCCACAGAGGAACACCCATTACCTCCTCCACCCACAAAGGAGCACCCATCATCTCCTCCACCTATAGAGGAGCTCCCATCATCTCCTCCACCTATCATAGACCCAGTTGAGATACCTTTGCCTCTTGGCGAGCATTCTCCATCCACTACCCAAAATCCTGCTGACCTACTTTCGGCTCTCTTACCCACGGAAGCTGAAGCTAGCCAATTTCCCATCTCTAAGACACATTTTATGGGAATTTTCCATTAGGTCCTCATCAACTCCACCTACAGACGTGTCTTCTCACATTTTGGCCGATCACTTAGATTATGTGGATAGAGCCTTACTATGGGGGCACCTTTTGCTTCCTGTCTCAACACAGATGCAGAGGTCACTTACTGATACCTCCACTATCTACCCAAAAATATTTTGACCAATCGAACCAAACACAACCACCTCTATCATAACTCCTTCCATGACACCTGTTATAGCTCAAACCACACCCTTACCCATAACTCAACCTACACCTAAACCCAAACCCATACCTACAACATTTTCCTCGACTAAACCTATTACCACTTTAGGGGTCACCCCGACCACCAGCCTTACTCATCCACCTATCAAACTAGATTTAGCTACATCCTCCAAAGTCAACACCATACCTACTCCTACACCCAAATAGAAGAACCAAACCCATCGACCTCATACCCCGGCTGCGCCAATCACACCTGCACCTATCTCATCTGTCTTAGGATCTCAGCTTCCCCACATGGTCAAGAAACCTCCACCCACCAATAAACCAAAAACACAACAACCCATTCCTTCCTCACAAACCTCTAATCTCCCCAGACACCCAACACGACTTACACCAGCACCTGCAGCATCTTTACCACCCATACCTCCAATACCCTCAGTTATTGCTTCACTACCCACTACACTTCAGTCGTTGTCTCTCACACCCCAAGCACGACCCGTGTCATCTACCTTCACAGCACCCCCGTTATCCCCGTGGGTAACTCGCCCTCTTCCTCCATCTACTTTTCCTTCTAGACCTCATACACCCACATCACCTTTACCCAAGAAGGTGCAACCCAAAAGCAAAACTCCACTACCCCACAATAAGGTAGTCAAAACAACCACACACCCTCCTACCCGTCCATCTACTATACCCCTACCTAAACAAACATGACCGACACCTAAAACCACACCAGCACCTCAACCCATAGCTCGATCTGCTCCTCCTCTTCCAAAGACCATTCCTTGACAATCAACCACACCTACATCCAAACCTACGATCACTTCCCATTGTGATCCACTAGCAGGGTCCTATGCCAAAATTTTAACCAACCTCCTTGGAGACTTCTGTCATCACATTACCACCACTCAGACCTTACGACCCCCTCAAACCCAAGCCAAAAGGGTTTGATGATACTAAAATTTGAGCATACCATCGTGTGCCAGGGCACGATGTGGAGAACTGCAAGGCCTTGAAAACCATCCTTATCCAATTATGTCCACCAGAAACCAACTTTGATGATGATGACCTTCTCGACGAGGATCCTACTTCACCGACACCCATTCCCACACTACCCACTCCACAACCACAACCTCCATCCTCACAACTCCTAGAGCCACCCCCAAGATTTGAAATTAACATGGTTCATATCAAAGAACTTGCCACGCCACCACCCCAATGTCATTGCGCCCAGCTCACCTCACAAGGCTTTTCTCCTCTAGTAGGTTTTTTCCCTTCATGTCATTATACCACTCATCCTACACCTTCTCCATTTAACAACTCCCCTCAAATCAACATGATACACATCACTACACATGCACAGAAGGATAAGGGAAAAGAAAAGGCAACTGACCCACCAACCAATCCTATACCCAACATACCATCTGCACCCATACCTAAAATCACTATCCGTGGCCCCACGTACCCCATTTCTAATGGCATCACACATCACACCATGCTCAAACAATTACATCAATCTCCCCTCAAAATGTCCTTATATGACCTCATTCAAACCTCAGAATCCCATCGTCAAGCTCTCATGGAGGTTCTTCAATCTATTGAGGTTTTACCCAATGACCCTACACCCGTAGCCTCCATTATCACACCCCATCATGTAGCATCTCTCACCAAATTACCACCTTCATCTTCACCCCACCCTATTCACCAAGTATCCTCCCTTAGCTTCTCAGAGGAAGAGATCATGCCACACCAAAATGATGACCTAGACCCATCCCTCTTCATCTCTATCCACATCGATGACATACGGGTACGCCATGTGATGATTGATGGGGGCACTAGCATTAACATCATTTCATCCCATGCATTCACTCAAATGCGCATACCTGAAAATTACATGCATAAACATCCAGTCATGTTGCATTCATTCAATGACACTATCACCTCTACACTAGGCACCGTCATCCTCCACATTCGCGTGGGCCCCCACACTATTCCAGAATTGTTTTATGTCTTGGAGGGGGAATTCCAATATAACCTGTTGCTTGGCAGACCCTGGATCCATGTCATGGGTTGCGTTCCTTCCACTTTGCATCATTGTGTAAAGTTTGAACATGAAGGACACACTTATACCATTCCAGCTGACCCCTCACCTTTCAAAACATGCAACATGCTTTACTGACCCAATGATGTGCTCATACCTATTAAGTCATCTACCTCCACAACCACTACTTCTTCACCTACACCTCCACCTACCAGTACAGCCGCTGCTTCTACCGCACATACCTCCTCCATTCCTACCACTACCATAACCTCCACAGCTGACCCATCAGCTTCCCAATCCATTAACTCTACCTCAACATCAACCTCCGACACTTTATCCATACCAGCTACCTACATACCAACCACTGATCCCTTGGAAGGTGTTTTTCAATGCCTCACTCTGGGGGAGTACCGCTTATATAGTGTCAACACATTCCTTACTCCACAAGAGTATGGAATCCTTCACCAACACCCACGTTACGATCACCATATAGGAGAACATCTCCTTTATGGTCCTCCTTACCTTCATACTAGTCTCACCTATGGGGGACTTGATACTACCACTTACACACCCGAACCACCCCCACAAACTTGCCCCTTTTCCGCTGACTTCCAATCACTTACCAATCACCATTTCACCCACACCTTCCTGCACCGATGTGTGTGGAAGGGTTTTGGTTTTGGATTTTACGAGCAAGGCCACCATACCATTATTCCATGTACCACCCGCAAACATAACGACCGTAGTGGTATCGGCTTTCCCAAACCACCTACCAAACAGGCCCACATTGAACTCATTAAGGACACTAGCTCTTCTACACCTTCTTCACCCACTCCACCTTCATCACCACCTTCACCGATGGAGTCAATGGATCCTGAATCTATCCCTCCTAACTTTTTTTTTCATAAACACCATTTCCTTGGGGCCTCTGACTTATCAACACGAGGGCGAGGCCCCTTCCACTCTTCCCTTCCTGTATCCTAAAATGATCGATGATGATACACCTTCAATTAACATCGTTCAATGTCAGGATGATGAATCCATACTCACCTACCTTGGTGCAGAAGACTCATATATTCATCAGTCGTTACCTTCTGAGATGCAAACCATGTTGAATGAATCGACTATCGAGATCAACATTCATACTCAGGACGACCCGCACATCCTAAAGATCAGACAATCTTTAGATGCTGCCGAACAGGAAGCCATCACTTCTTTTCTCAGAGATCATAACCATGCTTTCACTTGGTCTTACGTAGACATGCCCGGTATTGACCCCACCATAGTGGTCCACAATATCGTAACCGTTCCCGATGCCAAACCCATCAAACAAAAGCTGAGGAAAATGCACCCTCGCATTGCTCTTCTCGTCAAAGAAGAACTTTAGTGCCTTCTTTCCATTTCCTTCATCTTACCCATTGATTATCCTTGTTGGATTTCTAACATTGTCCCTATCACTAAAGCATCTGGGGGACTCCGCATTTACATGGACTTCCATGACCTCAACCTAGCCTACCCGAAAGATGACTTTCCCTTACCTGGTATTGACCAGCTGGTTGACCTTACCACTGGCCATGAGATGCTATCACTCATGGATGGCTTCTCGGGTTATAACCAAATCCTGCTTGCCCCAGAGGATCAACACAAAACCTCGTTCATCACCCCTTGGGGGACCTTCTGCTATCGAGTCATGCCTTTTGGCCTTAAAAATGTTGGTGCCACATATCAGTGGGCTATGACTTACATCTTCCATGACATCATGCATCACATATTGGAAGATTACGTGGATGATCTCTTGGCTAAATCTAAATGCCACTCCAAGCACCTAACCGTCCTCAAAACCATCTTTGACCACCTCATTAAATATTGTGTCTGCCTTCAGCCTAAGAAGTGCATCTTCATGGTTCTCTCAGGAAAGCTCCTAGGATTTATTGTTTCCCTCCATGGTATAGAAGTTGACCCTACTAAAGTCAAGGCCATTCTCAAAATGCCTCCGCCTACTAACCTTAGACAACTCCATAGTCTGCAAGGTAAGTTGCAGTCCATTCGCCATTTCATTTCCCAATTATCTGATCGATGTCAACCATTTCATCATCTGCTCAAGAAGGATGTCTCCTTTAAATGGGATGATGACTGTCACAAAGCTTTTGAGGCCTTAAAACAATACCTTCTCCAACCACCCGTACTCATTCCACCTAAAGACGATCAACCTTTTTACCTATACATATCAGCTACTGATCATTCCTTGGGAGCCATGCTTGCTCATCGTGATGAACAACACAGGGAGCAAGTGGTTTATTACATAAGCCATACTCTTTTGGACTATGAAACCCGATACACCCATCCCAAAAAACTTTGCTTAGCCTTAGTTTTCATTGCCACCAAACTCTGTCATTACCTACTCAACCACAAAACCTATGTTGTGACCAACACCGACCCCTTACACTTCATGTATGCCAAACCTTATCAAAATCAGTGGGCCGTGCACGATGGCTTATGCTTTTAGCTGATCTTGACCTTGAATTCATTCATCAAAAGTCCATCAAGGGCCAAGCTATCACCAACCAATTGGCCGACGCACCTATTTCTGGGGATCAACCCTCTAATTTTGACTTTCCAGATGAGTCAATTGCTACCCTTTCCCTGGACGAACCTCCTTACCAAATGACACTCTTTTTTGACAGTTCCAAGTGTCAACATGGGGGTGGGGCTGGTATTATCCTCATTCCTCTTGATGGTGAACCCATGCATTTTTCTTTCAAATTATATTTTGAATGTACCAACAATATTGACGAATACGAAGCACTCGTACTAGGTCTCCAAGCCACCTATGCCCTAGATGTTAAATCAATCAACATCTTTGGTGATTCTCAATTGGTCGTAAACCAAGTCAATGGTATGTACCAATGTCATAACAAGATACTTCAAAAGTATAAACATCATGTAGACATAATTTTGACCACCTTTGATCGTTACACCCTTCAAACCATCCCATGTTCAACCAAAAAATTTACAGATACCATGGCCTGCTTAGCTTCCCAAATACCCGCTTCACCTGCCGATTCTACAATCTTCATCACCATACAATGACTCCAATCACCTTCTTATTTACCTCACGATGTTTACTCGATCAGAACCGATACCCCTGACCCGAGTGACCTTTGGTATAAAAAATACTCTGACTACCTTTCTCTCTCCATCTTACCTCCTGATCTTACCCGTAATGGACAACGCGCCTTCCTTAAAAAGGTCTCTCATTACGTCATCTTGGGGGGACTCCTCTATAAGCATGGCTTTGATGGTATTCTCTTACGATGTCTCACAAGTTCTGAAATTCCTTATACCATTAAGGAGGTTCATGATGGCATATGTGGAGGTCACTTCAGTGGCCTTGCTGTTGCTAAGCGTATTCTTCACCTAGGCTATTACTAGCCGACCCTTAACCATGATTGTTGTGACTACGTCAAACATTGTGTAAAATGCCAACAACATTCCAATCTTCATCATACACCCAGTCATGCCTTACAAGTCACTCGTGACCTTTGGCCCTTCTCTCAATGGGGTTTGGATCTTGTCGGAGAGATCAATCCTCATTCATCCCAACGTCATCAATGGATCATCACTGCTACCAAATATTATACAAAATGGGTGGAAGCCATACCACTCATTTCCACAAAAGTGGAGAAAATATGTGAGTTCATCAACCACCACATTATTTGTCACTTTGGTGTTCCTCATCACCTCATCACTGATAATGGAAAACAATTCAAAAATAAAACATTGCAAAAAATTTGCGATGCCTTCGGCATTCAGCTTAGTTTCTCATCACCTTATTACCCACAAACCAATGGCCAAACTGAATCCACTAACAAAACCTTAAACAAAATTCTTATGAAAGTGGTTGACGATACTGGGAAGGATTGGCATACGCACATTCCTTTTTCCCTATGGGCATACCACACTAGTATTCACACTTCCACTATGGCCACACCCTTTTCTCTGGTCTATGGTACAGAGGTAGTTCTGCCTCTCAAAGTCTAGATCCCCTCACTCCATATTTCTCTCCATGACATGCTCAATGACGATGAATTTTTTCAGGACCGTTTAGCACAGCTAGAGTTATTAGATGAATGTCGTCTTAACGCTCTGGATCACCTTCAAGTTTACCAAAAATGTATCAAACGTGCCTATGACAAACATGTTCATGAACGAACCTTCCAAGTCGGTGACCTTGTCCTGAAAGAAAATCAACATGTAACCAAAGTAGCAAAAAGTAAACGAGGAAAATTTTCTCCTAATTGGCTTGGACCATACATCATAACTCATACCTATGGATCAGGAGCTTATCGTTTATGTTCACTCGATGGTAAACTGAACCTGAGCCCCTTAACACCTTGCATCTTCGACCATTCTATTGTTGACTTGTCATCCTACCTCACCTTTTGTCTCTTTCCATGCTCATCCCTTGAGTGCTATTCACTCCATACACCTCACCAATGATTAAACAAGAATCATGTGAGTACCCGTCACTAGTTATCTTCTCTTGAATATGTGTACCATGGCACTGCACATAGCATGATTCTCATGGATACTTTTCATCTACCTTTAGATGAGATCCCATGGTCATTTCTCCTTGCCTTTTGAACAAGAGTCCTATCCTTCACCTTGGTCTTGTCCATGACTACAAATACCTCACATGGGACCAAACTCCTTGAGTCAAACTTCTAATAAAAATATGACTCCCTCAAAAGGACATCTTCCTCTCGACAATTGCTACTATAAATAGACTGCTCCCTCGAAGGACAACTATGTACAGTTTTTAAAAAAATGAGAGCAACCAAAGCTTCCCGCATCGCTCAACTTCACGAAGACCTCAAGGAGTTCAATTTTATTTATCCCATATAGACTTCCCACATCGATCAGTCTATCTCAACTATAGGTCAAAAATAACAACCTTTTTTGTCATGGACTTGCCCATTGTGACCTCATATCTCTTTCCTGAAGCGCATGCTACCTCATACCGTATAAAAATTTAACTACCTTTCACCCTTCTTACCATTCCCACTCCCATTTCCTCATTGCCTCAAGGGACTTCTTGGAACTTAGACATTTGGTGATCATGTGACTACTTTTCACCATAAAACAGTCAATCATGCAATGTCTTTAGGGTCTTATGTTCATCACCTCCTCCAAGGTATGATCTACTCGGTATGATCCTCCCCAATCAGGTGGCTTTATTGCCCCCTCTCATCTTTTAACCATCTTTGCTTACATTTTGATTACCTTATACAGGACTTGGTCCTCGACGCTTACTTTTGGGGTAATCTTCTTCTTTCACCACAATCAACCCCACCTACATCACTTTACCTATAATCCACCCACACCTACCAAACCTAAACCCACAACATGCCCAAAAAACCTACCACCTCATTTTCATACCTCCTCATATTCTTCCCTAGCTCATGGGAGAACTACATCGGCTTGAGGTCCCTTTTCACTGGGACTATGTAGGCAGCACTCCGAGGGCATGGGGCCCTTGGAGGTTAGCTCGGCCATCCTCTACCCTCAACAATTCATCTTCCATGTGCCTCACATTACATCACACCTAACTTTGTTTCCCTTTTATACCCAAAATTATAAATTAAACCACATACATAACAAGTTGTTTCATATTTTAAACATTATCACAGCATACATTTATTATGCCTACCATTTCTCTATCATCACTATGCATAGATTATACCACATCTCACATATGACCCATAGTATCATTCATTGCAAAAAATAATGAATCACAACTTCACCTACTTTCAACACAACCATGCCTAACAAACCTCACTCAATCCATGCCTATAACCTGACTCAACCAAGCCTAAATTGACCTAACTTGATCCATGCCTATAACTTGACTCAACCATGCCTAAATCGACCTAACTCAGCCATGCCTAAACCAACCTGACTCCACCATGCCTAAATCAACATGACTCAATCCATGCCTATAACCTAACTCAACCATGCCTAAGTCAACCTGAATCCCATGCCTAAACCGATCTGACACCATGCCTAACTCACCTAATTTCCATCCATGTCAACACAACAAATTCAAATCTCATAAACACATCAACAAATCAAAAAATACCATTACCCTACACACTGCCATAAATTTTCACCTTTACCCTACCCCTACCTCCCTTTTTTTCCCACCCAACCTTCACCTTGATCATTTACCCCACCCCACCTTTACCCTACCCATTTACCTCACCTTTCCTGACCAAATCAGTTACTACCTCCCTTCGTCCTCCTCTGGAGACTCGTTATTTTACCCCTACCTTGGCCTTACCCATGTCGTGACCTAGATATTTGGACTTGGACCATCGCTAGTGACCTTTGACCTCATGTGTTCTCTATACCTTGTGGTACTATTACATATGTTGTTGACCTAATGACCTTACCTAGCCTATTGTCGTGACCGTTTATCCTGACCCTACCTTTAGTGTACCATAACATACCTAAATGTTCTTGCGCCTAACCTACGTTGTGTTTCCTGACCATATCCTATACCTTGGATACCGGAATCACTTCAACCTTGTTTGGATAAACCTATCGACCTTAGACGATGTAGAGTTTTCCTGCTCTTCAACCTGGTAGTGTGCTGCAGTTTATACGTGTGTGTGCGTTTGACTGTTACTACCTTTGACCCTAACCCATTACCTAGATTACCCAAGTAGACCTTTCTCCTTTTTTCCCTATTACCCACCTTTCTTTTCACCACATTTACCTTTTATCAAACCACTCACTGATTCTACCTTCTGCCTCGTTAGTTCCTGGTTTGAGGGGGATCACCTTTACCCACACATGGGGCAACCACATCTTATTTTTGTTAGCGTCGCTTACCAATACAAGCTACGCAACAAAAGGGGGCAAAATGTAGACACTAAAATTAGGTCACACTCCCCTTTGGTCCCTCGACGAATAAACACCCTTCATCACATTCACCTAGCCATGGCCCCTTTCACCCCACTAATATTAATTTAATTAATTAAATTAAATTAATTCATTATCCTCACCATATTTATTATTTAAATATCTTAATTTAAATAATATCCACACATACACTTCACTTAGACACCTCACCAAGCTAACTCAACCTGGGACCTATTCTTAGTAAGTTGCCATAACTAACTAAGACTTACCTAAACCCTAAAAATCAATGCCTACATTCCCTCTAACCACATTCCCGCATGCTTACAAGAAGCTCCCAGTCTAATCCATGGGTTAATGACATAAGATCCAAGGAAATCAAGAGGATCTCCCTAGTTTAGTAAACCTAGGAAATATCGCCTTGACTGACGCCGACTACCCCTAACCGTCACCGGTTAAGCCGGAACCACTGTCGATTACCCTTTTAACCCCAAAATAACTTTATTCTCAAGGTTAGCAGAAGGTTGGGAAAAGATAGGTCAAGTTTGCAAACATTAACACATCTCAAAAAGATAACACATCTTTAGAGAGTGAATTCCAAAGAGAACATGCATGCAAGGAAGGAGATCAAGCACTTTCTCTTGCACAACCATCCCAGCCATGATCTGATCTAACCAAGCAAAGAGGAATGTACATGCAGCCCATGCAGAAGCTTTCTTTCAGTTGGTGATCACTTGCAGCCTTCAAACCTCTCATCAACACCTCCATCCCTCACTCACAGACATCCAGGACTAGAATCCCAGTAAGTATAATGTCATACTTCTCTGGTTTATTTCATTTCATCATTATTTTATCATCTATTGTTTACCTACCCACCTATTGACCTTCTCCAACACTTCCACCTCCATATACCCATTAAAATCTCACCAAATCCTACCCAAGTCACCCAATACCTCATCCCGACTAACCAAATCCTTTGTGCAATCACAAAGGTGACCCAAAGCTTGTTTTGTGGCATTCCCAGATTTCCACAGTAGCCGGTACTGGTTACACTTAACTATCATCAGTCACCCTTAACTGACATCGATCTCTGTATTTTCCCATATATCCCAGAACAAAGACCTACCCACCTAATTTCACCTTACCCTCATCCACCTGTGAATATACCTGAGACCTCTATCAGACCTGCAAAGACCCAGAACCAGTCATTTGACCTTTGGATCCTATTCTAACCTAGCCTGTTAGATTAGATCTATTTCTTATTGTGTTTTAAGTGAGATACCTAAATCATTTCGAACTACAATAGGATTAACTTTGTTTACAACATTAAATTGTTTAAAACAGTGGACTGACAGCCATCTAGGAAGTATCACACTTCCCAGATCTAGCATACACTAGGCAGTTCACTGCATATATTGTTTAATTCCTTCTGGTGGTCTTGCTTTTCATTACAGGTAGTTCCTCCTAGCCAAAAGGAAGTTCTCACAATCAGCTGTGGATTCGGAAGTCATACATGCAACAACCCATCAACCAACATTTGAACAGGTATTCCTCCTACACTCGTTACCCTATTTGTTTTATCAATACTTCAAAGAAACGATCTAGAATCAAGTGAAACATCATCTTTTTGTCTCAACAAGGTATATTAGCAGGAAAAAGAGTAGTGTGCATTGAAGAAGTTGTTTAGGACCATGGTAAATGGAGCAATCCATCTTGTGCGCATTTTCTTGAGGTATGTTCTTCTCTTTGTCTATTTCTAGTTAGAAGGAGTAGGTATGACCCTAGGTGGAGATGTAAGGAGTGGTTTGATGTTGTGTAAGGGCTTCTAGAGCAAGGTAAAGGTGAGCTAAAATGTATTGAATATCAGTCTTAGGACTCTTAGTCCTAAAATTGTTGATAGACTATATTTGACAATTTTGATTATCATTTGTAAATAATTATCTAAGAAGGATTCAATATGATATTATTTATCTATATCATGATTATTGGGATGTGTTTATGCCATGTATGCATTTTTCCAAAGGGAGCTACAGTGCTCTTATGAAGACAAAAATAGAAATCAAGAAGGAAATGACAGGTTTGTATGCTAGTTTGATGAATTTGGTTGATTTTTCCAATTCAAGAAGGGCTCCTAGGAGGTTGAAGAATAATAAGATCATGCACTCAGGTATGCTTTGTCATTAATGTTAAAAGGGGGAGAATAACTAGGTGATTTTCCATCAATGACAAAGGGGGAGATTGTTTTCATGAGTGAGTTTTGAGCTTATCATTTATGTAAAAGCTCATTAATGACAAAGAGGATAATGTATGAGTGTTATAGGATTCATTTTATGATGATGACATGGACATTCAGTTTGATTCTTGGTTACATAAGTGGAATTATTGAGAATGGTTTGGCTTAGTAGGCATAATAAGGTGACCTAGCTAGCCTATGTGACAGAGATGAAATGTTTAAGTTGTATGGTGACTTGAGGATCATGGTAGAGGTAAGGATATCATGATAAGAGTGTCTTAAGGCACTCACATGAGATTTAGAGTGTAGGTACAAGTGGAAGACTCAGTTACAGGTGCTCATCTAGACCTAGTCTAGGTGTTTGGAGGCCAAATGGAGCATGAGAGTTAGGTATAGAGCCATGCGAGCTCATGGAAGCATGTAGTTGAGTGATAAATAATGTCTCAAAGTTTTCAAGTTCTTTTGGAGAGGTTTCATGTTAAGGTAAAGTTCTCTTTTACGTTGTTTTGGCTTAGAACATGTAAAACCATGAGACTTGGTCATGTAAGTCATGGTGGTTGAGAAGATGAAGATATATTTGAGGAAAGATGATTATTGGAGATGATTCACAAGGGTGTCCTAGAGGTGTGAGAAAAAATTTAGGTAATTTTGAAGATAAAATTGCAAGTTATGGTGTTTTAGGAAAAACAGGGTCCATAAAAGCATGATTTCCAGCTCGATAGGTAACTTCATTTGCTCACCTGCTCTTACAAACTTTGAATGGAACTTTGTGGCTCTCAAGGATTTTTTTCAATTTATCTAAGATAAATTTGAAAAAATAATGGATAGGTTTCATCATCATACTTTTATGAATGAATGTTAAGAAGCCAAATTGCTTTTAATAATCTTGAAACCATATTTTACTAGTGATGGAGAAGATATTATTGGTAGGTGCCTAAATTAGATTTTTTTTCTAACATTATGATTTAAGTTTTTATTGTAATCCTCCTTCTTTCCAAAAAAGGTATGTTAGAGCTTGTGACAGTGTGTGGACCCCACTCAAAAAGGAAATTTTCTGAATAATTTCAGTTTGTGAAAATGTTGTCTATTGAAACTATTGACTAAATCACAATTTATGGAAGCATGGGAGTTTTAATACATGTCCATGATAGTTTAAGGTCATGGTTGAGGTCCAAAAGTGCAAAGTATGCCATATCTTTGAAGATTGGTTTTTGGGCTTAAAAGGGCAGTTTATTAGTGTTGGAAAATGGAAGGGCTTGAGAACTTGTAGGAATGGTGAAGGATTCTAATGAGATTTGAGGTTTTATACACATCCAATGTGATATCTTTCATTTTTTGGTGAATCTCTAAAATGGTACTGAGTTTCCATGGTTGAGGTCACAAATTGACCTAGTTTGACTGGTTCATAATAGGACTACTTTGGCTAGAAGATTGATGTAGAATACCAATATTTTATGTTAGATGATGATTGATATCCATTGGAGAGTTAAGAGTGATGAATTTTGTTTCTATTTTATGAATTTATAGGTCTAAAACTACTTTCTAGGCAGTTCAGTTTGTTGAAGAGTAAAAGAGGTGCGGTTTACTTTGTTGGATGTTTCATGATGTATAAAAAACCATGGATGTTTTCTACAAGTCATTTGATTTCCAATGAATGTATATATGACATATTTTAGGTGTTTTAGTGTAATATTATGCTTCATAGTTGAATACTGGTTCCTGGAATTTCTTGTTTTGAGTAGGAAATAGTCCTACTATAAGTGGTGTTATGAAGAAAATGAATGGTGAAAATCATAGTGTGAGCATGGATGATGTTGTTATCATTTTTTAAGCATGTGTGAGGAATTTTGAGGTTTTAAAAATTACTATGAAGTGTCTGGAGGTCTTTGATGAGCTTGGGGATGGGGTTTTGATCCTTTTTCGGCTTGTCTTGTGTCTTGGTGTTTGGCTGACCTACATGGGTTCATTTTATGATTTTTTATGAGTGTAATGTTAATTTTTCAAGTTGTCATGGTTGAGATCTTGGGTCAAGACTGACATATGATATGTTATTGAGTTGAGATGCATATAAAGTGTATGTTTTGGTTCATTTTTGAATTAGTTGAAAAAGAGGGGAAAATGTGAGCAAGGTGAGAGAGTGGAAGTGAATTAAGGGCATCAAGATAGAGTTGAGAGAAGATGTGAAAGTATAAGGAATGTTGAAGAGATTGTGTGAAATTTTTTTATTCCAAATCAATACATGAAAGATCAAGTTTGAGCGAGTTAGGAGAAAGATGGTTTAAAGGTATGTGAGATGAATTAGTGATCTCCATCACTTGTGGAAGAAACAATACTTGATATATCTTCATTTCAAGGTGGTTGAGTTGGCTATTGATCACCTTAGTTGGTTATAGCCTCCTTGTGGAGTTGGTGCTTCACTAAACTAGGGGTTAGTGTTCCTTCTAAGGTTGGTGCTCCTTGTAGGGTCAGTGCTCTACTAAACTAGGGGTTTGCACTCCATGTGAAGTTAGTGATTTAATAAATTTCATTTCTTTTTGTAATATAAGTAGAGTTTCATTGGGTTTTCTTCCCCTTGAGGGTTGTCCAATTATATCTTGTGTTATCGTGTACTCTTTCATGATTATACTCTTGTGGATGATTGTTGCTTATAGTTAATATCACATTAATGAATGGTTGAATGTTAATGGTGAGTTTAATATTAATTTTAAATTGTTTTAAGGTTTTATTGGAATGATTCAGCCCCCCTCTCATTCCATTGTGCTTCCAATAACCACCATGTTTAGTTTTGCACCTTCTAGACCAAAACCAGTAGGTTCACTTGGAAGACTTGTTTCTCTCATTTCTTGCACTAAACATTCTTGAAAATTCTCATGATCACTTAGCACACATTCCATACTTGCTCCCACAATTGGATTTTCATCATGAACCTCGCAATACAAGACTATACTTGCAAATCTTCTCAAAAAAATATGTATATTTGTACTTTACCAAAACACATGGAGCATTCAACCACCACTAAAATGACCTATGAGGAATCCTCTACATTCCCAAGTCATTATACCAGCTTTCCCAATTCATTTGGATTCCATATCATGCATTTATTTTCTATCGCTCTAGGTCTAGGGTTTTACAAGGGTTTTAGGCCTGATGAGCTTGTCAATGATGGTTCATTAATATTTGAGGACTAGATGACCCCATTCTTTTTTAAAAATATACTTAACTGCATTCCCTATCATCCACAAAAAAGGCTCAAGTCCCCATGCATAGTACATATGTGTGGGTGAGAATTCAAATATGCATATCAAGCTGGTATTGGTACTTCTAAGATCTTGGTACATCCAAAAACCACTTCTCTTGCATTCTCTTCATCCTCTTGACCTGAAAATTTACCCATAACACTGTACTAACCTTATTCATGATTTCCAATGCTCAACTAAGCCTAAACACACCTAAAACACTCCATACACCATGACTTACCCATGCAAAAGTGTTTAGTATTCATAGTCTTGCTTCAATATGACCTTGAACATGCATCATTAACTTGAAACATGGCCTTGTAAACCTTCCATGTCTGTCATATATTGTTACAATTCCTTCCATATTCTTTTTCTAACTTACTATACCTCATACTCCATGTTGCCATCTTATCTACTAGCACTAGATCTAGGATTAGGCCTAGTTATGGCTTGTACCAACACATGACTCACTCAAACTAGCCTTGCTTTCACCATACAGACCTACTAACACCTTTTACAAACTTCTTTGACCATGTAATACCTCTTAGAAACCTTTGACCAACTTAATATATCACGCTCAACATTTGTTTACTTTATAATACATGAAGAACCATGCAACTCAACTAGACACCATTCTACCTGACCACTTCATCTCCTCACTGCCAATCAACCTTCACTCTTCTTGATGGATGGCACCTCATACAAATGCCTAAGCCACATGGAATCCCTTTGATATCAATGTGACTTGAAATCAATGAAAAATACACAGACACAAATTCCCAATATTTATGCACTATCATTAGTCATCTGATTCCTCGTAGGTCTCTTAATAGGCCTTTAGTTGCACACACTACATCTCACATATCTATCCCTTATAGGACTCCTGACATGTATTTGGTATCATACATTTCCTCTCATAGATCTAGTTATCCCATGTCTCTTAATAAGACTTCATATTTACACAATGTTTATTGCAGCTCTCACTCCCATAAGATCCTGCATCGGTCCTCTAGTGCACGTGCTCCATCCATAGTTTCTCAATAGCCTTTGAATGACCATGGTATGTCTCAACATACTTGTTATTTTAGTCATATGCATATATCTTCTACTTCACATACTACCCATGTATCTACTTCATATCCTAGGCCTCACTTTCCAAACTTTACCACTATTATGGCTCTTGCATTTGAGTTTCCTTCTACATAATCAAGGCCTAATCCTCCGTAAACTTTGATAATTTTTCCACCTTTTTAGGGGGTTATCATCAAATAGATTTTAGTAAAACCCATCTTTCTTATACATAGTTAATCAATTTGAAAATAAAAATACTTTAATATAGTTTCAAAATATAAAAACATTCATATATTTGTAAAAATACAAAATTAAGACATGTACACTTAGCTTGAGTTTTTCTCACTTTACATTACACATGTTGTTTTTCACTATGGATTTGATAGATACCATATATTTGTACTCTTTACACACGTGCGTTTACATAGCATATTGATCTTAATGCAAGACACCCACAAAGAATGGTAAACGATGACAAGTTTTGGTTGGCATTTACCTAAATTTCCTATACATATGAGGGTATTTATTATACACTACACACTTGTGTTATTATTCTATTATAGTTCCTGTTTAGTTCCTCATTACACTTGATTACATATATTGTGCACACATTATCTTTTGAGATAATAGGACTAACACATGAATCATGTTCTACATTGAAACCTCTTGCTTCACATGTCTCTTTTCTATATCAGTTGTAGCATCTCATCATGTTCTAACACTCTTATTTCATACATACTTGTTTATTTTGTGTGTGTTGTTAATTATGTGTTTCACTTATTATGACATATGTGTCTCGATTGTCTTGTGACACTATGGGTATCACATGTTTTTGTCTCTATGGTTATCTTGTTTTTGGCCTATAAGATTTGATTTTTTATCACATTGTGGATGTCTCATGTTAACAGGATTTACACCTTTTGTGACATTGTTTTCAAAATTGTTACATCTAATTTCACTATTGTTGTACTTGTATTTTCTTACATGCATTCATACTATTATTGTTATCATCTATACTATTTTTTTTTAATTTCTATCATTGTTTCTGTTATGCACAATGGTTTCTGCCATGTGCAAAACCTTCCTTTTTACAGATACAAATTCTTCAAGGTTGCCACCTCATCAACATTCCACACTCTTCTATAGGTTTTTATACATCATGTGCATGGGAACACATATTTTATTTTGATCCAAGTGCTCAACATGGTTTACGCACATTCCTGAAAAGATGGGACATTCATAAAGGTGTATTCTACACCTACATTAGACACAAGAATAATTTTGGGGTAATATATAGGTATGAATAGGATATAGGTACTCATTATTCTAGTCAAGTACATAAATCTATAAAATGACACATGTTTGTTGGGGTTTAACCATATAACAATGTTGTACAAATCTAAAAATTAGATAAAGCATACAAGCAATGAATGCGGAAATAAACCAGAAGATCATATAAACAAGAGAAAGATGACACCAAATTTAAAATGGTTCACCCAGTGTGGGCTACGTCCACCAAGAAATGGCCAAAATTATTATTTAGTGCTTTACAAAGGAAATATGATGAAGATCTATTGTCTTCCAATACCTAACAAGATGTTCAATATTTTTCTGTAACTCAGCTACTCTTTCTTTCTCACCAAGAAAACTAACAAGCAAAAAATTGCTATTTTATTCTCTCATACCCTCATATAATGCATACATGCATATATATATATATATATATATATATATATATATATATATATATATACATATATACATATATACATATATACATATATAATGGGAAACTAACTATGCTTTTACAATCAAGAAATTGTCTTTAAAGCAAAATATCTATTCTAATTCTCATCCAAAAAATAAAGCATCATCATACAGGTTGATCGATGTCAGTTACTACATGACCGATGTCAGTCACTGCCTGACTGATGCCAATCACTTCCTGGCCCATGCTAGTTGATAACTGACTGATGTCTATCACTGTCTGACTGATGTTGGTCACTGTCAAATCTAGCAACATGTAAAAACAAGTTTTCTTTGAAGAAATTAAGCTCCACACTCAACAATCTCTCACTTGGAGATCAATTGTTGCACTATATTGTACATCACCATCCTTGGATCTTTTTTCTTGGCTTGTTTCTTCCTCTTTAAGTCTCAAACTTGAAGACCAACAGAAGTGGATTGAAGCTCCAACTTCTCCTTTACCAATGGCTTCATTAGTATATCTGTGGGGTTCTCATTTGTATGGATTTTCTCTAACTTCAGCTGCCCATTGTCCAACACCTGTCATATGAAGTGATACCTGAACTGAATGTGTTTCGTTCTTAAATGAAATTTTGAGTTATTTTCCAAATGGATCGTGCTCTGACTATCACTGTATAATCTGCAATCCTCTTGCTCCTTACCCAACTCTTCCATGAACCTACTCATCCATACCATCTCCTTACTAGCTTATGTAGATGCAACATACTCTGCCTCTGTAGTAGAAAAAGCCACAACCTTCTGTAATCTTGAAATCCAGCCAACTGTCATTCCACCTACTATGAAAACATATTCATTGGTGCTCCTCCTGCCATCCAAATCTCCATCCATATATGAATCAACATAGCCATGTAAAGAATTATCTGAGCCTCCATAGCATAACTCCATGTCGAATGTCCCTCTTAAATACCTAAGAATCCATTAGACTTATTTCCAATGTTCTTTACTTGGATTTGCCATAAACATGCTCACAACTCCCACTACTTGTGCAATGTTTGGTCTAGTACAAACCATGGCATACATAAGACTTCCTACTGCTGAAGCATAGGGAACATTTGCCATGTACTCAAGCTCCTCGTGTGATGAAGGGCATTGATATTTTCTCTATTTGAAGTGTTCAGCCATAGGTGAACTAACAGGTTTTGAATCTTGCATGTTAAAATTTTCCAACACCTTATTGATATAAGCCTCCTGAGACAAATATAGCTTCTTGTTTTTCCTTTTTCGGTGAATTTGCATGCCAAGGATTTTATTTTCAGCTCCCAAATCCTTCATTGCAAATGTGCGAGCTAGCCTTTCTTTAAATTTACCAATGTCCTGCATATTAGATCCTATAATCAATATATCATCCACATATAGTAACAAAATAACATAGCTCCCATTTTCAAGCTTCTTAAAATAAACACAATGGTCAAATTTACATCTCATATAACCATGCTCATGCATAAAACTATCAAATTTCAAATACCATTTCCTTGGAGCTTGTTTGAGCCCATATAGGCTCTTTTTCAATCTACACACAAGTTTCTCCTTACCCTTGACTTCATAACCAAGTGGAAGCTACATATAAATCTCTTCCTCTAAATCACCATGAATAAAATTTGTCTTAACATCAAGTTGTTCCAAATGCAAATCTTCTATTACAACCAAACTTAAAATAGTACGAATAGAAGTCATCTTAACTATAGGAGAAAAAATCTCATCAAAGTCAATACCTACTTTTTGTGCAAATCCCTTTACCAAAAACCTTGCCTTGTGTCTTTTTAGTCCACCCTCTTCTTCCTTGATCCTATAAACCCATTTTTTCTATAGTTCTTTCTTGCCTACTGGCAACTTGACCAAATCCCATGTCTGATTTGTTTCCAAGGATTCCATCTCCTCATCCATGTCATGCTCCCACTACACATGGGTATCTACCTACATTACTTCTTCAAAGCTTTCTAATTCACCACTATCAGCCAATAATAAATAAGAAAATAAAGGTGAAAATCTCTCTAGAGGTCTACTTACTCTTTGTGACCTTCTCACTGAGATCAAGGGTGTCTGGGGCTCATTGTATGCATGTTGCACATTCGTGTCAATCTCTGTCAGTAGCTGATGTTGGTCTCTTGATACCAACCACAGTTTTGTAATCGGTTGTGGTTCCTCTGTCTGCCAACCAACTATGATTGCCTCACCACCACTGGTTCTAGTAGTTTGCTTTTATGAACTTGATCATATCTATTGATACTGGTTAGCCTGACCAGCACCGACTTCTGTAGAATTGACGTCGGTGTCTATGGATGTCTATTTTAGATCCGAAAGTTGATTTTCCTTCAAAATCTCATCAACCTGTTCATATTTAGGCACCAAAACCTAATCCATGTACATTCTCTTTTCATTCCAATCAACATCATGACTCCCAACAATCTTAGAATAATCTAAATCTCAAAAACAATATCCGAAATCACCAGAGCCATAACTAATGAAAGTACATATCTTAGATTTAGCATCCAACTTCATCCTATTTTCCCTATCAACATGGACAAAAGCTTCTGAGCCAAAAACTCTAAGAAAATAAAAATCTACCTCTTTTCCAAACAATGCTTCTTCTAATATTCTACCATCCAAGGCTATTAAAGGCCCACGGTTGATCAAGTACAATGTTGTATACATTACTTCTACCCAAAACTTCAAAGGAAAACCAGCATGTATCCTCATGTTTCTAGTCCATTCTATGATTGTTATGTTCGTTCTTTGTGTAACTCCATTCTCTTGTGGAGTTCTAGGAACTGTTATTTCTCTTTGTATTCCATTCACTGAACAATAATCATTGAAATCTTTACTGCAGTACTCACCACCATTGTCAAATCTAAGGCACTTTAATTTTAATTTTGTTTCACTTTCCACAAGGGATTTCCACCTTTTAAAAGTCTCAAAAACATCATATTTATGCTTAATACAATAAATCCATACCTTCTTTGTGGCATCATCAATGAAATTCACATAATATTGGGATCCTCCAATAGAAGCTACATGAGTTGGTCCCCACACATCTGAGTGTACAAGCTCCAAGTTTTTCTCCTTCTTTGTTGACCCAACCTTGATAAATATCACTCTCTTCTACTTTCCAAATATGCAATGCTCACAAAATTCAAAATCTAATTATTTCAAATCTGATAACTTACCCTTAGCCTTTAGGATCTGCATTCCTTTTTCACTCATATGGCCTATCTGATTATGCCACATGGTTGCATTTAAATCTATAGTAGATGACATAGAAAAGGAATTAGTAACATAGGTAGATAGATATAAATTTCCTACCTTCTTACCTCTTACCACAACAAGAGATCCCTTGGTAACCTTCTAAGAATTGGCTATGAATGTAACCACGCATCCAAATTCACCTAGTTTCCCTGTAGATATTAGATTTATCTTGAGGCTTGGCACATGCCTCGCATCTTCCAATACCCATGGATTCCCATTCTATAGCTTTAGATGAGCATCACCTTTACCAGTAATATTTCATGGCTCATTATCTCCTAAATAAACTTGTCCAAAATCACCATGAACATAATTTATGAAATGACCCTTATTAGGGGTAACATGGAAAGAAACTCTAGAATCTAAAACCCAATATTCTAATTTATTATCTAAGGAGAGAATAGGGGCATCTTGTTTTACGTCACTTACAAAATTTTCCTCTTTACCTTTATACGATGTATTCTCTTTGTTTTCCTTGAACCAACACTCCTTTACGTGTCCTCTCTTTCCAAAATTCTAGCAAATTAAATCTCTGTACTTGGATCTAGATCTGCCATTTCTTGACTTTGATCTCCCATTCTTCTTGCTCTTTGATGATCTCTCCTTAAATCTTCCCATGCTTTCTACATCTAAAATGTTTCTAGATGATGCTTCTCCTAATCTTTGTCTACGTATTTCCTCATTAAGGATTACACTAACCACATCATCAAATTTCAAACCTTTAGAAGCAGACATTGTATTACTAACATCCATTACCCAGTTATTCCAACTATCTGGCAAAGATCATAAGAATAAAATTTCTTTCACTTCATCATCAAACGAAAATTCTACCGATTTTAATTGATTTACAATAAACCAGAAATCATTCAAATTATTAGATACAAATCCACCTTCTTACATCTTAGAATTAAACAATTTTTTCATCAAATAAACCTTATTCGAAGCACTAGGAGTTTCATACAAATTTGATAAATATTTCATCAACTCTACCATGGTTTTTACATCTATAAAATTTGAAGCCACCAATGTTGTCAGGCTCAATCTTATAGATCCCAAAGCCTTTCTATCAAGAACCTTTCATTCTTCATCAATCATCGTGACTGGTTGTGCATGCTCATCCAATGGTAAGTATAGATCCTTTTGATACAAATAATCCTCCACCTGCATCTTCCATAATTGATAATTACGACTGTCAAATTTCTTTACTCGGTATTTACTATCTTATGTCATTGTTATGCTCCCACTTAATCAGAAAACCCTCTATGAGTAAATCATGTCAACACACAAAACCTCCAAACAAAGCTTTGATACTAGTAGTTGGGGTTTAACCATATAACAGTGTTGCACAAATCTAAAAATCAGATAAAGTATACAAGCAATGAATGCATAAATAAACCAGAATATCATATAAACAAGAGAAATATGACACCAGATTTAATGTGGTTCACCTGGTGTGGGTTACGTCCACCAAGAAAAATGGGCTTAGATCCATTTGTAATATTGTGATCCATTAGGTTATGGGAGGCATATGTAGCCATGTAAAATGTCGACATGTTCATTCAGTAAATAACATGCTTATTATACATTATTAACCATTTTCTATCCCTAATTATGTAATAATTAATCATAAAATTAATTATTATTATCCCTAATTATCATACTTCAATATTTTTTATTCACCCAATAATCCCATCTCATCCTTAGTCATATTGATACGTCATTAATATTTTATTATCTCATTAACTAATACCTATTATCTATTTTCTATGAATTAAAAATTCCTATCCACCTACCACCTACCCTACACCTACTCCACGCCTACCTTTTCCATCTAATCAATCCACTAATCACATTTAATTTCACCTAATCTCAAACTAACCTATCCTCCAAATCTAGAAGCTTCTATTTCTAGAAGCCTCTCTGAATTTCCCTCTTCTATATTCAGAAATTCAAATATTTCCCTCCCTCCATTGAATTTTTAATTCAATGGAGGTTTTTTCTAATCTCTAGAATTTTCTAATTCTAGATCTTTCTCCATTCTCACCCATTTTCCACCATTGATCTACCATTTACATGACAAGATCTCAACCCTCCATTCCTCCCTCTTCTAACTATAAATAGAAGTTCCACCCTCCATGGCCACCATCTTAGAAAATTACAAGTATATGTTGCCAAAATACTTCCAAGCAAAGCTATTAATCATCAAGCTAAAATCATTGTGCAACAAGAAGAGGCGCTGCCCAAATCATCCCACAAATCTAAAGCAATGACAACAAGCATCTTGAGAAAATCTAAAGCAACAATGGAAGATCATTAGACCTGTAGGTAAGTGTAGGTATTACACTCTTTCTCCCTTCTCATCTTACTCAATCTGAGGTAGGTAAATAGTTGTTTTAGATTAGGAACTAGTTTAGTTTAGTTTCATAATTTTACATTTGCATACTAATACCACTTTTTCATCTACATTATGGTGCCCACCATGGGGTTTACCCACCAAAATCTATTTTGATTCTAATAGCATTTCATATTTAAAATAATCTATTCAAATCTCAAAATTTTCGTTCTAATTTGCACCTTAAAAATTCAAATTTTTGTGACAGTCTTCCATATTGGTGCATCTTACCTATCATTTATCAACTATGCAAAATAATTAGCACCTTTGAGATGAAACAATGCTTTTTTATGGAATAATAACTTTTGTGGTCATAGGGATATACTTTGCTGCTTTTGTAAAACCTGTGGTGCCTTTGTCACTTGCTTCAGTGCTTCTATTTCTAACACTTTCTATACACGATCAATGCTTTTGTGTACACTTTTGCACTTTTTTCTATACTTTGGCACATTTGTCAGTAATTTGGCACCTTTGTTTTCTAACTTTATTCTATACATGTTCATTGCTTTTGTTCATACTTTGGCACTTTTATATTTATTTTGGTGCCTTTGTCTATATATCAGCGCTTAAATTTAGACTTTAAAAACTAAGTTCTTCTAACATTCTTTGTTTTTGCTTTAGTGCTTTCGTCAATAGTTTAGTGCCTCTGTTACTATTTTAGCACTTTTGCATAATATTAACACTTTTGTTCTATAATGGTGCTTTTTTTATAGTTGGACGTGTTTGACCTGAAATAACACATTTGTTCTGTCAATTAGTGTTTTTGTTTTAGTACAATTTTTCTTTGATATTAATCAATGTAATCACATTTTTCGATGTTCTGGTGGTGTTTTATAGAGTTTAACATTATGTTTTTATAGGCATATTACAAGGATAAGGGGAAACTCCACCAATTTTAATACTCATTTTGTTTGTTTTCCTAATGTTTGTGGTTGCAAGACCTTGATTAACTGAAAAACTACTAACCATCCTTTTTTGCAGCTCGAATGGTCCAAAAATATTGGGGTATAAATAGCAAACTAGTAATCCTTTATTTTGCAAGACCTCTTTCTGAAGGCCTCATTGCACAAAATTTGTTATTAATTTTATTATCATCTTTTTTTTATCATATTACATGTTGTTACCTATTTTTATCCCGAAGACAACATCGTGTATGCTGTCCTCTCGCATCCTAGGATGATCTTGAGGATCAAAAGTGGATAGTCTTCCTTCCCTTTTTTATTTTTTAGGGGGTAACGTGACGTGGAAGCTACATCCACACACTTACCGTAGTCTTAGGGGTCTCATGACCGTGTGATTCACCTCCATGCACGTAGACACACCCCATGTTCTGGTGGGGTATATAAATTCAAGGTAAAATATCGTTATTGGCTAAGCACTTACTTGTTTTAAGAGTGGCATGAAGTAAGGGGATTCCAAGTCCCAAAACCTAGGCCTCGAATAGCATCCTCACAACATGAACTTGGGCCCCACGTACTGCAAGGTATATCAGGGACTCCCCTAGTGAGCTCGTTATCCTAGAACAAGTCTCCCTTTTTGTCGCATATCAAACTATAGTGCAAGGAGGCCGCACTTCCCAAGATCACTCGCTAGGTGACCACACATTGGCTTATAGGTGGAGATCCAATTGTGGCACCACCATCAGTGTGTGGTATTGAAAGTGAGATATAATTTAGTTGTAATCCCACTTGACTATCTAGGATTGTGCTTGTATCTTTATACTTTTTTGAGTGTTTTATCAAAACCAGTGAATAATCCTCACACCAATCCTTCTAATTAAACCACACATCTATCATCTCTTCATTTTGAATACAAAATTTGACCCAAATTTTGACCACACATCATTTTCCATATAACTTTAAAACACATACATTTTTTATACATTATCCACTTACCATTCACTCCCTTTAACCATATTTTGACCACATACACCTTTAATTATATATCTTTGACCATATTCATCACACACCTACCATCATTCACACCTTTCACGTCATCCTATAAATACAAATCCAAATAAGTAACAAACCTTTCCACTTAATTAATAAACTTCATAATAACCAACACTTTGACTACGTACCATTTATCCTTCACCTATCATCATTCACCCTTTTTTACATCAGCCTATTAATAAAAAACAAACCTTTCCACCCCATCAATAAAATTTAAAAATTCACAAAAGGACATTTCTAAACATCCCCCCATATTTCACAAAAAACACATCTTATAAAGCCTCACTTAACACTTCTCATCTTATCTACGTAACTTATCCCATACCACCACATACCAACCTTAACAACCACCCATTTCATCATCACAAACCTATCTTAATATTCTAACATTTCCTATTGGTATCCCTATACCTACCTAGGTCTAATAGATTCTAAAATCTATCATCTCACGTGACCCTTTCAATCACAACATTTACTACATCTTCACCCAGATCTACCCATACAATTTACGTACCTAAACACCCCATCTAAGATTGTTTATTAGTAAAATTAATCTAATCTTGCTAATCAATACCTTGCATGTGGACAAAACATCCTCATCACTTATCATATTCTTCAAATTCCTTACATAAAGGCGCATCCAAATCCCTATACTATTGAGGCAAATCCTTCTTCCATCCCCTAATACCTTCTCAAATTATTTCGTCCCAAAAACAAGGTTCTATTACTAAGATTATAAATTAAAATAATAAAGGATATTACCCCGCATATCTCATGTCAATTTAGCACATCTTTCATCTTATCCACACATATTAATATTAATAGGATCTCATGACACCTAGGATAATTCCTACTCAATCCCAATCAGGAAACAATGTAGAAAATAGCCACCATGACATAGGACATGACATATCCAATCACAACTATTATGATGCCACTGCAAAATACAATCCGCACCAAGGAGATGATGAAGAAACCATGTTCAACACCAGTAGCGACAATGATTCTAGCACATATTTCATAGAAGGAATATGATGAGAGATGTTAAATAATTTTGTTGATAAAAATAAATATGTTCTCTTACTCCAATTATATCATATGTGAGCTAAACTTCCTATCGATTATACACATGATCAACTTCACAGTCTCCTCCATGATGAAATTGATTGTATTGGAAAATTACCACTATCCTCACATCATCATAATCCAAATAACCATCGTGTTGCACACAAATGGGATAGCCGAGAAAACACCAATAATCCACATGTATCAAAAGAAATTATATTTTCACAACTCCAACAAATGAGTAACCAAATCACTCAATCAGCCTCACAACTTGGCCCATAGCCATCAAAGTACCATGGATCACAACATTCCTAGTAACCTAACTTCAATCCACTACCCACTGGTCCTCAAGAACCCACCTCGGAGCAAGAAATAAAGTCTATGAAGGAAACACTTCAAGGGTTGCAACTCGGCAAGTACCAATCCATTTGACCATGACATTTTGCATATCCCTTTTCCACCATATTTCAAACCACCTAAATTTGAGAAATATAAGGGAAAGGGTGATCCTCGTGAACATGTTAAGGAGTTTTATATGCTATGTAAAGAAGTATCCTACAACAATTCCTACCTATTAAGACTCTTCTCAAAAATTCTAGGCGATCCCACACTTGAATGGTTCCTTTTCCTACCTAAAGGTTCCATCACAAAATTCGTCGACTTATCTGAAATGTTTGTTAAACACTTCTCTTGTAATGTGGAAAATGATGTCACCATTATTTATCTATGTAACGCTAAACAACATAATGGTGAAAACTTCTCCTCCTTCTTACAGCAATGGAGATCCCTCCCTTGACAACCACATTCCATGGCCCATCCCTGAAAAATTGTTAGTCACCATTTTCATCGCCAATCTCCATCAACAGTTATCCTTCCATCTCCAAGTGCATTGTGTTCATATTTTTAATGACATCATAGAGAAGGGAATTAAAATTTAAAAATTCCTTGTTGTCAAAGGCCTCATTAATTTTTATTCTTGTGATAATTATAACCAATCCAGCCAACCTTCCACATCTGAGAATCCTAGGTACATCAGTAATAACAAAAATGTTGTTGGTGATGGAATAATGGAAACCAAACATATCCAACACATTCACATAATCACTATTATATCCATCCCTAAAGGTCAACTTCGGTCCACCCAAGACTCAAAATTAATGACATACACTCCTCTTGGTGATTCTATTGAAGCAATCGTTGACAAATTAGTTGTTGCTAATATGGTTGTTTTCCTCCAAATTCAGTTGATTGATGAGTCTCAGCCAAAACCCTCATGGTTCAAGGAAAACGAGTACTGTAAATTTCATAAATTCAAAGGTCATGTTACCCATAGGTGTATGAAAATCAAGAATTATATCCAAGATTTGATTGATTGAGGTGAAATTGAAATCAAGGACAATGCATCTTCCTCCTTCCAAAATCAGAATCTTAGGATCTATCAGAATCCACTTCCTAATCATGGCCAAACCCATGCTTCAAATCAAGGTCAACATAATTTTGGAAAGAGACCCAATTCATCCACCCATCATTTTAACCACATTAAATATCACTATGTACCATTTTAGTATGAATCTCCTGTTGGCCACATCCATCAATCCCCACACCAACTAACTACTATCAAACTAAACAACCCCTAACAAAACTCTCAGTGTGCAGTTACCACTCGCAGAAGTCATGTAGTGGTCCAAGGAGCCACTCCATATTCCTCAAATACAACACCACAAGCTCAGTATAACATCATCAAATAACTTAAGTAGACCCCTGCATAAATATCTATTATGGATCTTCTCAAAACATCCTCCATACACAAATACATTCTCTATTACACCCTTTAAGAAACTTTTGTTCCAAATGATATCAATCCCACATAATTCTAAGCCCTCGTAGCTCATCTTTATCCCCATCCCACAATTTCACTCACCTACACCCAGTAAGACTTACCACTACACAATCCAATGCATAATCTTCCTCTGTACATTGAGGTAAATATTAAACACACCCGTGTTAAACGCGTACTAGTGAACAATGGATCTAGACTTAATCTTTTTACTTTATCTCTCATCCAATGAATAAGGTACAATGAATTCAATCTAAAACAAGAAATCATTACCATTAAAGCATTTGATAATATTAAATGAAAATCAATGGGAACTTTATATCTACCTATCAATTTTGGGCCTATCGTGCTCCCCACCCTATTACATGTCATGGACATATAGCTCCCATATACTTTATTGCTTGGTCAACCATGGATATATGAAATGCATGTTGTATCGTCTACAATACATCAATGTCTCAAATTTAAGCATGTCAACATAGAGGTCACCATCCATGGTGACCCTCAACCCTTCTAATATTGTTAAGCACTCAAAGCAGAAGGTTATTGGGAACCATATTTTCCTATCACTGAAACCATACCATCACAATCTCCATCAACGTCGTCATCCACTACTTCTTACATTTCACCTGATAATCTCCCATCTACATCACATAACACATCATCGTCATCTAACCCTCTTTTACCCACTCCATCCATATCCACTCCTCTTTTACCTACTCTATCAATCAAGTTGAAATCCATAGAGTGCAAGGAATATCAAATTTTCAACATAAAATAGCTGCCACTATCACCTAAACAATGTGGCAGGCTCAACATGTGTCAAAACAAAAGGTAAAAATATTCATTGGGCTTGTCCACTTTTATCTGTTTTGGATATCTCACTGACGTGTACCTCGATCCATCTGACACCACATGGCTCATCGATGACTCTATATCATCCTGCTACTCAAACAATAAATATTTTATCCCCAAATAGATGATGGATCACATAGGTTATTTTGGCCGAGGACTAGGTCACAATGAACAAGGCATCCCCAAACCCCTTACTGTCATACCCGACCTTAATGGTCATATACTATAGTATCAACCACCTAGTGAAAGTGTATGTGATTACCTTCATGATACTACCAACACATCTGAGGAGGCCATAAACACCATCAAAACAAGTTCAGTCTATAGCCAATACGAAGATCTCCCCACCACCAATCTCTTTCATGACACCTTCACCTTCATCATTAACGATACTCTTACTTACCCTTGACTCATGCAATGGGACCAACAATTAGAGCATGTCTCTCTTTATTCATTTCAAAATGATGAAGTAATTCTTGAGTTCATGGGAAATCATGATAATGTCCCTGCTGATGATCATAAGAAATGTTTCCAGGTGTGTTTAAAAGTTAAAACTTACTTTGACAAACAAAATTATACCCTCTCCATCCAATCCTAATTCAATATTCCTAATCCCAAATCCTCTTTCAATCTTGATGAGGAGAATCCCCTTGCATAATTCTTCTAAGATTCCTCAAATCTTGAATAAGGTCCGACTCTGGATAAACTTCTTCCGGATCCTAAAATGCTACAAAATAGCTCGGCATTATTAATTAAGGAAACTATTGAAATTAACATCAGCACATATGAAGACCCCACTATCCTCAAGCTATGGGAATCCTTATCAGTAGAAGAACAAGCCATCTTTACAACACTCTTAAAGGAATTCTTAGATGTATTTACATGATCCTAAGTGGATATGCCCGGTCTTGATCCATCCTTAGTTGTTCATAATCTTGTGGTGTGTAAAGATGCAAAGCTAATTAAGAAAAAATACACAAGATACTTCCAAAATTTTCCTTTCTTGTCAAGGAATAATTACAGAAGCTACTTGATGTTGGTTTCATTCGACACATCAACTATGACTGGATCTCCAATATTGTCCTAGTAGGAAAAAATATTAGGGGCATTCAAATTTGTACAAACTTTTGCAACATCAAAAAATATTTCCCTAAGGATGATTTTCTGCTACCAAAGATCGACATGATCATAAATTCTATAGCTAAGAATGAGATGTTATCTCTCATGGATGGATTCTCTAGCTCCAACCAAATCCAAATTGTAGAAGAAGATCAACACAAAACAACTTTTACAATGCCTTGGTGCATGTTTTGCTATCAAGTCATGCCCTTTGGACTCAAAAATGTTGGAGATACATATCAATGTGCCATGATCATCATTTTTCATGACATGATGTATGAGATTATTGAGGATTATATCAATGACATCCTAGGAAAATCCAACACTCGTGATGAACATCCCATGGTTCTTCATTGCATCTTCGAACAACTCCTAGAATACAAGGTTCAACTCAATCCTAAGAAATGTGTTTTCGGCATCACATCTGGAAAGCTACTGGGTTTTATTATCTCACGATGCAAAATCAAAATAGACCCGGATAAAGTTAAAGTTGTGGTTGAAATGCCTCCACCCAAAAATCTAAAACAACTAAGAAGCCTATAGGGTAAAATAAAAGCCATCAAAAGATTTATTGCATAACTTGCTAACAAGTGCCATCCATTTCACCATTTTCTCAAAAAGGAACAAAATTCCATTAGAACGAAGAATGTCAAGCCTCTTTTGACAAGCTCAAGGAATATCTACTACATTCTTCAGTATTGGTATATGCTACTTCGGGAATGTCTCTTCTTCTATACATTTCAGCAACTCAACATTCCTTGAGTGCTCTCCTAGCGCAACATGATGTCCATGGAAAAGAACAATCCATTTATTATCTCAGTCGAACACTAATTGCTTATGAGCTTAATTATACTCCTATGGAAAAGGCATGTCTTTTCGTAGTCTTTGCCTCTCAAAAGTTGCGACATTACATGTTTAACAATACAATCAAGCTCATAGCCAAGGTATATCCACTCAATTAATTACACTCCAAATCAACTTTAACAGGATGCGTGGATAAATGGATCATGCTCTTGAGCAAGTTTGAAATCAAACATGTTAATCAAAAGGCTATCAAAAGACAAGTATTGACATATCAATTAGCATAAGCTCTAGTTTCTAATTTCACGCCATTAAATACATGGTTCCCAGATGAATCTATATTCACTATTGAAGAATCAAATATATGGACATTATACTTTGATGGATCTTTCACACATTATAGTTTAGGAGTAGACATTTTATTTATCACTCCTCAAGGATATTTAATTCCTAAATCTTTTCATCTTGCCTTTCCTTACACCAATAATGTAGCCGAATATGAGGCACTTCTCACTGGGTTAAAAATAGCCATCCAATGGAACATTAAAAATCTAAACGTCTTTAGTGACTCATAGCTAATAATCAAACAAGTAATTAATAAATACTCTACCAAAGATAATAAATAGGTTCCTTACAAGCACATGGTGGATAGTTTGAAAGCCTACTTCTAACACATTCAATTCGAGAAGGTCCCCCATGCAAGTAACATATGGGAAAATGTAAAGGCAACCATTTTCTCTTTACTGGACATGCCTTCTGATGCCCCAACTCACAACTCTTGGTTAAACAACTCATGGTGTCGACCTATGATGCCCCTAAATTGGAGATGGTATGTGAGATTGTTGGTCCTAACTCCCTGTGGTACCGCGACATCTACATCTATCTCCATGATCACACCCTCCCACCTAACCTTCCTTGCAACCATCGTAAATCTTTCATCCAACGTACCTCCCAATTCACCATTCTTGGAGACACCCTTTATTGTAGAGGCTTTGATGGAACTTTGTTGTGATGCCTAAATTCTCAAGAGGTTGAATCAGCACTTAAGGAAGTTCGCGATGGGATTTTTGGTGCTCACACTAGTGGTGTTGTACTTGATAAGAAATTATGTGAACCAGTTACTACTGGGCTAATGTGGAGAAAGATGCATTTTCATACGTCGATAAATGTGTCCCCTACCAAAAACATGTCGACCTTATCCATGCCCCATCCTAGGCCTTGCAATCTATTATGACTCCATGGCCATTTTCCACTTGGGGTCTCGATCTCATGGGCAAGCTAAATCCCACTTCCTTCAATGGTCATAAGTTTATTTTTACTACTACGGAATACTTCACTAAATGGGTTGAATCCATCCCACTTAACTATATTACTAGAAAAAAAAACTCCAAATTCATCCTTAACCACATCATTTTCCGTTATAGTATCATGTCTTCCCTCATCACGGAAAATGGAAAATCCTTTAAAAATCATGAATTTTGTGAACTTTGTGACCACTTCCATATCAAGCTCAAAATTCTCCACCCCATATCACCCACAAGGTAATGGTCAATCTGAAGCATCTAATAAAATGCTAAAACACATCCTTATGTCAAAATTGTAAGTCAAGCAAGATGAGATTGACATGCAAAAATAAATATCATGCCTTATGGGTCTATCGGTGCACATCCATCTACACCCCCACTGGGGTCCACTCCATACTCCCTCAAGTCTTTGGCACTTGAAGTAATTTTTCCTGTTAAGATCGAGCTCCCTTCCCTCTGAATTTCTCTCCAACACCTCATTGACAATGAAGACTATCGAGTGCATCGCCTACAAGAACTCGAGCTCGCTAGATGCAATAAAATGCCCTCAAGCCTTGGATCATCTAAAAGCTTACTAGAACCGCCTTCGCAGACATTATAACAAGTGTATCAAGGATCGTGAGTTTGAAGTTGGTGACCTAGTTCTCAAATAAAATTAGCATAATAGTAATGTTGATCGAGAAAATAAGGATAAGTTCAAACCTAACTGGGGGTCGAAACCTACATCATCATAGAAAAATTCAGCTCGGAGTGCTTATAAGCTTGCTACTCAAGATGGGTATGAGTTGGACGATCCTATGAACATTGTGCATTTCAAGAGATTCTATGCCTAAATGGCCATCGTTCAAAATCAAAATAAACATAAAATAAAAATAAAAATCAACAAAAACAAAAAAAAGAAATCCGTTCAATGGTGAAATCCACTTCGGTGGTGCCTTGGGCAAGTACCATGGTGAAAAATGGTTTTTGGTGATATGGTAAACTAGATATGTCCACCAGTGCCCTACAAATGAAACTAGCACACTTGAAGCCACACCCATTTTTTTCCATCTGCATCCACATCCTTTTCCCTACTCATATTTTCATCCCTATCCACATCCTACGTTTCTAAATCTAGACTTCTTCTGATCCTCATAATGAAGCAACAAATATATCATGACTAGGAACACTATTATGATCCTAGCTCAAGGTTGCATTATATATGGTCACATTTTGGAAGAACTACAACAGCTCAATAGAATGTCTCAGTCCTTAAAAATGACAAGGTCAAATGCAACCCTTGTAAGATCCTGAGGCCTTAATTTCTATCTCACCTACCAACTATTCCTTCCTTAATGTACATCAGATTACCTGTTTTGTCATGGGCATTCATTCAACGGCCCAGAATCTAATCATTAAATTTCTCAAAATGTCTACAAAAGGAGGTCCATGGGCAAACCCAAAAGTTTCAATTCTTGCTATATTTGTTCAGCTATCTTGTTTTTACTGTTATAATATTATGCTTGCATGGTTTATAATCACCTCACTCTTCCTTGTTCAACACTCCTCACCACATCATTCTATTTATGAAGATATCTCATTACGTCAATCAAAGATAGGAATGTTGCACTTACTTATCCTTATCTGACCTTGTCTGACGCTTCACTAGTTGTTAGGGACCCAAACGTACGAATTTTTTTCTTCCTTAGTCTACTTCACTAGGGAGGACCTCTCTTTTCTCTATGCACACATTTTGAACAAACGCTACAACCACCACAAATTTGACTCACAATCCCTAACCACCCATACTTCTCTTCTTTGGCAATATATGGTCTGATGCTAGTCATCTTGTGACCATATGTTGATGCGTACAACAATGGAGAATAAATTATGCACGCATCAACTCAGGAGGTTGATGTGTGACATTGCATTATTGTTCTTATATGACCTATGATATGTATACCAAAACTTAGATGTCAAACTCTCCTTATAGGATTTCTTGGTGATTACACTGGTTGTAATTTTGCTCCTAGAACTAACCCTGTGCATAAATACTGTCAAACATAGATTCATGTGCCTAGGGTTATAATAGCTCAAACCACGAAACCATTTGGGCACCCACTAGTGTATTTTAACTCATATGTAAAATTCTCAAGCTATAACTCCACCTTGTAAGTCATCTTGAGTCTCTTTTTAAAATAGCTTCTTGAATTAGGTCCTGAGACTGTGAATGAATTTCCATCTCCCAACTGTCATGAATAACTAAAATTATATCAATGGAAACTTCAAAATTTCCATTTGAATCCATTTATATATATCCACAATGTCATTAGGGGGGTGAATTTCAGGCTAACAATTTCTTAGTTTGAGTGTTCATTCATCCTTGCCCTAGTAAAACCCTGATGTGCATCTCAAAGCAACCCGAGAAGTCAGTTTTGGCATACACAAAATTCATTATTTTTCGTTTTAAAGGCCTCAAAATTTGTAAGATCCACTTGTACCCCAATAATAAGGAATTTATTCCATTTTACCATTAGGATGAGGGAAGCATGTGAAGACACTTTTATATGTTGATATAGAGCTCCATAGTCCCTCGGCCTGTGTAATGAGGCTGTCCATGCACTTCTTATGTTTACTGACCCCATTTGATTACTGTCTAACCTTCGCCAATAAGAACTCCAAATCCTTTGTTGATGCTATTTATAAAGTTCATTCAAGACCTAAATCTTATATAAATCTCTTTCAACTCCAATTACTTCACATTACACTCTTTATCAAATATTGTAGTCTACATGTGACTTTGATGAACTGTCAAGCTAAACCTAGTCTTGTATTGATATCAGTGTAACAGCTATACATTGATTGATATACAAGAAATGTAAGTTCAAACCCAACTGGTTCTAGGACCATACATTACCATTTTCAAGATTGATTCCAAATATTTTGCTCAGGTGCAAACAAGCTTCCTTCACTTAAGACCCTACATGAGTTGGACGAGCCTAAAAAAACTTATGCATTTAAAGATAACACTTCCTTTATGACAACTTCAAGTTCCTTTTAACCTTCCACCAGGTCTATATATGTGTCTTTAAACTCATTAAAAAATCAATTCACAATAATGGTAATAATAATCTTCATCTAGATGGTGAAATCACCTCATAACTAATCTCCACTGTTTTCTCAAAATAGAGTTATTCACATTAAGAATTGCTGAAGAAAAATACTAGTTTCTTGACACTGTGGTAGACCCTTATAGTTCTTATAGACCACTCATTTGTCTACCAAACAAAATCAGCTCACTGGGGGCTATTGACATCCAAATCTTTCATCCCTACTCACATTTTCATCCTTATGCTTACGGCTTACACTGTTATCATTACACATAATTTTACAAATCCATTATACCATGAAGATAATCGCAACCTAAGCTTTCAATGTATTTAGGGTGAATACAATACTTTCTCGTTGTACTATCTCTCATTCAAGGTCAGCATTCTCCACTTTTCATAGTCTTGCACCTTCAAACCTCAAGACCTTATTGATAATACAACTACATAGACTGTAACAGGGATAAGCTGAGAGAATATCAAGCTCACACACAAGATTATAAGGCCTCACAAAACAATGTCCATTACAATATCTAAACCTACTATTGCTACCCAGTCATGGATTCATAAAATTCAATTGCATAACTGATGATTTTAAAAAATATGTACAAGGATCCTTTCCAAACTATCTTATAAAGATTTATTCAACTAATATAATGTGTATACACAGAAAAACTGTTCTTCTTCCAGAGATCTCTCTCTCTTTTCCTTGACCATTCCAATGATGAATGGAAAGTAGTTACAAAGGAGCTTTTATACCACAAAAGTTGGTTTTTCACCGAATAGAGCCTTCTTCGATCTTAATCTTGCAATATTTTCCCTTTATTCCAACATTTTAGGCCTAATGTTAGACTAGAACTTAGGAATTTCATGACCTAAGTCATAAACCCATTTTTAACCCTTAATAAAACTTTCCAACCACTTGAAAATGCCTAATTGATCTCAAGAAAAGACTAAAAATTCCTAAACAATCCAAAATGGTCTCCAAATTTGAATTTTTCCTTTTTGAGGGAAAGTACAATATTCAAAATTTGAAGAGTCTAAACACAAACTAGCACACCTAGCTGACATCTAAGGATCTCAAAGACCTAGGACCACACCTAACAAACCAAAATTTGATACCTTCATGGTTTATTCATGTACATGGAGTGATGCCCCTACATCATTTCTCTTCATAGTTACTCTCTCTCTCTCTCTCTACTACTTCGCTTTGTTTTGCGTAACGACGATATTGTAAATATTTGTATAAATTTTATTCCATTTTAAATTTTCTTTATTAAATCCATCCCATTTATCATATGTAAATAAATAATCACATTATCCACAATAAATGCATAAAATACCACAAAACCACTATACACAATAATTCATCTCATAGTAAATCATGACATGCATCCATCTGAACATCAAAATTCTCCATACACACTATAATCATGAATCAACAATACCTAAAAAATCAAATCTAAAACCCATCATCATCATATCATTATATAACATTATCACAACATCCACAACAATACATATCCATTATGAACCCATATCATAACAACATCATCATCAGTAACATCATCAATCGTAGAATCAATTCACATACCCCATGTATTTATACATCAACATGACATCACATCATCTATCATAAAAATTCATCGAACTATCATACTATATCAATTTCTCTAATATGCATATCAGCCATCACACATTAATCATGAAATCAAACAAAATAAAGTATATAATCACCAATCATCATAGATAAAAAATAATACCATCATCATACATCATCATCAAACAACAAAAAAAAGTAAATCATCATCATCTTATCTATGCCATCATCACCATGTAACATCATCAATATCATCATCATAAAAATAAAAAATAAAGTAACATCATCATCATCTTATCTATGCCATCATCACCTATATACCATCATCATTATATCAATCAAACTCACATCGATAACAATTGACAACATCATCATCACATCTAACATCATACACAATAATCATCAACTCATACCATCATGTCAAACTCATCATCGTAATATCATCCAACATCACAAATAAATGTTATATGATCATCACATCATCATCACATCTACATCTAATAACAACATTAACTCATGACATCAAACTACATCATCACTATCATCAATACAAAATAAATCACTACATGTGATCATAACTCAGTCATGATCAAATGTCAAGTAAAATAAATACATACATCTTGTCTCATCGATACAAATACATAAAAAATGCCACCATAATCTGGTCTTCATCACTAAATTTCATAATAAAATACATGATACAATATAAGAATAATAGCCTCCATTGGCCACATATATACATCTACAAAAAGTGACACTCATCATTGTGCTGAGCTCCCAGTATCATCACCTACCCCATCTGGTTGTGGCTGTAAGACACTAGCGGTACTCCCTAAGGCCATCGGCTGTGCCTGATCTCCTATTCAGCTAAATGCTATACATAAAGAGGCATGATTCTGATAGCTCATGAGCCACAAGTACCCTCATAGAACCACATCTCACTCCACTACATATCCTGATACCGACTGCTAATGATACTATGGTCCTAGAGGCTCCCATCCATCTTGCTCCCTGATCACGTACTAGAGGGTACCGTTGCCAGTCATGCTCCCTGCGAAGCCTCCCTGTGTCTCGCTCCCCTCTACCACTTTATCCAAAGGGCGATATCTATCCTTGTATAGGCATCATGCTAGATGGTGATACCTATCTCAATGATGTAAGGATCGATCCCGCTCCTGTCTCAACCCCTCCACTACATGCTGTATCTGAGTCAGCTCCCCCTCTAGGTGAGAAATCTCCACATCCCTCCACACTATCTCCTACCCCACCAACACTATAAACATACTAGTTACTCATATCAAGTCCCATATCTCTATCAATCAGGGCCACCTCCTCTACTCTGCAACCCTACTATCTCCATGAACTCGTGCACGAGCCTCTGTCTCCAACATGTCAATCCGAGCCTGTAACTCGATAGTTGTATCACCAAAACTTGATGCAACTATTGACCCCCATCCCCTTGTAACTATCATACATGTACTCAGAGGGTCCTGCTATATCTACCTGTGGTAGCATAACTGTCATGTAATGGCCCCATAGTTCCATTTATAGCCATCACATCCACCTCCTAGGCCTATCTGGACTCTGAACTGGTAGCATCTTGTACAGGTGCATGAACCATTGACTGCTGCACTGGAGGAACACCTCAATACAATAATAGGTGGTGCCCGCTATGCCTAATCATTTACCTATCCTTGTGGTCTATAAATCACTATTTCCTTCCCCTATATGACATGCCCCTTGTAAACATTTCAATGACCATGCACAAATCTCATCCCACCCAATGGTCCGTGTCAATCTGGCCGGTCTAATACCCTGCCCACCACTCAATATATTCCTCGACATTGTCCCTGGGATCCTCCATAGTCTAGTAACTAGGTGCCCATGGGATAACATACTACAACTCATCAAAGATGGCCCTCACCAACATCTGCTAGGAATCACAACACCCCAATCATAAAAATCTCGTGTAGTCCTGTGTGAATCACATGATCAGCCTGTAGGAATATACTTGAATGGTCCTTGAATTTTCATAGCACGTCGATCTGGCCAATACCGCTCTATCATATATGGCTAGGACCCCATCAAATAGTACGATGGTTTCTAGATCCTTCCTCAACTGAACCTGATCCCCCTCCCATGCCTCATACTACTAGTATGGCCTCCATGTTATATCACCTAGTTGTAATTCATCTATACGATACCTATACCAGTCCATCTCTCTCAAATTCTCCCTCCTGCCCCTGATGATACAGCGCGCGTATGTTGAAGGCTCACCAACTTCTTCACTACTTCTGGATCCTAATCAGTCTACCCATGACTATGTGATCATAACTCTATATCTATAATAGAATACATACTCCCATACTCTTACCTCCTTTGTAAGCTACTATGTAAATCGTGGTATAACTGTGTCAATACCTCTAGAGCCTACGCAAACACTATCTCATCCTGCCACATAACATGAAACACATTGTAAATCCAATACAAAAATATAAACCCTCCACCATCTGGCAATAAAATGTAGTTGACCAATGAGCAAAGTAGGATCGAAACACACTCCATATACCCCTCTCTAAAATAAATCCCTAGGTCTATCTATAACCCATCACGGGGTGCATCCTCTACATTAGTCAACAATCCCAATATCGCTCCAGGCATCAACCTATACCATACCACCCGCTCCCCCTCCATGGGAATCCGGTAGATATAGTATACATCCTCTAATGTAACCTTCATCTCTCATCGTAGGCATACCAAAAGTACTCATCTCTGAGTGCCACCGCTCTACTAGTTCTGTCAATAAGCCTCGATCCTACCCTCATTAAGGGCATCCTTGCCACATGTAACAGTCCTAACACATGCTACAATGAAGCCTCTTCCTCCTCCTCCTCCACATCTACACCCCTCAATAAATGTCTCAAGGTAGCTGAACGATGATGCCTGACCTTTAAAACACCCAAGACAACCTCCACACATCAAATAACCTATATTAGCCCCCACCCATAATTACTCATCCTATTAATCCCCATTTTCAATATTTCACCCCTCAATAAATCCTCCCAATCCAACACTATAACATAGGTGCCACTTTATTAGTATAAGCGTCATTCTATCATATATGTGCTATTTCAAAACATAGGTGTTATTTCAAAACATAAGTGTCATTTCCCGTCCCTTGCTAGAAACATACGTGTCATTATGTATCCTATTCACCCCTTTGACACAAGCACTACTTTTTATGACATATGCGCCAATATACAACATAGGTGCCAATACAAAACAAAAGTGCTACTCTAAATACACTCCCAGGCACGTAGCCACCATTTTGTTTTCTCTGACCCATTTCCTAACATAAGTGCTACTTTTTATGCATACACGTCAATGTATAACATAGGCGCCAATACAAAACAAAAGCGCTACTTCTACTATCCCCATCAAAACCTAGGCACTAAAACACATCCTCTCCTACCCAGCGACACATAGGCACTACGATTGACACATAGGCACCATTTATGGCACATATGTGCCAATTCATGTGCATATGCACTAATTTAAACCCCTAGCTCCTAAAACTTACCCTGAACCCTAAAAACCCTTAAAAACATGCAAAATTACCCACAATAACTAATCACGGGGTACCTACCCCATGTCCATCAACTTTTGGTTGCTAGTTCGTCCTCACTAAGTCCACTCGATGATTAGCAATCCTCTTGTAGGCCATCATGTTCTCACAAGGGCTATGGTTCTCTGCTATGCACAATGAAAATGACTCATCATGTGGTCCCTAAACTCCTTTTATACTCGCCACAATGCTCTAAAAACTTCCTGGAGCTTGTTCTCCTACCCAGTGCATCCGTTTTTACCCCCGTTTCTTCCTACCCTAATCAAATCCCCTCGTCTATCATTACAAATCCAAAAACTATTGAAAATCAAAAATTATCAAAAAATCATTAAAATCCAAAAAAAATTAAAACATTATAAAAATCCAAACAATAAAAAAATCTTAAAAATTTGAAAAATTATTAAAAATCAAAAAAATCAAAAAATCTTTAAAATCCAAAAAAAATCTTTAAAATCCAACAAATTCGAAAAAATTATTAAAAATTCAAAATCATTATAACAAATCTAAACAATAACAACCTTATGTAATTCCAATCAACACTCTCTCTATCATTTAAAATCAAAAATATAAATGTAGTATGTGTTTTTATTTGTATGTTTGCTTGTTTCTCTGCATTTACATTTTGGCCAAAGATATGAGGCCCCTTTTGATTCTTTTCCTATTACATGGCCGATGATACGAGGACCATCATAATATTAATTTGTCAAATGATATGAGAACAATGACATCTTCCAATCTAGGCACCACAGTCTTTATACCCTAGCGCACATTATTCCATGCCACATAAATCACTTTGTTAATGATGATAATAGTGGGCACTTTATGGTAGTATACCCCCCTTCTACCATAATCTTGTAGCCATATCATCATCCACATCATCATCTAACTAAATTTCTAACCTCCTCATCCTTCTATCCAATTAATCCTTTATTGATCAATCAATATTCGCATCCCCATCTTATAACAATCATAACCTCTTGATTGTGGCATCCTATAATCCCAAATCTTCATCTTATCCCCTTGAATGGGGCATAATCCAATCTAAAAATCCTAAATCTCCATCCATGTCATGCATCTTTGATTGGGGCATCCTCAAATCTAAATCTGTCACATATCACCCCTTGACTGGGGCATCCTCTAATCCAACATCCAATATCTCCTCTAATCCTCTCATCTCCTACTCTTTTAATCCTCTAATTTTCTCCTCTAATCCTCTCCTCTAAATTATAATATCCTCCATCCTTTAATCCTCTAATCCAATTCTTCACATCTTCTAATCCTCTGAATCCTCCAATATTCTTACTCTCTCTCTTGATACTATACATTCACAATTTTTCTCATCCTCTACCCTTCACTAATCTGCTAACTTTACCCCTTTCCTCTTTTTGAGTGGTCACCCAACACGTTTCCTCCTCACCTGACCCCTCAAGGGGGAATCACCCTCACTATCCATCTCGTCATCTCTCTTTCTTTGAATGATCATTGCTACTCAATAACCATTCAAAGAGGGAAAAAATGTAGACATGTAAAATGTTGGCATGCTCATTCAGCAAATAACATGCTTATTATACATTATTAACCCCTTTCTATCACTAACTATATAATAATTAATCATAAGATTAATTATTATTATCCATAATTATCATACTTCAATAATTTTTATTCACCCAAGGATCCCATCTCATCCTTAGTCATATTAATACATCATTAATATTTCATTACCTCATTAATTAATCCCTATTATCTATTTTCTAGGAATTAAAAATTCCTATCCACCTACCACCTACCCAATACATAATCTACACCTAGCTTCTCCATCTAATCACTCCACTAATCACATTTAATTTCACATAATCTCAAACTATTTATCCTTCAAATCTAGAGGCTTATATTTGTAGAAGCCTATCTAGTTTTCCCTCTTCTATATTTAAAAATTCAAATATTGCCCTACCTCCATTGAATTTTTAATTCAATGGAAGCTTCTTCTAATCTCTAGAATTTTCTAATTCTATACCATTCTCCAATCGCACCCATTTTCCACCATTGATCTACCATTTACATGACAAGATTTCAACCCTCCATTCCTCCCTCCTCTAACTATATATAGAATTTTTACCCTCCATGGCCACTATCTTAGAAAATTGTAAGTATATGTTGTAAAAATACTTCTAAGCAAAGCTATCAATCATCAAAAATTTCATCAAGCTAAAATCATTGTGCAACAAGGGGAGGTGCTACCCAAATCATCCCACAAATATGAAGCAATAACAACAAGCATCTTGAGAACATCTAAAGCCACAAGGGTTCAATCATTGGAATTGTAGGTAAGTGTAGGTATTACACTCTTTCTCCCTTCTCATCTTGCTCAATCTAAGGTAGGTGAATAGTTGTGTTAGATTAAGAACTAGTTTAGTTTAGTTTCTTAATTTTGAATTTGCATACTAATACCACTTTTTCATCTACATTATCAAAGTAGATAGGTTATTCATAAATAGTCCTTCCTTTCCTCTTACATTCAAAGGGGGAAATATCATAGTTTTTGAATAACTTTGATACATGGTCTTCTTCTTTAATGGGGTGTTTCGATACTTCACTCTTCTTTTACATCTATATTTTCATGTTGGGTTACATGTACCTAACACTCTACTTCTCCTCAAAAAAATTGGGGACTAATCACCCCCAATCCTTTGGTAAGTTTAGCAATGCAAATATTCAAGTACAAAAAAAGCGCAGAATCTTCTCCCTCTACAAAAACATAGGTTTATTCCTTCTTTATTTACATATTTTCATTTAAGTTTTATGAAAGTACAAATCTTTCATGTTACAATTTACATTTTAGTTAAAGTTCAATTCTTTACTATGGACATTGACTACACTTTGTGTTTTAGGTTTCATCATGAAGCTTGTCAACACCAAGCACATTGGGACTTTGAAAAACAAACTCCAAGCAAAGACAAAGTGTGTCTACACACTCAAGTATATTTTCCTTCAAGCATGTAATTTTAATATTGGAACCACCTTTATATTAAATTATAGACAAAATAATACAAAGTGTTACATAGTAAGGGCGCAAATGACAGTGTTCGCAACCTCAAAAAAGAACAAAAGCCACGTGGGTTGACAAGATACAAGCCATGAGGGTGAACAAAAAAATCCCACATAGGGCTATAAATAACAGCCAACAAGAAAAGAGAGAGTGCCCAATACTACATCAAAAGAAAACAAGATTAGGCACAAGGAGCCATGACACCCGGAGGAGGATGTGGATCATCCCACGATGGAAGAAAGCCAAGGGAGTGTGGCTCGTCTAAAGGCAAATTGAGCAGCCATCCATCCTGGTGAGCCATCTGAACATTGAGTGAAACCATAATTCCCCACCCGAGGGGTGGTGAGCCACCAAACTGGGAAGACCCGCTAGGTGGAGATCCCCAATTGGAAGAGTTAGCCACTGCCTTACCACGCGTCAGCGGGCTCTAGCCAGGACCAGAAGAAGAGGTCCTTGGGCGAGCTGGCGATGGAGATGGCCAGGTGCAGGATTGACCACGATGTCTATGAGGTGGCTGGGGTGGCAAGGGGCGCCAATAATCATCATCCGGAAGAACCCAACTCATAGTACAAGGTGTACTACCCCAGTGATCAAACAGGTGCTGGAGATGAGAAAACTCCAGCATCACCTTTTGTGCTTGTGTTTGAATTTACATGTGAACAAAAGACAAGATAACCACCTTTTCATTAATGGTTAGTTTATCAAAAAGAGTACAATGTTGAAATAAGGCATAAGCATGTAATTTTCATTTTATACTTAAAGGAATAAAATGTAGACTCTCAAATTTGGTAATCCCCCCTTTAATACTATTAGTTTTGACAATACACTCTTGCAAATATAAACACAACCTTTCTATTCCAACTTAACACTTTTTGAGGTCTTTTGTCTAGCTTTTTTATCCTTACACACTAATATGTTGTCAAACTATGAGAGTAAAATGCATAAAATCTATATACAAACATCTATTGAAAAGTTACAAACTTTAGATTGCAATTTTTCCATCATTAGAAACCTTGTTTAATGGATATAAACATACTAAACTTGTGTGACTTAGCTCCATTAATGGTGATGTAGGCACCAACATGTTGGAATGACATATTGAGAACATGAAAAAATCCTAGACCAAAACCCAAGGCTTACAACATGTGAATAATTAAAGGTCATTCAACACTATCATAAGCTTTCTCAAATTAATTTTGATACTCATTCCATACCTTCCCAAACAATAATGACATTTTCAAGAATATACATGTACTATATGAATCCTATTTGTTCATTCCTGATAATGAGGGGAAGTAAGTTTTGCAATCTGAGAGCAAGATATGTGTTAATGATCTTGGTGATGGTTTTCCAACTTGTAATAAACTTGAGATCTCCTGCTTTGGGAATGAACTTAATATTGTTTTGGTTAATGATTTTTCCCTTAGTGTTATTTTGTAGGGCTTCCAAATAGACTTTGTTGAGGTTAGGACCCAAATTATCCCATATGGTTTGGTATAATTCACAAATAAATCCATTAATGATATGGTATTTATTAGTGGCCTTATGCATGCCAACTTATTTAAGATCATCCACAATAAGGGGTTTGTCGCGGGCTATTCTCTAGGTTTTAGATCTAGTTTTCTGGGGACAATTTCAATACTTTGAAAGAGAGCATTCTCACAAGTATAAGAGGAATCTTAGGATGCAAACACACCATTATAGTGTTGGAAAAATCTTGTGAGATCACAGGTAATTTAGTAATTATATCATTAACTTCCTTAATAGTCTTGATTTTATTAGCAAACTACCTTGAATGGAGGAGAGAAATAGTTCTTTGGTCACTAATTCCCCCACATTTAGCCAATGCATACTAGCTTATAATTAGAATCCTCAATCTTTGTATGCCTCTTCCCCCTTAATCTTCTACCTATAGAAGGTGACCTGGGTTTTTAGTTGACGGTTGCAGGGAGAATGATCAAGATTTGACGAAGCTCTTTCAAATTCATAGTAAGTAGCATCATGAACATGTTGTCTATATAGTGCAACTTGTTTGCCATAAATTATGATAAAGACGGTGGTGTGAGAGATCACATCCATCCATCATTCATTCCATCTTGTATCTCTTTGAGGGTGGGGGACTAAGTTTCAAATTCTCTTAATGCATCTCATAATCCTCTCATATTTGAGATAGAATTAGGACTTATGCCTTTTGGTTGGGAGGTGGACCATTTAATGTAGAATCAAATGGGGGATGGTTAAAAAGGGTAACTCCATCAATGATAGATATAGTAAGGCCATTATCACAATAAAAATAGAAGATATCTTGTTTGGCCAACAACACCTCATTCGATATCTTCACCACTTTGTCTTGACCCCCTCTAAAATAAGATGAAATGTACCTAGATGAGGTTGATGTATCCTTCCTATGGTGGTTTCGGTCAAAAATCCCAAGTTTGTTGCACATTAGAAACAAAAATTCCCTTTTTTCAGCACACCAATGTATTAAGAGATGACTTTCCTTGTCTTCATATAATTCAACCACGTTGAAGTCCTTGCACATGATCTAGTGCATATTAAGGGGGGATTATGCTAACCATCTCCATAAATAAGCATCATCCACAACATCTTTGAAAGCATAAAGTTTGGTGAGCTTGAGAACATGCACGTCGAAATTAAATATGGTCCACACGACCCAAAGGGTAAGGTTTGAACCCAAAGAAATGACATTCATAGAAAATTATGGCGAGAGAAAATTAACGACGCCTCCTCTTCCAGGGTCATCAATGGACATTTTTCATATAGCTCCCGACCAAATAGTGCGAGTAATAGAGTGAAGGAGAAAACTTTAGATTTTAACTTCTTGTAAGCATAATATTTTCATGTTACATAAATAATAAAAATTTTCCATCAGCATATACTTGTGGTCCAATTTAGTAAGGCCTCGTATATTGCAAGAGTGTAAAATCATTAGAAACTATCAAGGTGAATGCTAAACCCCTTGTATAGGTATTTGAGGGCATTAAAATTGTTAGCAAATAAATTTTCATGCTATTTACTTGACATAAAATAATAGGTGTCATTTTTTCGTTGACCATAATCTTCATCACAAGAGGGTGATGGACTGCATGAATGGAGAAGGATGAAATTGTTGTCAAGAGTCACCAAGTTGTACATATCTTCTTGGGGAATCACCTCAAAGTTAGGTTGTGATGAGTACAAGGATAAGGCCGTGGTTTTTGAGGGCATAATGAGGTGCTAGCTTATGGACTATGTGGAATGGATGGTGTCATTTGGGTCTTTAGTTGATTAATTGGCTTGTAAGTGACAGTGGGTTTAGTTTTTCTTATTGGAGACCATGGTCCAATCATCACTAGAGGAGTTGGTCGCTTTTCCATTTTTAGCATGTTTTTCTTGTGGCAACGACCACTATTCTAGCATTAAGGGGAATTCCCTAATCATGTGGCTTGAAGACTAACTACAAAAATATTATTTATAAGGCTGATATAAAACACTTGTTGTGAGAAGTGGATATCACCAACTTGAATATCAATGGTTTCCTTTAGTTCCTTGGCTAGGTCAATTTCCACATAGATACACCTTTGGGGTGCGTAGCATAAAAATTGGTTTTCTCATGGTACGTAAATAATTTAAGGGGTTGAATGATATTTTCAATAAAATCACAAAGTGGAAGACCTAGAAATTCACCACAAATAGATATTTTTAACTTGGATAATTTGGAGACTTGAAAATCCATGGTCCAACAGGAAAAAACCACCAAGGTGTTTCAAATGAAACACGAGCTAGTTGACAATGACTTTATAGTGTTCAAGTTTGGTAAATTGGAAGAGAAAAAACCTTTGGTTATATTTTTCACCCCCTTTGAGGTTGATGTCATGGGGTTGCTAGTGGTTGTGAACCTACTATTTGAGCATAATTATGGGGGGCTTGACCAACAAAATAACTAACCCAAGTAAAATTTTCTAAGTAGTGAAATTTTTTGTCAAAATTAGGTAAATATAGCTCAACATTAGGTAAAGGGGTACCAGGGTGAGAACCATTACCTCGTGACATAATTTTGGTATAAATTTGGGGGAACATTTCAGTTTCATTTTCCTTTAGAGCTCCATTGGCATTTATTGTATCAAATGATGCATTATTCGTAGAGGTGGCCATTAATAAGGGGGTTAACCTAAATGTTTCGTAAAGGGTCGGATACATGATCAACTCATCACACTAAATGCACAATTATTTCATAAAAAACCATTCTTTCCTACAAAATTGACATTATGATACTAGATAATCATTTTATCAAACCCTAAAACATTCCCTCAAACCTTGTTCAAGATGTTTTTTAAGTTAGCTTGGTATGCTGCATTTAGATATTATTCCACTGATTAATGTTTTTAATTCGAAGCTTTGCACTTGACAACCTTCCCATGTTTTTTATCAACGAAACCATTGCACATCATTTTACAGGAAGTGTTAGTTGGCCGATAGGCCTTTCTAAAGATGATTTTCTTGCATAACAGTTTTGTTATTGTCATGGTCCTTATGAATTTCCCTTAATTAATTTAAAAAATTCGATTTAAACCATGTTTCATTTATCCTTGATTTGAGGGACACATACCATTTAAACATTGGAATGTGTGGTAGAGAGTGATGAAGATAAATAGTTAATTCACTTTCCATAAAACAAAATGCCAGCCCCCAATGGGACACCTTTGGCGAATAATCTCACACAAAGTTGTTGTGCAAAAATAGATATAAACATTTTTTTATCCCCAAGATGCAAGAGAAAGAAGAGCTAAGGGATGTCAATATATCAAAAACAATACTAAAATCAATGGGAGTGCAACATCATGAGGCAAGTGAGGTGAACCCGTTCTTAAATTTTGGTACAAATGTGTTGTAGATGTTCTTGCAGATGCCCAAAAAAAAATTGAATATGCACGCAAGCCAACTATTGATCCAAATGATCTCAAGCTTGCAATTCAACCCAATGTAGGTTTCTCTTTTAGCTAACCTCCTCCCATAGATTCCAGTAAAATTTGCATGTTTATTTTCTCTTCTATCACAAAATGTTGATGATTCTAAAGATGTGCAAGAAAATAAATGAGGTTAAATTTTCCATTATTTGACATATACATAACTATCAATAGGTCAACTAGTTTTGTTACAGACACCCATTTGCTACAATTTGCATATTATATTCTATTTTTTTATTAGTGTGCTAGTGACTTGCAAATTATCAAATGTTTTATTGGATTTAAATAAAAATCTATAGGCTAAATGATTTGCAAATATTTATTGATAAATTTTAGGTATGTAGATATTTTTTTACTTTTGGGAAAATTATATTTCAGATATGTAGAATTTTTTTACTACAAATGATCCAGGAGGACACCCATTTGCTCTAATTTCCAATCGAGTCATTTTTTTTGGATTAAGGGTTTAGCTTATCAAGTATGAGGTATTTATAATCTATTTAGGATAGGAGTTGTGTAATTTTTTTAGGGTTTTGGGTATGGGCTTCACCCCACTTAAAAATTATTGGGGTTATAATTTTATTTCTGCTAAGAATTGTTGATCTTTTTTAGATATGCACAAATATTTTTAGGATAAGTTATTGATTTTTTAAATTTTTTATTCAGAAATGTAAAAATATTTTAAGGAAAAATAATTTTGATTGACACCCTTATATAATTTTATATACAAAATTTATTCTAATTTTTTGGGATTTTTTTAGAAGGTATCCAATTTTCTTGTATTATTTGTATGTTTATGAATTGTGTGAATTTTTTAGGGTTATAGATATGAGCTTGACATCCACTTGCTGTAATTTGTAAATTTTACTTTGAAATCCATGTTTTTTTAATGTATGATTTGGTCTTATGTTTAAGAGTGATGTAAATTGTATGGGGTTGATGATTCTTTGTAAGATTTGGGAAATAATGGATTCTTTTTAAGTCATATGATTTTGGTGAACACTTAATTGCTATAAACTACAAAATTTGATATGAATTTAATGTTTTATATAGCAATGTTGTAATGGTGTTTACATTATTTGTGTGTTTATGTTATTGAACAACACAATTTTTTATGGTTAAGGGTTTCAAGAATTAATCACAAAGAATTTTGATGTCCATTTTATAAATTTGATACTAATAAGTAACATAAAATAGTAGATTTTTTCAATGTTGAATTAATAGTTCTGAGTGCCCTAGGCAATATTTAAAGCCAAATACATCCCATCTAATTTGGAAAATCATTAAATGTTGGTTTTTTTAATAATACATAATCAATGTTAAAAATGATTCTAAATCAAAACATTAACATGAAGCATAAAACATATATTTTTTTATGTTGGAATCACATCAAGTTAAATAATAGGGTTGAAAAGGATTATTTCTCAAAATATTATGGTTTGAAAGATTTTGGATTTTTATTTTCGTATTGTCATTGTCTAAAAATATTCACTAGATTGTTGCATCTTATAAAGCATACCTAAAGAAATGAAGCTAAAATTGACCCATAAAGATTTATATTTACAAAATAATGTTGACACTATTGTCCTCTCAAAATTTCCCCTCTTTTGAAAGTCAAAAAATTGAAAAATTTTGAGTTAACACCTTTTTGTGATGTTCTAGTGATGAGAAAAGTTGAGGAGTTAGGGAAAATTCACATTTTTTGGAGTCATTTGAGTGATTTGCGGGTCTGTCAGACATTTTTGTCCCATGTCCCAAGTTCTTTCAGGCTCTTTGTTCCCCGATCGGCCATTTTTTCTGAAATATGTTAACTTTCGGGTCTGTCGGAACTTTTTGTTCCAAATGTTCTAAGTTCATCTGTGCTCTTTGTTCCCTGATCACACGTGTTGGTTGCATCAGGCCCTTCGCGTACTTTGGTTTTATGTCCCAAAAAGCATTTGTGCATTTTGTACCCGCATTTCCCATATCACCCACATCAACCAAATCGTGTCTTCACATCTCTCGTGTTTCTAAGTTCTTGGACTGCCCGTGCTCTTTTGGCCCACTTTACCCACATCGCCCGCATCGGCCAAATCATGTTTTCACGTCCTTCATGTCCCAAATGTACCAAAGACCATCCGAGCTAGTTTTTTTTGCTCTTCCCGATGCTTTCCTTTTTGAGTCGGTGCATATGAATTTAATGCGCATTAATAACCTTTTCTCTCCTAAAACGGCTATTTAATGGGACTACCCTCTACGCATTTTTGCACACTACTTACTTGTTGTCATTCGCTCATATCCTTGCAATCAAGACCGTCTACTTGTGCTCCCGTTCCCCTTGCATTTTTTATTGCGAATTCGAGCTATAAAGGTTGTTTCTCTATACACTATCAGCATGAAGATCAAATTTCAGAGTCGGGAACACGTTTCACCACTCGAATCTTTTGTTCCTGATATCGGGGATAGTGAGGTTCGTCACCTGGATTTTGGTGATTTCTGGAGCAGGTTAACTGACCCTAACCCCTCTCCCATGGAACAAATGATCAACAACAGTGGCCTTGCATTTGCTGCAGGTTTCCCAATCTCGGTACAGTGCGCCAATATTGTGCTCGCCTGCAGAGCTCACTTCAACCCTGACACGAATGAATTGTCTAATGTGCATGGGGAATTGATCACCAAGCTCGATGTTGTTGTCATTACTACTGCTCTACGTATCCTAGAAATTGAAAACTCCATTGTTATATCTCAAGCTCAGGCACAGACTCCCTTCGAGCAAGACAATGATAAATACAAAGCAAGGGTAGTAAAGTCATGGTTGAAGAACCCTAAAAAAGGAGCGTCTCAACTTTCCAAGGCTCTGTTTAGGGCTGATTTTAATGAAGAAATGCCTGATTTCATTATCTTGTTGGCACGTGTCATGGGCTTACCCTCCACCAATGAATTTCACTTCTGGATGTGCCCACTAATCAACATCATCTACGAAGGTAGCCAAAACATCAATTGGGCAGAGATCATTTGCATGAATTTGACATAACAGTTGTCCAATGTGTAACAAACCAAGAAGTTTTATATGACTTCTTATCTTATGTATACCCTAGCATCATCTCGGCAATGGTTTGGTTTCACATACATTGAGAGTCAGAAGGTCAAACCCATTTATGCATATTGCCCTCAATTCACCCTTGAAACCAGTAATCTTAACTTCAGGAGGGTGAATGATGCTTTTACCATGTACATTGTGAGGCTTTTAGATAGTGATACTGCTAGAAGGTTTTCTGATGAAGCCATGAACCTGATAGCAAAATATGGAGCTTTCTTCATTCAATTCAAAAGGTTTTTGTATATCAGGTTAGCCGGTTATGAGAAAACACCTCTCAAACTCCCTATCTTTTGTAATGATAAGATGGCTTTGAATGAAGTATGCATGTAGCTGGATAAGTTACATAGAACTTGCAGAGACAAGAAAATCTTTGGGCTACATTTCCCCATCTCCTGGAGTAACTATACATGTAAAACAACTTTGGATGCTCAGAACATAGAGAGGGCCCTTACTCCCATCACTGTTCACTTCTTCAGGCCCAAGGCATGTTTCGATTTGAAGAAGTTCATTGAGCTAAATCTCAGAATCAATTATCATCACAGAGCAGATACTGAGGACTACTGGGCCAATTGTGTAGATGACTTTGAAGCAAGGTGGAGGCATTATGGCATATTCTCCCTCCAAATGATAGAGGAGCTCAATCTATATCAGATTCCCGAAGGGCTTCAAGATGACAATGCGGACCTATTGTCATATGAATATGATATAGTGATCAAGCACACTCCCTTGGAGTATTCAAACTGGTTCAAGAGGGAGAAGGATGACTTGGCTGAGATTTTGGCCCCTGTCCTTGTAAGAACTAAGGTTTGGTTTGACAGAAGGGTCCAAGAGCTTAGGAAGAATCCAGGAGAATATTCCTCTAAAGACACTTCAACACCAAGGAAGGAATCACATACACCTAGCTCGGAGGTACCTGCACAAACTCCTCCCCCTTCCTTAAGTAAAGAACCTGAGTCATCCACCCCTTCCTCATCTACTCAAGTATATAATAAGAAGGTGAAAGAGGTTAAGCAGGAGCCTATTGAGGAAGATCCCCTATTAAAACATTCATAATTGCCTTCGGGGCCAAAGAACATCATTGTTCTCAGTGAAATCCATGATAGTGAAGTGCATGTCCCTGCAGGAACTTCAGAAGCTGCAATAGATAAAGAGAAGGAAGTGCATAGCACTGAACCTCTAGGTACCATTGATTCCTCTACCTAAGAATCCCCACCTACTCCACTCACATCTCTACTGGAAGCAACAGTAGTGAATACTTTAAGTGCCATGAGTTCTCTTGCTCTTGGTTCTCTTGCTCCTCCTTCTTCCTCCACTTTCGCATGGGTGCAACCTTTTGTTAATAGCAAGAAGAGGAAGCCCTCTTCTCGATTGACAGGGCCAAATTTTGATGTTATGGTAGCCTTTTTGGGCACCACTCCTACTCCGGCGAAGAGAGCTAAAACAACTTCAAGGATAGTGATAGATGTCCAAGGCCAGCAATTTCTAGAGATTGTAAAACCTAAGGTTGACAAGGCAGAACAAGATATACTAGCCTCTGATCTAGAGCTTTCTAGGATCCCAATGGGAGAATCTACCCCTGAGAGTGAGGTGCATAACCTCCAGGAAACAGTAACCAGAGTTATTGGGAGAGTAGAAAAAGGCAAGCAGACTATAGAGCAGCTGGAAGAACAAACTCAAATTCTTTCTAGTTTCATCAAGTCTTTACTATATAAGGACAAGGTTTTGAATCCTACCCCACTGACTTCCCTTCTACCACCTATAATTCTTATTCAAGATAAATTCTAGAGCATTAAAGACATACACAGGTATTCCATCTACGGGAGAGTTATGGAATCCATGGTGGACAACATGATCATTGCAGCTTTGAATTTCATCGTAGAAGCTTTCAAATTCAATGAAAAGGTGACTAATTTGCAACAAAATCTCTCCTCCACAATTAGGACCATGGATAAAGAACTAAAAATTTTGAGTAGCTGCATAGTGGATCTTCACCTGATGGGACGGGCTGATGAAAATACATTGTTAGCTAGCAAGGTTTTTTATGATGCCAAAGATAATTTATCAAGGTCATGGGTTTTCAGTGTGGAGTGGAAAATAAAAGCACTGGAGGAGGCTTTAGGAGGGTTGACGAACAGTTGGCAGAAGGAAGAAGCCTTTAAAACTTGTGTTGTATTAGCTTTCAAGGATATTCACTGTCACCTTCACGATGAAACTTCAGGTGTGCCTTTCTCCCTCCAAGAAATTAAAACTCAATTCAGGGCATTTGTTAAGGAAAAATTGTTCAAGGAGGACTCAATTACCAAAGAGAAGATAAAGGATATTTTCTCCCTTTAATCTGCTATTGAGGAAGCTAATAAAGAATATCATGCACACACTCAAGTTTGATAAGGAGATGGAGAAATGCGTGGGAACTTGGACTCAAGCTACTACCAACACATTAGTCCCACGAGGTCGAGACATAGCGGAAGCATTAAAAAAGTTCAGACAACAAATCCTCAAGTTGGTGGGCCCTCCCCAGCAATAAGCAGTTGTTTTCCCTCCCAGCTTCTTCATTTCCTTCTTTTTATCAATTCGGGCTTATTATAATTAGTTGAGGGTTTTGTGTCAAGCATCCCCTTAATTAAACATTTTAGTTAAAAGAAGCAGTTACCAAGTGTAACTAATTTGTAAGTTATATAATGGGCTCCCTACGCCATTTTGAGGGGCTGGAACTTGGTTTAATTTTGAGAGTGTAAGGAGTAAAAAGTAATCAATACAAAAGATCTTTCTTTCCATGTATATCTGCTCTTGTTCTTTCATTACTATTTATTAAATATTTTTGAATCATTTGTCTGTGTTACTTCAAGAAACTTTGTATTCTTGTAGATGTAATTTCTAGAACTTTGTGTTTTTGAAATAGCATCTTATTATCTCAAATGCAAATGGTTCTTGTTCCAAATAATTTCATTCTGGCATGCATAAGGAATTATTTTGTTATCTATATTTCTTGAGAGTGCCTTTCTGCCCATTCCCGATACTTCATTCCTCTGTACTTTTGTATTGATGATCTGTTCTATTTTAACACTTTCATGATACCCAAGTTCCCCATTAAAACTATGCATTGTACATGTGTAAAAAAGTTTTGTCTTTAAATAAGGGAACCTCTCCCATTAAAGAGGAGGGACTTTCTGTCCCCTGACTATTGTTCTCAATAAAGTCATTTTTGATGATCAACAGACACCTTAAATAATCATACAAAATGCATAGATTCTCTAATTAGTTCACACAAAAACTCACCAATAACAACAATTGCATTTTTTTTTTTCATCTAAGGCATGTTTATCAAACCAAAAACACCACGATATTCTTAATTTACACAATTTTTAAAAAAAATTATTATATTATTATTAATATGCATTGTCAACCATTATTATATTACAACTGGATAATAATTATTGGTGGGCAGTAAGTGGTCAACCTAGTAATAGTAATAAATTTTGACACTGTCTAATTAAGTAGACACAAAATCACGCACTTTGGGTAATTATCTAGTCTCAATCACATATTACTATTTACATGGTTCCTAAGTACGAAAAGTAATAATTAACCCATGTCTTTGGCCATCTTTTGTTGCTTTATATTGATACTTTCGGTCTTGCAGCTTTATTGGCCCAATCATTCTTTTCATACTTCAGTTTTACCTTTTATGGACTGGAGCACCCAACCAAGATGTCAACGTCAGGTGCCCTCATCCCCTCTAGGTGCCCCTTTCCTCTTTACACTTTGCTCTCACTTTTTGGGTCCTTTCTAACCGTTTGAGCATCTTATCTTTTTGGTAGTTAGCCTTTTCGAGGTTAATTAAAAAATTCAAGCGAAGGAATCATATAAATATAAATTTATTTGATCATACTAAGGGACCAAACACTAAACATCTACTATCTCCAGTTAAATTTGCATCCACCAAAGGCATCTATAGTATTATTTGTATCCATCTAGCTCCATCAAAAGGGACACAAGGGTCATTCATCTGCATCACACTCCATAGGAGGGAAGTCTATTGTTTCCATGCACACATTATTACATTCTACATCTAGTTACTTGTTTGCTACTCACAAAGTGTGACTGGCACAAGAGAAACCTAGGGTATAATTCCACACACACGCACACACACACACACACACACACACACACACACACACACACACACACACACACACACCTAGAACTACATTGGGTCTAAGATGTAGTGCAATACTTAGTGATAAGTCCATCAATTTGGTAGCTGAGGACAGTTCGACCCCTTTATATGAATATTTTTTATTTTAGGGTTTTGATGTTTTGTCTGGGGTTTTGCAGTTGATTCCTTTATTGCAGTTTTACAATGACATCAGTGAGCTAAGTGTGACATAAACGCAAAAAGTAGTGAAGGCTTCGCATCATCTGACGACTCCGTGAAATTGGCCTCTGGACTTCCTGCATAGACCAAGGCATCCAAATAGTAGACCAAGGTGCCATAGACGCCCCTATCCCTTTTCCAGGTACCCCATTCCAGCCAAATCACTCATATCTACATTTTCTTAGACTCCTGTGTGATAGTCTCCCATTCCTTTTCAACCGGTCTTCACTACGACACAGTCCTGCAACATCTTCAAATCAACTAAGGCTCTTCCAACCCTCTTTGCACATTAAGGTTTCATATTTTTATTACTTAGTTTGCTTGGTTGTATTTCACTTATTTCATTTCTTATTTGTTTATTGCAAACTTGCATTAGATTAGACTAGAATATCACATTTTAGTTTAATCATTTTGGTGAACCCGTACTCGATCATTGCACTCCTAGGATCCTCATCCTGTAATTGCTCATCCTTCTAGCATATTCTCATCATGAGTATCTCAATTAAATGTTTTCTTACTAGCTAATCCTGACTTAAAACATAGAGTCCAACATCTCCTAGCCACTACTTGCATTCCTACTAATATGCATCCAAACTCCGTATATAATTCTTTTGTCGATGTATTTTCTCAACATATTTCTTTCCCATATAATCCTCATGTTAATCATTCTACTTTTGATAATGATCCACCCTTGCATATCATGATTCACATCTATAATATGGGTATCAAGTGTACTTTAATCGACAATGGATCTGAAATTAATCTATATCCCATGTCATTCCTTGAAAATATTGGTATGTCAGATGCTAATGTTATTCCATCATGTCTCTCTCTTCATGCATATGATGGCTCTATCAATCCATGCGTAGGTCACATTTTTTTACCTATCACTATAGGACCAAAAAATCTCAACACAGTCTTCTTTGTCATTTACTTTTTAGTTTCATATAATTGTTTACTTGGTGGGCCATGGCTCCATGTCATGCAATTTTTCACCTTTACAGTGAATCATTGTGTCAAATATCTACATGAGGGTGTTAATTATATATTGTTCTTTTTGATCGTCATCCATACAAATATTGTGACCATGATTCAAATACTACACTTCCTATTCCAAGGGCTGACACTACTGATGACTCATAACCCATAGATGAGTAACTACATTTACCACTACTTGAAGGTGTCATTTGCATTATAGATTTTGTACCAACTGCGTCTACGCCTCCCCCTACCTCTACTACTACTATGATTGTTTATCAGGGGCATGTTCCTACATCGGATGTCACTCTAGATCCTATGCCTTCTCATATGCCACCTCCACCTGTATGGCCTCCTTTCACATGCACACTTTTCATGAATGATTCTTATTGGGAGCATATTCCATTCGATCCTACTTGTGATGTCACAGTATGTACACATGATGGATTGACTCAACTAGGTTTCTATTTTCAAGACCTTTATCCTCCACCATGTTCTTCTCCTCTTTATCATGGATTCGCTCTCATTACTTCCACTTATGGTCTACATGTCTTTCACCTCACAATTTTTATTACGCGAAGCTCTCGCTCTTCGTGGTTGACATTAGGAAGATCATGGATTTATTAGATTGGGGGCACCCTAGATCCTGATCATACAAATATCTCATTTCCCATAACTTTTGGTCATGTCTTCATTTCCAATATTTCATTTCTTGGCTATACACATAATCTCACTCGTTGGTATGCACATGAGTGTCCATTACCACCCTTTACTGATGAGGAATATGCCATGGGTATGTACAACTTACACTAAAATGGATCATTACGTGATTATCCTGACACCATTGCTTACCAAGTCTCTGATGTGTTTTCATGAAAATGTGCGAAGGGAAAATTTACAATTTTCAAGCATGACAATGATACCCCCGTGTTAAAATTTTCAATTTTTACCTTTCTAAGACACCCCAGGTCTACTCATCCTCAGCACCACCCTTACCCATTCAGTCCAATGACCCCCTAGTGGATGTTAACTTAGTCCCCTAGGTGAATTAGGAAATTCAATTCAATCCCTCTAGGTGATTTTAGGAGCTCTCAAAGAATGCTAATTTTGGGCAGTGTTGGGAAGGACTACCACTGGCTTTCCCAGGACTAGTGCGACCCCATGGAGCGGAACATAGGAGAAAAATCCAACATGGAAATGAATCAAAGGTCTAATAACATCAAGGAATTGATTTTGGAATATTTAGGAAAGATTTGGATGAGTTGGGGCAAATTCATCAAAAGCAGGGTTCTCGGACCTAGGTAGTGCACGGGCCAAAAGAGCTACTGAGCTTCGAGAAGTGATTCTGAAAGATATAGATGGAGTTAGGAGCCAAACAAAACATCTTCAAAAAGAGAATTCAGATCTATACAATATGGTGGAATAATATTATTTGTAACACCTAGGTGAAATAGGTCTATATCCTATTTTTATCATGCTCACTCTAGGGGCCAGAATAAAATTCCAATTTTTCAGGGCTTAAATGGAGAAATAAAGCGCTGAGACCCCCATCATTGGATTCAGAAGGAAATTTTTAGTCAAATTATTCAAATTCATATATAAAATTTCCAGCAAATTCCCTCGAGAGCTCAAGTTATCACCGTCACAAGTTGGCTCAAGGTGAGTGCTCCATACTTAGCCAATTCACGCATTAGACACGTGTCATCTCCAGGAGCATAGCGCATATTGGTATCCCTTTAAACCCTTAAGAAAAGGGACATATGGGATAGTAAAATGTTTTGAGCCCTATCTTTCCCTTTGGTCACCCATGAAAACCTTTGCATCGTTATTTCAGCCCCAGGAGCTTGTCGAAGCCTATCCCCTTAGTGCAAAGATGACCACCAAGTGTCAAAACCTCTAGTGTGATGTCCAAATTGATGACCCTTTTATCCCTTAAGATAAGGGACACAAGGGACATGAAAATTCACCTAGCCCTTTGTGGTCCCTAGGTCATCAATGTGACCTTCTATAGTGTAATATTCAGCCCCCATGAGCTAGTTGGAGCCAAATGCATAACCATTGGATGCCCACCAAGTGTAAGCTCCATGCGCGATATGAAAACTGATGTCTCTTTTTTCCCTTTAGATAAAGGGACATGGGGGATAGTAAAATGTGCCCAGCCCTAGGTATGCCTCTCAGTCCTCCATATGTCCAATTTTTAACCTCCGGGTGCTTTTCTCCAGCTCCCTAGCCCTAATGCTCAATCGTTGGATGAATGAAAAGCGTCGCGAGGAGGCGTGATGTGGAATTTGATGAAAAAGGGGTCATAAAAAAAACACATGATAGGGGACATTAGGGACATAAAAATTTTCTTCACCCCTGGCATGTGTTTTTTTAATGATTTAAAGCCGACACTTAACCATTTTTCCCTCCATTTCTTCTTCACAACTTCACACCCTGCCATAGCTCTGTTAATTCTTGTTCAAAACTTCTTGCCACCATTGCTACACTCTGATCCAGATCCATAAAGTCCATCACACCATGAAATCACAGTGATTTTAGAGGATGGATTGATCGAGGAATGAAGAACAAAAGAGAAAAATGAAGATCTTTGACTGAAAACCCTCATTGTCGTGAGATAAAGAAATAAAAATATCTTGCAAACTAGGGCACAAATCAAAGAACCGTTTGTTGTTGTGTTCATAATTCTTGAAGGAAATAAAAACCTCACCAAAAAATCTCCTATTTTCAGCAAGAATTGTTCGCAATGAAGAAATCTCCCTCTTGACACAACGAAAATAAAAATCATATTTCCCATCAAACCGACAACCGGTTTGAAGAGAAAATTCATTGGTGTAACGAGAAAGAAAAACCCACATTAAAAATATAATTTTTGTCGCGATCGGAGGAGAAAACCAGACCTAGAATTTTCAAGCCCTGTTAATGGCTACCATGTCTCTAGCTTCCACTGGGTGAAAAATTTAAAATTTTAAAATCTCATGAACCAATGATCGGGTAGGCCTGAAATTTTAGAGGGGCAATATTGGGAAAAAACCCATATCAGAAAACTTCACTAAGTGGCTCAACAAGCCCCTACTATAAATGGCCAGTTGGTCCAGAAAGTAAGAGGAACACAGTTTGAAGAAGGAATTCTAGCTACCATAACCATCTGAGGTCTGGCAAAGCTAATTTGTGCACTTACCAAAAATAGTAAGTTGTCCCGTGGGCACCTACTAAAAATAACAAGTTGTTCCAAAGGGAAGATTTCATAGAGGGAGTGCACTAGGAGTTGAACATTCAAGTTGAAATCACTAGTTGTAGACCAGAGAGGGAAAATTCTCTACACTCACTAAAAATAGTTGCCTTTCCCAAATATAGTAGGTGTCAAGAAAAAATGAAGTTCATATTCGCAGGGGGGAAAATAGTGTAGTCTCTATCATCAGACTATGCGAGAGTAGGTGAAAGTGAGGTCACTTACATGGATCTCAGCAGTGTCTTTTGACACTCATTTCACACTTTAATTGGTATTTGTAATGTGGAATTTATAATCAACACCATCTAACCATTCATAATATGTTTTGTCATGATCATGTCTAAATCAGCCGAGTAATGCGGCAATGTTGCAAGGAGTCGGGGTAGGATTTGTTCCAAAGCTCCAGTCTCTTTGGAGGGTATATTAAAGAGTGATGCTCATGGTCACCAATGAAATCACTCGATAGTGTTTTTAAACTCTTAGCTCACGGTGTTCGTGCATCATCCAAAGGAAGCCTCTCATGGTATAAGACATTCGAGGATCCAGGTTTCAGTACATTGGAGCATTGCATTGAATCAATCAAGTAGCAAACTGGATCAATGAGGCATTTCCTTAAGTGGCATTTTTCTCTCTCTCTTCCTTCTCTTTGTTCTCCCTCCCCTACTTTCTCTCTCCTCCATGTTCTAATCCTTCATTGGGGTTACACTTTTTCATAATGCCTTAATTAATTAAAAATGACTTTATTTTCAATGTAATAAGTCACCCTTAAGTTATAAAATGGGACTTAATGTTTTCCTAAGAATGTGAAAAGTTTCAAGGCATATGAAGGGTCAATGGGGGATAGGCTAAGAGACTTCTGAAATTCTATAAATTTTAATGAGCCCCTTATTTGGGCTTCTTCTTAGCTTGTATGAATTCATGAGAGAGAGAGAGAGAGAGAGATCCTTGTGAAAAGACAAAGAGATGACCAATTCTTACATTCTCTCCCACTCTCAAATTTCTTCCATTTTTATGCCCTGTACAACTTTTGTTTAAGCATAAATACAAAAAGGAGTTTCTTGCCCTCTTTTTACTAAGGAATTTATTGATACTTTGTGCTCATAAATTCTAATTGGTCTTGTTGTTATATGTAGAGTTATTTCTTCTTAATTTTAGTGCATGTGATGAAATTTCTAACTGATGCATGCAAGACTCTAATTTTTTACTTTTAGCATTAATCATCTTGTCTAACATTCTCACTCCCTTTCCCGCTCTCCTAGAAAATTCCTCTCTTATAAGTATTTGCAAGCTTTTGTCGCAGGGTCAGTGGAGTGCCCCTATTGGATCCCCAGCCGCAAGGCCAACCCGGATAAAACTCATCTCACTCGCGCACGCATATGCAGAAGCTGCACCATTTAAGTAGATGGACTTAGATTCCTAGAGCGTTGGCAAGAAACCCAAAAATTTGTCCCCCGAAAAATTTTCTCGCCAACATGATGCTTGTTCATTTGGCTTTGACCATGATAACGACCAACTCCTAGATGACATTACATGATTGACTTCTTCATCTTACACAATTGGGCGTGCATCATACCTATTTCCCCCATTGATGATACACACGTATTCTACTACACATGCGCTAGCATCGATATTACCTGATGACACACGATTGTGCTTCGGTTCTCACTTGACTATTGAGGGCATCCTATACACATAAACCTTACATGTTGTGCGCTAGACACTTCATATTGCACATCTTCACACATCTTACATATATACATCATACATCCTACATCTTACATCTTGCATCTTTCTATGCTTCTACACATCTCATATCATCCACGTGTCTTGCATCCTACATTACACACTACACATCACATACCAATAACATATTCTTCGCTTACTACACATATCACACATTCTAATCACTATCATCTACGCATTGCACTCATTACCTGATAACGCACTCTAGTTTCACTGTCCATACTAGAATGTTGAGGGTATACATCACAAATGACCACATCACACTCACACATTCAACCATTCAATATTTTTCCTCATGCGACATTCCTAGGTTAGTGATATACATCATAGGCTACATCATTGTTTACTTTAGCATCATCATCACCTATTCTGATCACCATTTAGTGATATACACCATAGGCTACATCATCACTTATCCTACTCATCTTGTAGTTATATATGATTTAGGCTAAACCATCACTCCTTCAATCATCTTGTCATGATGTAAGCTTAGGCTACATCATCACACAAACTTCATCCCTAGGTCGTATATCATCAATACACATTCATCACATCACACTGCACATAACACATAGTTTAGACCATTTCCTGATGACGCACTCTTGTTTACGGTTATTTCTTGAATGTTGAGGGGGCATAAATAAATGAACCTCACTGCATACAATTCCATTCACTCGGGGGGCACATGGCCCCTATCATCCACTCCGCATTACATTCCATCCATCCAAAAAATATTGCATATATTGGTTGTTTTTACTCTTACTCACATTTATTTGTACATGTTCATCTTATTACACATGCTAGATAGATATCTTGTATGTCATTATTTTAATCCTACACACATACATGTTCACTTGCTTTCTAGTTGTGATCCCAAACTACACAAGTCCATTACACGAAACATGGATGCTTGGCGCAGAACCTCGTACCAGTCCCATAATGACTCTTGAGGGCATCCACTTTCATACACTACAGGTGCTATTGTTTCATTTTATACTTAACACTTTCCATTATCATCTTATACATGCTTTTGACATACATTCTATCTTTCTAACATGCTAACAGGTGCTTCATGTGCAACATTTTTTTTACATGATTAGTTGCCACCATGGTTGTCTGTTACTTTACTTGTACTTATTTATCATTGTATGCCTTTGTATGTAAAATTTTTCTTTTGTCTTGTGTTCACACTTGTTTATTTACGACCACTATGGCATTGATTGTCTCACTACACCATGAGTGGTGTCCCATGTTTGCAACCTGATTTTCATGGTCTACCTTGTATTTTGTGAGGTTTAGCTTACACATAGTTTGGCTAGCTTACATTTCATATTATACATGCATGCTTGTCTTGTTTATACTAACACTTGTTTCTAGCCACTTTGTTTACGTATGCCTTGGTTTCTATCAAGCACATCCCCTTCCCCCTGTAGGGCATAGTTTCAACGGCTGGTCCTCTTTTGTGCCACATCCTCTTACAATGACATCACATACAACCCCAAAGAGGGGGGCATCATTTGGTTTACACACACTACGTAACACAATACCTATACAATTCATTTTTAAGTTTTCATCCATGACATAGTGGGTTACTGTTAATGCAAATCAGCAGCACCCCCTAGATGTTTTCTCTGATTTCTAGTTTAATAATAGACATCCAGTGTGATTGCACAACATTGAATCTTTTCCCCAAGTGTGGGACTTGCAGAAATGGGAAAGAATCTCTAGATTAAAGGTTAGTTCCTTCACTCCTCTGATCAGGTATATGCATGAACCTTGCAGAGGTTTAATACTAGATCCTACTCTAAATTCCAAGGAGACAGAGATAAAGGATGCAGAAGAAATTAAAACTAAATGAAAGTGGTGATACACCAAGGGAGTCGTGAACATCTACTTTGAAAAATTGACACAGATCATAAGAAATACAACACCAAATATGCACAGATTGCTAGAATGTAATGAGAGATCAAAAGACAATGATGAACACATGAAAGGATTGAGAAAATGAATCATAGAACATACATTATCATTCCCAAGTCCAATACAATGCATTACAGTGGCAAAGAGGAAAAAAACGTGTTGCAGTCTATATGAGAGGTATGGAACTCTATAAATCCACCCACTGAGGAAGAAAAGAGAGCTTGCAGGACAAAAATATGTCCAACCCTTTACAAATGAGCCAAATCTGGCTTTTAATGGTCTAACAGAAGGAGAGAAAACAAAAAACGCGGGTGAAATAGATTTATGAATTTAACCACCAACTGGATTCCTCAAATTTCACCTATAGAGTGATGGGCTTCATGGAAGAACCCATACTTAGAAGTACATTGTTCTGCAGATAAAAAAAATGACCATACTTCATTAATTTTGGTGGTTGAAAGTCAATTCTACATTTTTTCAGTGCCAGGGACGTTTTTCAATTTTTATCCAACACAATTATATGTCAAAATACAAAATTTAACCCTCCATCGTGTAGTTAATTTCACCATCTTTCCAATGACACTAAGAACGTGAAAATCTGAGCTCTGGATCAAAAGTTATGCCCTTCTTAAGATTTAGGGCAAAAAAGGGCCAAAAATGGGTTGGCGGGACAAAAGTTTAAAATTTTCCCCTTTTTGAAATTTGGGAAAAAAATCCCAAAAGGTTCCACCCCCCATTGCTCCAATGCCATGTGGTATGTCCTTATTGGTCTATGAGGCTGCCTGGTCCCTTTACGCCCTTTTTGGATTTTTGGAAAATTTTCCATTGGTGCCCCACGCTCCACCGCTCCTCTGCCACATGTCATCTTTTTATTTGCTAGCAGGGGCAGTCTTCCAATTTTTCCTGATGCTGCCCACTACCCCAAATAGGACATGTGGCACCTCTCTATTGGCATGGGCCTGAACTCCAAGCATTCATTTGATGCCACGCCCTTTTGACTTTCGTCGGCCAATTAGACACGTCGCATATTCTGATTAGCGCGGGCCATCAGAGGCGGAGTTTTATTGTGCCATTTGCCACATTTTGATGAAATGGTTAAACTCCCCCCACACCTCCACCCCCACCCATTTCTAGACATGTGGCATCTCCTCGTTGGTTGCGGGCCTTTGGGCCGAAATTCTTCCTTTGCGCCAATTTTGGAAATTTCTCTAACTTCTCTCCGTTGATCCGACCTCCGACGCCCCCATTGACACGTGGCCACTTCCTATTGGCCGGCGGGCCTTCGGGCCAAAATTTTCTTTAGCGTGCCTAGACAAATCCTTGGTAAAAATTTCAATTTTACCTCCGCTCCTGCCATTCTGCCACCATGTGGCGCACTCTGATTGGGCACAAACCTTCCTAGGGAAAATTTCCCTCCAAAACTCCGCTGAGCCATAAATTGCAAAATACAAGGAGTTAGAAGGAAAACTTTACCTTTCTGGAAAGCTGAGAAGATTCTCTACCTAATGAAACCACTTCTAGAAAATTTTGAGAGATTGAAAAGTGAAAAAAAATCAATTGAGGCACAAGGGAGGAAGGAATGAAAGGAAGTTAGCCAAAAAATGAGCAAGGGGCTTATTTTGGATAACAATTTTGGCAACTCGGAAGGAGCATCTGCCTGCTGGATGAAGTTACTAGTTTCTTGAAGCAATCCATTGGGCATGGAGTCATCAAATTAACTACTTGGTACTCCCAACTCATTAGAAAATTTTCAAGAAGGAAAATGTGAGAGTAGAACATCAATTAATCCGAAACATGGCCTGCAAAATGCATCCTTGGGACAACAAGCTTGTGCCAAAGCACTTAGGGAAATGGAAAAATAAGCTACAACAAAACAATGTGCACAAGCACTTGGAGGAATGAAAATCTAAGCTAATATGTACAAGGTGGAGAGTTCCCTTCTAGTAGCAATTCTTTAGATGGATTCCATTAACTGGAATCTGTAATTCTTCACCATCCAATGTAGACAATTGGAAGGCATTGTTGTTCTTACATTTTGTGACCATATAAGGGCCACTCCAAATGGCATCAAACTTTGAATGCCTTCCTGGATTTGCTCGGTTTGCATCTCATTTCAACACTAAATCTCCAGCTTGGAAGGTTCTAGCCTTAGCTTTCCTATCAAAGGTCCTCTTGATCAAAGCTTGGTCCTTCTCCATTGCTTGGGCTGTATGTTCTCTAATTTCTTGGAGCTCCATCAATTCTGCATATCTAACCTCCATGGGTTCAAACTCCAACAACTCCAATTCCTTCATGAGTTCCAATGTTGGCAACTCAAGTGACATGGGAAAAATTGCCTCTCTTCCATAAACAAGTCTCAATGGAGAGTTACCTGTGGATCTCTTGGGAGTTATCCTATCAGCCCACAAGGCTAATTTCAATTTGGTGTGCTAAGTCCTTTGATTTTCATCAAGAGTCCTCTTGATGATCCTTAACAAGTTCTTGTTGGTAGACTCAACTTGGCCATTACCTTGAGGGTAATAATTTGATGAAGTGCTCAGATACATCCCATTTTTAACAGCCCATTCAGTTACCTTTGATCCTATGAATGCCAAAGCATTATCTGATATTATAGTGGCAGGTATGCCAAATCTGGTTACTATCCTTTCATAGAAGTCTAGAATGTTGGATTCATTTGCTTCTTTAAGCGCCACTGCCTCAGTCCCTTTGGTGAAGTAGTCTGTTGTTGTTAGAATCCACTTGTGTCCTTGGCTTGAGTTTGGGTTAATGACTCCAATGAAGTCCAAACCCCATTGCATGAATGGTTGATCAACTGAAATTGGGTGCAATGGAAGGGCAGCTAATCTCTCCTTGCCTGTGAAGAATGCACAATTTTTGTACCTCTTGATCCATGCATAACAATCACCAAAAACCTTGGGCCAATAATAGCCAGCCTTCATAATCTTGAGGGTTGTCACTCTTGGAGGAAAATGGCCCCCAACTGATCCACCATGGAACTCTTCTAGCATTCTATTAATTTGGTTTGTCCCAATGCATGTCAGCAGCACTCCATTTACATCCTTCTTGAACAAAACACCATCAACAAGTGCATATGGGACAACCTGCAATCTAAAGTGTCTTCTCTTGGTGTTGTTCATATCTGAAGGGCATAGGCCTATTTGTAGGAAGTGCATTATGTCTTGGGTCCAGCAAGGAGTGAGGACACTATCATTCTCTTATTGAACACCTCTTTGTTCTTGGTTGTCTTGCAACACCAAAATAACATCCTTATCATTGCTTTCTTCCATTGATTTGCTCAAGACCAGCTATTCACATAATCCCTTTCCTTAGACTAGCTTGGTGACTTTGATCTCAATGTCATAATCCATGACATGAGTAATCCACCCTGCCCATTTTTCATTTAGGTCTTTGTTGAGGAGGAAGTCCCTAACTCCCACATGAGAAACCAACAGTTGAACCTTGTTATTTGAAACTACTTCAAGCTCCTAATCACTGTAAGAACATGCTTCTCAATGAAAGAATATCTCACCTCATAGTCCTCCAGGATTTGGCTAAAGAAGGCAATTGGCTACTCTGCATTTTCTTTGTTTTGTTGTACTAAAATTGTAGAGATTGTATCATCACCTCCAAATGCATAAAGGATAAAATCCTTAGAGAAATATGGGTTAATGAGAGTTGGAGCTTGTGAGATAGCCTCTTTGATAGCCTCAAAACATGTCTTACCTTCAGCTGTCCATTTCAAAGCCATACTTTTCTTCAACATCATGGTTATTGGCTTGACAAGGGCTGCAAAATCTGGAACAAACCTCTAAACGAAATTGATTCTTCCCAAGAAACTTTGAAGGGCCTTCTTATGACTTGGTAATGGCAGTGCTTTTATTGCTTCAACCCTCTCTGGATCAATTGCTAATCCTTCTTTGGAAATAATGTGGCCTAGGAGCTTTCCCTCATGAGCTAGGAAAATACATTTCTTGGGGTTCAAGGATACCCCAAATCTTCTACATCTTTGGAACACTTGTCTCAAATGAAAGAGATGATTTGTTGTACTTTTAGAAAATACAGTAATATCATCTAGATATATCATCACCATTTTTTTAATCAATCCCTTTAATGTCATATCCATTGCCCTTTGGAAGGTAGCTTCGGCATTGGACAGCCCAAATGGCATTTTTCTATATGTATAAGTCCCCCAGTTGGTGGTGAAGGTTGTTTTGAATGGATCATCCTCATTTACCATGATCTGATTATACTCTAAATAACCATCTAGTAATGAAAACCTCTCAGATCCAGCAACAACCTACAAAATATGCTCCATAGAGGGAAGTGGGTAATGATCCTTGAGGGGTGCTCTATTCAAATCTCTAAAGTCTACACCCAATCTGATTTCTCCACTCTTCTTTCTAACCATAACCAAGTTTGCTACCCAGCTAGAATACTTGATGGGAAATATGATACTTGCCTCTATTAACTTATTCAATTCCCTCTTCATGAGAGGCTCCATGTGTGGATTGACTGGCCTTTGTTTTTGCCTGATGGGCTTAGCACTTGGATCCAATTCAATTGTATGCTGAGCTAGCTTGGGATTGAAACCTCTCAAGTCTTCATAGCTCCAAGAAAATACATCCAGGAACTCTTGGCAAAGTTTCCTGAACTCATACCTTTCTTGCTTGGTTGCCACTTTACCAATTTGAAGTGATTTGCCTTCTCCCACTAAGATGGGCACTGAATCTTCTCCCTTGACTTAGATGTTTGCTTTCTCTTTCCTAAATTGATCATTAGGATTAAAAATGGACTCCAAAGTGACAAGTCCTTTGGGCATTTTGTTTGTTCTTAGCTGTACCACTTGATCACCATATTGTTGTTCTAACTTTTCCTAATTTTTGGTTGAGAACTCATCTTCTTCTTGCAATAAATTGATGATTTGTTAGTCACTTTCAAACACTTTCCAACTTACATTATTGTCTGGCACTGATGGCCTCACAATCAAAGTCTGCCCCAACTACTGTAAGTCTATCAACATCTTAGTTTTCTTTCCTAGGGATGGAATTGATGCCAAAGCCTTCAAAGTCCTCAATGAGGTCCCATACCCTATTCTTATAACACTTGAGCAGGTCATTTTTGGCAGCATGTTGCCCCTTAACTTGATTAACAATCATCTCATTGTCATTAAAGACTTGTAAGTTTTTGATACCTCTCTTTCTAGACCAATGCAAACCTTGTATCAAAGCTTCATATTCAGTAGTGTTATTGGAACATGCAAACTGGAATCTAAAAGCTGAATAATACTTAATGCCTTGAGGTGAAACAAGCATGGCTCCCCCTCCTACACCTTATCTACTTCTTGATCCATCAAAGAATAAATGCCATACCTCATTGTCATCTTTGTGATCTGACCTAGTGATGCTAGGAATAGGCTGATTTTCCTCATGCATGCAATAAACTCCTAATTCAGATTCCTCTATTTCCTTGTAGGGATCAAAAGCATGCATCTTGCTTGCCCATTCATCAAGAGTCAAATTTGAGATGCTTCCAACCTTGGTATCAGCTTCATCTGTGCTTGGATAATCTTCTTGATCAAATGCTAAATAGCTGGCATTGATTGGGCTTGGGGTACGAGGCTCAATGTGGAAGTTTGCAATAGGTTCAGACTTGATTGTGGCCTTAGTCCCATATCTAGTTCTAAACAACATGTGTGACCAATCAACAGACAAATAGCCTCCAATTCTAGCTGTGAAATCCCTTAACAAGCATAGGGCAAAAAGTGGTGGTAAATCTATCACTGACACATCTTGCAAGACAATGACATTAGGGCATGCATGCAAAGTAAGGCTAAAATCTTTGATCACCCCAACTGTTGTTACTGTTGTTCCATCTAATTACACCACCCCTTTGGATATGACTTCATATTGGAGGCCTAGCTGATCAGCTATTTGCTTGGGCATTACAAAACTACTTGCCCCATAATCAATCATACAATTATGTACTAGTTTATTCCCAATGATCAGTGAAACATAGAATGGAGGGGGCTTCAAAACTTTACCTTGCAGTCCTCTAAGTTGCTCAACATTTGTGAGTACTTTTTCCTGATTATGAGCTTACTGATTTGAAGTTGACCAATCCTTCATGGTAGCTTGTAGTAGATCCCTTTGGCCTGAGATGGATAGTGATTCCCACATAGATATATTCACATTTGTCTTCTTCATTTGCTCAATGATGCTAAATGGGGATGAAACATCTCTTTGTTGTCCTTTAGCCTGCACATTCCTTTCTTGCACATGGGCTGTAACAGCTAGCATTTGGGCTGGCCTAGAAGGTGGCTTGGGCTATCCTTGCACATTTGGAACTACATTTTTCTTGCCAACACCTGGTGGAGTGATAGAAGGTTGTGGATCACCTGGAATTGATGACTGCCCTTCACCAAGATTCCTCTTCTTTGACCTTGTGTTAGCTGCTACATTCTAAGAAACTATTTGATTCATGCCACAAAAATCTTCAGCCTGCTAGTTTACAAGTGTAGTCTCACTTGGAGTTGTATTTTGCTAAGATGATCCTTGTTATTGGTTTGTTTCTTGACTCACCTCACCCTCTACACTAGTTGTTGTTACCATCAAGGCTTGATTCAAAGCACCATTAAAGCACATAGACTGGTTGTGAGGTTCATTGCATGGGAAACACCAATCATACTCTTGAGCTATGTTATTTTGTACTGGCACTAAGACTTTAGAGGTAGATGCAACATTGGGATTATAGGGCTGAAATGACCTATTGGTAGAAGGCCTTACTTGATTTTGATTTGCAGTTGGATTGGGTGGCCTATTAGGCTGATATGGCTGCCTATTAGACTGAGTTTGAGACTGATAAGAAGGTCTAAAACTTTGGGCCTGGTGCCTCTTGAGTGTAACTAGTTCATTGCCTAAATTTTGTAATTGTTTCATGACTTCTTGAAGCTCATTTGAGGCACTAGAGGATGGAGTCAAAGCTTCATTTGAACTCTAATTTCTAGGAGTGGGAATAGGAGCTAGAGTAGGTGTTTGACAAGTGCTCGAGCTTTCCAAGTTTGGGTATAAGGGCATGAGAGGCCTAGGAGCCAGTTTACCAGCTTGAATTAAGTAATTCTCAGCCCTAATGGCAATGCTATAAGTTGCAGGTATATTTACACCTCCCATGGATTGAATTAACATGGAAATATCAAAATTTAAAGCATTGAGATAGTATAGAAAAGCACCTTCAGCTGTTGGCCTTACTGCCACTGGAATTCTATCCCAAGTCCTTTGAAATCTAAAATTGAAGTCAGTTAGCTGCTCATTGGGAGCTCTCTTGAAAGTTGTCAGTTACTCCAAAAGAGACAAATTATCTCCCTTTTCTCCAAACTGCTCATGGAGAACTATGCACAATTGGTTCCAATTTTGAATAGAGCCTGCCCCTAGGCTCCTGAACTATTGCAAGGCTTTCCCTTTGAATGAAGATGCCAATAATTTGACAGTAATTTGCATCTCAACAATCTCATGGATTGCACAAACATTAGCAATATCTTTAACATGATCACCAGGAGTGGTCTAATTTTCTCTAGTAAAGTATGGAATGTTCTTCAATGTTGCAACTGGAACTGGATTTTGTGCATTGAGAGCAAGTGGGTTGTTTCTAGTGAAGTTGACATAAGGGTTGTGTTGTGTCATTCTGATTGGCCTGAGAACCCTTGTTGATTGGGTGAAAGGTCTACCAGGTGGGGTAGTTGATAGAGTCCTATTTGGTGGAGATGGAGACCTTTGAATTCTTCTTCCCCTCTGCCTTCTTCCTGGGGATAGCTGCAGATACTCAGACAATCCTTCCTCTCTGGCCTTTGACCTTGTTTGGATTCTTCTCATGCATCTTCAGACTTGGATTGTTGAAACCAGTTGATTTAATCTTTGGAGTCGCTAGATGTGCAAATCAGGGTTGTTTTTTAGCAAGGAAAATTACAAAAAATGCACATCAACTTTGCTATAATGAAGATGAATACCTCTAAGGTCCCACTGGGCGTGCCAAAACTATTAGTGCAAATTAGCAGCACCCCCTGGATGTTTTCTCTGATTTCTAGTTTAATAATAGACATCCAGTGTGATTGCACAACATTGAATCTTTTCCCCAAGTGTGGGACTTGCAGAAATGGGAAAGAATCACTAGATCAAAGGTTAGTTCCTTCACTCCTCTGATCAGGTATATGCATGAACTTTGTAGAGGTTTAATACTAGATCCTACTCTGAATTCCAAGGAGACAGAGATAAAGGATGCAGAAGAAATTAAAACTAAGTGAAAGTGGTGATACACCAAGGGAGTCGTGAACATCTACTTTGAAAAATTGACACAGATCATAAGAAATACAACACCAAATATGCACAGATTGCTAGAATGTAATGAGAGATCAAAAGACAATGATGAACACATGAAAGGATTGAGAAAATGAATCATAGAACATACATTATCATTCCCAAGTCCAATACAAAGCATTACAATGGCTAGGAGGCAAAACACGTGTTGTAGTCTGTATGAGACGTATGGAACTCTAAAAATACACCTGCTGAGGAAGAAAAGAGAGCTTGCAGAGTAAAAATATGTCCAACCCTTTACAAATGAGCCAAATCTAGCTTTATGAATTCAACCACCAACCAGATTCCTCAAATTTCACCTGCAGAGTGATGGGCTTCATGGATAAACCCATACTTAGAAGTACATTGTTCTGCAGATTAAAAAAAATGACCATACTTCATTAATTTTGGTGGTTGAAAGTCAATTCTAAATTTTTTCCGTGTCAGGGACTTTTTCCATTTTATCCCACAATTATCTATCAAAATACAAAATTGAACACTCCATCGTGTATAAAATTTCACCATCTTTCCAATGACACCAAGAACGTGAAAATCTGAGCTCTGGATCAAAAGTTATGCCCTTCTAAAGATTTAGGGCAAAAAAGGGCCAAAAATGGGTTGGCGGGACGAAAGTTTAGAATTTTCCCCTTTTTGAAATTTGGGAAAAAATTACCAAAAGGTTCCACTCCCCATCACTCTGATGTCACGTGGCACATCCTGATTGGTCCGTGATGCTGCCTGGTCCCGTTACGCCCTTTTTGGATTTTTGGAAAATTTTCCATTGGTGCCCCGCGCTCCGCCGCTCCTCTGCCACATGTCATCTTTTTATTTGCTAGTGGGGGCGGGCTTCCAATTTTTCCTGATGCTGACCACTTCCCCAAATAGGACACATGGCACCTTTCTATTGGTGTGGGCCTGAAATCCAAGCATTCCTTTGATGCCGCGCCCTTTTGACTTTTTTCGGCCACTTGGACACGTGGCATATCCTGATTAGCGCGGGCCATCGGAGGCGGACTTTTTTTGCGTCATTTTGCCACATTTTGACGAAATGGTTAAAATCCCCCTGTGCCTCCACCTCCCACCCATTTTTGGACACGTGGCATCTCCTCATTAGTTGCAGGCCTTTGGGCCGAAATTCTTCCTTTGCACCAATTTTGGAAATTTCTCTAACTTCTCTTCTTCGATCCGACCTCCGACGCCCCCATGGACACATGGCCACTTCCTATTGGCCGGTGGGCCTTCAGACTAAAATTTTCTTTTGCGTGCCCCAACCAATCCTTGGTAAAAAATTCAATTTGACCTCCACTCCCGCCATTCCGCTGCCACGTGGCACTCTCTGATTGGGCGCAGACCTTCCTAGGGAAAATTTCCCTCCAAAACTTCGTTGAGCCATAAATTACAAAATACAAGGAGTTAGAAGGAAAACTTTACCTTTCTGAAAAGATGAGAATATTCTCTACCTAATGAAACCACTTCCAAAATATTTTGAGAGATTGAAAAGTGAAAAAAAATCAACTGAGGCACAAGGGAGGAAGGAATGAAAGGAAGTTAGCCAAAAAATGAGCAAGGGGCTTATTTTGGATAACAATTTTGGCGACTCGGAGGGGACATCTGCCTGCTAGATGAAGTTATCAGTTGCTTGAAGCAATCCATTGGGCATGGAGTCATCAAATTAACAGCTTGGTACTCCCAACCCATTAGAAAATTTTCAAGAAGGAAAATGTGAGAGCAAAACATCGCTTGATCTGGAACATGGCCTGCAAAATGCATCCTTGGGACAACAAGCTTGTGCCAAAGCACTTAGGGAAATGGAAAAATAAGCTACAACAAAACAATGTGCACAAGCACTTGGAGGAATGAAAATCTAAGCTAATATGTACAAGGTGGAGAGTTCCCTTCTAGTAGCAATTCTTTAGATGGATTCCATTAACTGGAATATGCAGTTCTTCACCATCCAATGTAGACAATTGGAAGGCATTGTTGTTCTTATATTTTGTGACCATATAAGGGCCACTCCAAATGGCATCAAACTTTGAATGCCTTCCTGGATTTTCTCGGTCTGCATCCCATTTCAACACTAAATCTCCAACTTGGAAGGTTCTAGCCTTGGCTTTCCTATCAAAGATCCTCTTGATAAAATCCTGGTCCTTCTCCATTGCTTGGGCTACATGTTCTCTGATTTCTTGGAGCTCCATCAATTCTGCATATCTAACCTCCATGGGTTCAAACTCCAACAACTCCAATTCCTTCATAAGTTCCAATGTTGGAAACTCAAGTGACATGGGAAAAATTGCCTCTCTTCCATAAACAAGTCTCAATGGAGAGTTACCTGTGGATCTCTTGGGAGTTATCTTATCAGCCCACAAGGCTGATATCAATTTGGTGTGCCAAGTCGTCTGATTTTCATCAAGAGTCCTCTTGATGATCCTTAACAAGTTCTTGTTGGTAGACTCAACTTGGCCATTACCTTGAGGGTAATAATTTGATGAAGTGCTCAGATAAATCCCATTTTTAACAGCCCATTCAGTTACCTTTGATCCTATGAACGCCAAAGCATTATATGATATTATAGTGGCAGGTATACCAAATATGGTTACTATCCTTTCATAGAAGTCTAGAATGTTGGATTCATTTGCTACTTTAAGCACCACCGCCTCAGTCCATTTGGTGAAGTAGTCTGTTGTTGTTAGAATCCACTTGTGTCCTTTCCTTGAGTTTGGGTTAATGAATCCAATGAAGTCCAAACCCTATTGCATGAATGGCTAGTCAACTGAAATTGGGTGCAATGGAAGGGCAGTTAATCTCTCCTTGCCTATGAAGAATGCACAATTTTTGCACCTCTTGATCCATGCATAACAATCACCAAAAACCTTGGGCTAATAATAGCCAGCCTTCATAATATCGAGGGTTGTCACTCTTGGAGCAAAATTTCCCCTAGTTGATTCACCATGGAACTTTTCTAGCATTCTATTAATTTGGTTTGTCCCAATGCATGTCAGCAGCACTCCATTTACATCCTTCTTGAACAAAACACCATTAACAAGTGCATATGGGACAGCCTGCAATCTAAAGTGTCTTCTCTTGGTTTTGTTCATCTCTGGAGGGCATAGGGCTCTTTGTAGGAAGTGCATTATGTCTTGGGTCCAGCAAGGAGTGAGGACACTATCATTCTCTTCTCGAACACCTCTTTGTTCTTGGTTGTCTTGCAACGCCAAAACAACATCCTTCTCATTGCTTGCTTCCATTGATTTTCTCAAGACCAGCTATTCACATAATCCCTTTCCTCAGACCAGCTTGGTGACTTTGATCTCAATGTCATACTCCATGACACGAGTAATCCACCCTGCACGTTTTTCATTTAGGTCTTTTTTGAGGAGGAAGTCCTTAACTCCCACATGAGAAACCAACAGTTGAACCTTGTTAATTGAAACTACTTCAAGCTCCTAATCACTGCAAGAACATGCTTCTCAATGAAAGAATATCTCACCTCATAGTCCTCTAGGCTTTGGCTAAAGAAGGCAATTGGCTACTCTGTATTTTCTTTGTTCTACTGTAATAAAATTGCAGAGATTGTATCATCACCTCCAAATGCATAAAGGATAAAATCCTTGGAGAAATATGGGTTAATGAGAGTTGGAGCTTGTGAGATAGCCTCTTTGATTGCCTCAAAACATGTCTTACCTTCAGCTGTCCATTTGAAAGCCATACTTTTTTTTAACATCATGGTTATTGGCTTGACAAGGGCTGCAAAATCTGGAACAAACCTTTGAATGAAATTGATTCTTCCCAAGAAACTTTGAAGGGCCTTCTTATGACTTGGTAATGGCAGTGCTTTTATTGCTTCAACCCTCTCTGGATCAATTGATAATCCTTCTTTGGAAATAATGTGGCTCCACTTTTCATTGGTTAAGTATTACTTTTCATACTTTTCATACATCCATCTAGCTCTATCACAAGGGACACAAGCTTGGTTCATCTACATCACACTTCATAGGAGGGAGGTGTATTATTTCCATGCACACATTATTTACATTCTACATATAGTTACTTGTTCGCTACTCACAAAGTGTGACTAACACAAGAGTAAACTAGGGCACAATTCCACACACACACACACACACACACACACACACACACACACACACACACACACACACACACACACACCTAGAAATACATTGGGTCTAAGATGTATTGCACCACTCAGTGATAAGTCCATCAATTTGGCAGCTGAGGACAGTCTGACCCCTTCATATGCATCTTTTTTTTTTTTAGGGTTTTGATGTTTTGTTTGGGGTTTTATAGGTGATTTCTTTATTGCAGGTTTACAACGACATTAGCGATCTAAGTACGAAATACACGTGACAAGCAGCAAAGGCTTTGCATCATCTGACGACTATGTGAAATTGGCCTCCAGAATTCCCACACAAACCAAGGCAATCTAGATTGCAAATCAGGGCACCCTAGTCCATCCAAATCACTTAGATCTATATTTTCTTAGGCTTCAGTGCAATGGTCTCCCATTCTTGTTCATTTGGTCTTCACAACGACATAGTCCTGCGATATCTTCGAATAAGCTAAGGCTCTTCCAACCCTCTTTACACATTAGGTTTTCATATTTTTATTGCCTAGTTTGCTTGGGTGTATTCAGTTATTTCATTGCTTATTTGTTTACTGCCAACTTGCATTAGATTAGGATAGAATATCACATTTCAGTTTAATCAAGTTGTTTCCACGTAGGCAATTAGTTTACTATGGTTTAATCCACCTTTTTTCAGACACTGTCATATTGTTGGCCTTATATAAAATTAATTTTACTATTATATTATCTATAATAGATATTGTGCCTAACATTAATATATTACGATAATAATATTAATTAGCAGGAAGTAAGTGGTCGATCTAATGAAAATCCTATAAATGTGGCACCCCCTAATTTTTGGTGCCTTAGGCAACTTCCTAGTTTGTCTAGGGCTTAATCCCTCTGGTTTTGTTCCATGTTCTACTATTTTGTTTAGAAAATTTACACCAATGGTATAATATTCTTTGTATATCTTTGATTGTTTTATAGGTTTCCTTTTAATGGAGTATGGACTTACATGGCTTCAACCACATTCTTACAATTTGAAGAATGTGTTATGCTTTAGATTAGAGAATTATATAATGAGGTATCGAAGCGAGGCCACAACCTCAATGCTTTTGAAGAAAAATATAGTTGACAATATACTTACTACTATCGAAGATCTCCACCACAATCTTTGAGAGATGTTAGATGACAAACTTCCAAAACAAGTAATATAATATGCAGTAAATATTAGAGGGACTACGACATGTTAAAGAACATGCAAAAATGAATTGATAGACATGATTACTCAACTAGATTGCCCAATATTCTTCATTACATTAAGTACATTTATTACTAATGTAATACTTTTGATTAATCCTTCTATTAATAAGGCCAAAATATGGCAAATCCTATCGAAGTTTATGTATTTAGAAACAAAGAAAAAACTAGTAAATGCAATATGTGAAATTGATTTGTATTTTAATTTCTGAAATATATATATGGTTTGCAAGACCATTACCACTTGATGATATGCACAATATTCTGGACAAAAGATATGATATAACCCAGTCAATAATCCCATATGCATCTATGAATGCTACACTAAAAAACTTCGTGTTGTGAGAAGGAGAAATTGTATTCTTCATCAACAATTAGTAAAATAAATGGTTAGATTTCATAAACAAGATAAGTGATTTTCATTTTAAGCAAATATGGAATTTTGTTTATCTCATATAATTTTTTGTTAAGAAAATTACAATTTAATTTTTAACAAAATCTATTTTCGAAAATTTATGTATAGAAAAATATTACAATTAAATTTTATCATCACTTTATAAAAAATCAAAAATCCTTTCCATGCAAATATTATTAAAAAAATAAAAAATAAAAACTATACATTTTAGTAAAATAATGAACATTTACAACAAACACAACGAAAGAGTAAACATTCTCAAAATTGCTTGAACCCTAAATCCTTCAATATTTTTCAAATCATCAAATTAATAAATTTGTTATTTGTTTTTCCATTCATTAAAATACAATAATTTCATTTCTTGAAAGAAAGTAATGTGATAATTTTAGTATCTTATTTAAGTAAATAATATTTAAAATGATTGCTTGATGGCATGTGGGCCGACTTCTGTTGAGTATGTAAAATTTGAGAATTGTTTTTAAATTAAAAGGAAATTTTAAATCACTTTATGATAAGAAAAAGATGAATGTAAAAATTAGAAAAGACAAAATAAAAAGCAAAAAACATGTGATTTTCTTATAGTTCTCAAATAATAAGTTTTCTTTGGCATTTTATTTAAAAGGATTATATTTCAATTTTTGGACACTTCCAATGTTTTGATTGGTTGAGGTTAAAATACAAACTAACTAATGAAAAATCTTTTGCTCTATGAAAAACAAAGCTCTAGCCAAGAATCATAGAAAAAAGTTTTAAAATATATATAAATCAATATCAAACTTTAGTCAAAATTTATTAAATTATAAATGATGTATTTTGATTGGCTATTGCAAAAGTGAATATTTGTTTTTGTGAAGACTATATGGATAACAAGGCCATGGAATGGTAAATCTTGCCGAAGCAAATGCATTTAAGATGAAGAACATAATTGATAGGGAGTTTTATACGGATGTCCTGTTTGGGGATTTTCAAAAGAATCCTAAAAAAATCAAAGTCCAAAAATGCTTCTTGAATCCTAATAGATGATCTTGGAAAAAATTTCCAGACCCCTTGTCCAATGATGTTAGAAAAAACACACATGTTACTCTTAGAAGGAGAAACCTTGTGCCAATTTAAGATAGACTTATAGCCAATTTAAGCCATGTGAATGCAAACAAGTTACCATACCAAACAATACTTGAAACTCAAGATAAGGGATAGTATTGAGACAGGATTAAGTAGTTAAACAAATAGGGGATTGAAAAGATCTATCTAAAAAAAATACCATATAAGTCTTGTTACAAAAAGAAAGTAATAAAAAAGATTTGCCAAGATCCAAGGGAGAAAATGAGATTTTACTAATGTGAGACCAATCCAATGATCATTTACACCAAACAACATTACCTCCAAGCAAATGTTCATGCATAATAAGCATCATTTGACATGTTAGTATAAGCTCTCATCACCTAGCAGTTGAAATAAGGAGATGGAAAAATACATACCAGGAAAAGTGTCTAACATCTATGCTTCCTCTGCAAGAAAGGAGAAGTGGAAGATGAGAAGCATGTGATACTGCAGAGCCCTATGCATGAAAAATTGAAACAAAAGAATTGTCATTACAACATGACAATTTAAATAGTCTTCATATTTTATTGAATTAAAGATCCACGAATTCTATTGACAATGTCTTAGAACACCATAAACAAGCTTTGATGTGATACAATTTAGTTTTGAGATGACAATGCTAGCTAAACTGCTAAAACCTTTGGGTAATTATGTTGTAACAATGTGCTTTGTCTCATAAATCATAAAAAGTAGTCTACAGAAAATCCAAGCTAAAAGAAAACACAAACTAAGGGATTAATAACAAGAGCAAAACCTATAGAAAAAATGAAACCGTTTGGTATACAAGAAATTAGAATTATGATAGAAGGGATGAGAGAACCCTGCAAGGTTTTTCCATTGCTAATTTTCCAGATTCCTATCTGGCTTCTTTTGGATGAAAATGTGCTTCCAATAGGAGCAGCCATACATACTGCACTTGCAGAAGAGTACTTGAAGCAACATGAGGAAAAGGGGAATGTCTGAGCTCTCAAGGATGACATATGGAAAAGGGAGAAGCTAAGATTTCCTTAGTTTTGTATCATAAATTCTGGACTTATTTAGCTTTCTCATTCATGAACTGTATTTTGCAATGCAAGATAGAAAATGTGTTTTATTATTAGAATTGCAGCCATGGGAATAAAACCTAAATTACATGAAATGTGTAGATTATCGAAGGTCAAGCTTTTGCCCATAGATGTAAGGCTTCTGTAGATTTTTAGAGGAATATTATCCAATATATCCAGCTACTGTAAATGATGAATCATTGCACAATCACATCTTAGTTGTTGGAGAAATTTTACTTGGTCCAAAAAATATAAAAGTTGCGAATCAACTAATGGCGGTTGAAGATTTTTCTTTCTATTAAATAATTATACCAGGTGCAATGTTTTCTATTGGCATTAGAAATGAAGAGCTCGGTACTGTTCATTCCCCTCGCTCTCCATTTTTCTTTTTGGATGAAAATGTGCTTCCTATAGGAGCATCCCTACATACTGCACTTGCAGAAATGTACTTGAAGCAACATGAGGAAGAGGGGAATATTTGAGCTCTCAAGGATGACATATGAAAAAGTGAGAAGCTAAGATTTCATTAGTTTTGTAATATAAATTTTGAATTTATTTAGCTTTCTCATTCATGTATTGTATGTTGGGTATAATGGCTTATGGATGAGAGTGGAGAATTGAGTTTTTTGTGAGATAGTGAAATTAAACTACATATTGCATCTTGGGTGTACTTAAGTAACTGTCTTTGGAATGGAAGAAATGAAGAAACATCATACCAATTACTATAACCCGAGCTTTTGGATACACCTGTAGAGAATGAAATATATCTCCCCAACACTTTGGTTTCTAACATTGGCCCGTCATTAGGAGGGTAAAATATACCAAGTATTTGTCTAATTTGACGAGCACACCAAATGACATGGTTTACAAGCTAAGCAAGTATAAAACACATGTTATAATTTTTTTGGCTACTTCGCTTTCAACTACTGGCTCTTGTACATCAAATAATAGCATGAGAAACATGTTGATACCACTTAGAGATGGCTATATAGTAAGGCCCTTATGCTGCTTTGCATGATACATGGTTTAAAGTTAATATAGCTTATGCAGTCCCTTTTCCATTCTTTTTGTTTCATTGTGTGTTTCCCATTGCAAGATTTAGGAAAATAAACTTGAACATATTCTTTGTCTCAATATTATGAGAATTGAACAGGGTATTTGAGCTTGCCCTTGCCTAGGAAGCACCAACACATTAAAACTTTAATGAGAGCAAATGACATCCACAAGATTTTCATTTTGAGCTCTTTACATATATAATGCAAGGATGTCCTCTATCAAAATATAATGTTGTATTAATCAATCTCTTATTTATAATTCCACTTCCCACGTCATCAAGCTTCTCAACTAAGTGGCTGAGTCACAAATTGTATTAACAAGGTTCTAAATATTTTATCCGAGTTTCCATCAATTTCACAACAACTACTTTACCATCTTTCAAATCTCCTCTGTACACTGATCCAAAGCTACCTACCCCTAACAACTTTTTCTCATTAAATCCATCAGTTGCATTAAAAAGATCTCCATAAGAAATTTTTAGGTGCTCAAATTTCTGTAGAATAGCTAGTGGTAGATCCACTACTTCTGAAGTCCATCTCCACCAGAAAACCAAAAGTAAACAACATAACACAAAAGCATTGACACTAACAACTGCCACTATCACTGTTTTGAAATGTGAAGCACTTTTTGACTTGGACATTTAGGTAACAATAATTTCCGTGGTCCACAAAGGTCAACATTTCCATTAAGTAAAACAATAGCAATGGCATTAGCAGAAACCCCCTCTTTTAAAATTTCTCCCGTGACTATGTTGAAAGATAGATTCAGATAGCAAAGCTTGAAGTTTCTTGAGGCATTTCAGTAGTGGACCAGTTAAGAAATTTGACGAATGATCTAGGTCAATGAGATATTTCAATTTTTCCATTGCCTTTGGAATAGGACCCTCCAAGGCATTTCTTGATATATTCAAACGTTTCAATCCTCCGTAACTTCCAACTGCAGCTGGAATGACACCACACAACTTATTGCCTGAAATGTCTATATATGTAACCATTGGAATCAGACTGGGACAGTGTTGTGTCGGAAAAAAATGCATCCCCTTGAGTCCTCTCTATCCCGTGGTCTGCTTTTCACAAATGATGAGCGAATTTTTAAGTAAACAATGGCCAATTTTTCCTTTAACAACCCATATTTTTTTCATATTAATTCAGTCCACTTAGAACCATTTAAACAGATGAAAGTGTGCCCGAATTTCTTTTTGAAGGGGAAAAATTACATAACATCTAGAAAACCAGAGTAAATTTATGAAAACAACAACATAGAAGTGTTGAATACTTACGAAGAAATGACAACTAAACCCACCAGTGCATCCACCAGACCATCAATGCAATTCCCAGACTAGGAGGTAAGTAGAGGAAAAGCAAATAGAGGTTTCTTTTTTCTGCAAACAATACGCGCCAAATAGGCAGCCATAAATGAGGACCCAATCCACGCTTCTCCACACTTCTTCGCCCCCAATATTCTTTGCTTTCAAACAATTTTCGACATTCTACATGCAATTGCTGCTGATTTGGGGAATTGCTGCATTCTGCATGCCACTACCGTTGAATTGGGGAATGGTTAAAAACAAAAAAAAATGTTTAAGCACCCGTCAAATTTAACCCATTGACTTGAACTACCACATTTTCATAGGGGGTCTTTCGGCGTAAATTATAAGTACAGCTATTACTAATAAAATACTTTCAATTAATCCTTCTCTATACTCGTAAGCACCTAATGATACTTTTGCCAAGTAGTATTATTTTTATGTCAAGTGGAAACGCTGTAGTCCGAGCTCCGTCATTTGGGTGCTAAGGAAATGAGGCTGACCATCCGCACTCCTTTTCATCAGAGTGCACCCCTCGCTTCCCTCCCTTCCTTGCATTCTTTATTTTTCCAACTAACTGTTAAACCACCCAAATTTAACACAAGTTTTTCCATTGTAACCCGAAGCTGTTGCAATCTAGTTGGGAAGACGTGCAGTACAAAGATAATAAGAGGAGGATTAAGGTTGGTGCCAATGGCTACCTCTGGATCATCCGCCCCCTCCAAGCCCTTCGGAACACTCTTTGTTTGCCTTGGTAAGTAATTTATTCCCTGTCGATAATCTTATATATCTACCTTAGATTATTGGCTAAAATTAATTCAAATATATAAGAATCTGGGCATGCATATGTATGCAGCAGAATTCACTGGTATCGAATAACTAAATTAAGTAAACCTCTCTATAATACAGGCCGGCAGTACGAAACTCAAGTTTCTACTCCCATTCAACTTATCTCACATAACAAGATACTATCTGAGATGAAAATTCTGCTCTCATACAATTCATAACAGATTGGCACTTCTTCTCCACTGGAACAAAGCTTTAGACAAATAAATATATGGATTAGATGAGCATGATTTCTTCGTATTACAATTGTTTAGATATTGTTAAGTTTTTGGGTTTTTTTTTAATATACGATTGAAAGCATGCAATTATATTTCACGAGTATAAAAACATAAGTAGATGTCCCACAGAAAAGGGGGGTGGTAAGAAAGAAAACCCGAGCAAACACCAGCGAAAAGTTAAGTCAGGAATTAAGCCCAAGAACAAGTGCTACAAGGCTGAAGCCCACCACAATTACAACCAAGCTAAAAAAAGGCGAAAGTGTCCACAGCCAAGTGATATATATATATATAAACCGGATAGGTGCCAGAGTTTTTTGGATCCAACATCCGTGGATCAAACCTGTAACCTAGCTTAGAGTAAGTGGTTAGCTCTACCAACTAAGTGACAGCCTGCAGGTTACATACACAAAATATTATTAAAACACTATATGCTCAACCGCGACATCACTAGACCTGCCACCAGAGGAGGAGGGGGTGACAGACTATAAGGATTATCTTGTCAACCACCTTGAGGTGGATGAGCAGTATCAAGTATGGGTTCCCACTATCCTATTCTTCATTTTTGTCTTAGTCTCTTTCCTGAGCCCGAGGTTTTGCAGGACAAATATCCAAATTTAGGCAAGAAAACTTAACCTGCCCTTCCCAGCTCTGCGGTGCATACCCTCCATCCTACAGGGGTGACTGCCGTCCTTGGCTGTCAGTCGGCAATTACTGGCTGCAAGATCTGCGCGGACCCCTTCCATGCTCCTGGTGCTCTCGGCCTCTTCGAGGAGAATCATGTTTGGGTGAATCAGGAGGAACTTTGCTAACAATGCAAGAGATATTGCCCCAGTGGCCAATCAAAGGGTGACAGTGGTGTTGGACCTCCAAGGCCACCTTCTCAGCCTGAAATTGAATTTGCAATGTACTACATTAGATATCACCCAGATTCTGTTAGAAATAGTAAAATCTGTTTTCTAGTTCCTCATGATTGAAAACTGCATAATTTATGTCTTTCTCAAAGCTAAAAGAGAATTTTAATGCTGAAATATATACCAAATTTGCTTGAATTTTGTAGGTAGCAAGGATTCAAGGAAGAACCCCTAAATATGATAATGCTTCAAGGTAAAAGGGCTTGAATCTCTGAAGAGTTTGAAAAAGGAATGAATTTCACTTCCAAGCCAGCGGACCTTGCACATACAAAACCAAAAGATGTGCTTCAGATACTCGGTTCTCCCACAGGGGTGGCATCTGCATGTGGGAATACCCTATGTTGACCAGCTTATCACCTGACAAAAATCCCTTGGTAGATAATGCATCAAATAAATTGAGCTATTTTTGGGTTCAGTAATGGCAGAATACACAGTGAGAAATTTCCTGTCTTCAAGTAAAGGTGGAATTGTTGAGATTCCAATGTCATGTTGAGAATTTCATGATGGCACCACCTTGGGAGAAAAGCCATTGATAACCTAACCAGGAATTTTAAGTGGAGTAGAAGGGTAGCTGCATTCCGGTTCCAATCACTTCAGAATTGAAGAGGAGCTTTGAGGCCAATTTTGTGCAAGGCCTTCCTGTCAGGAACAACCATTTGTAATTTCGTTGAGTGAATCAAGATATCTAGTGATGAGGCCCGTACTTAGTTTTGAGCTTAGGCCAAGGTATGCAAGTTCTCTAGAGTTTGTCAAAAATATTAGCAATAGTGCGTATGTCTTTTCTAGAGAATCTGAGCACATTGACCCAAGGCACTTCAGCCACACTAGCCAAGGTTTGATGGATTCTGAGGCTTTTCATATGCCTTTGGAAACAAATTTATCAACAATTTTAATAGGCAAAGAAGCAATGAGAAGGGCATGAAACCCAAGTCCATTCTAAGTAGGTCCGCCACGAGGTCTGCCTGCAGAGATGCAATGCCTAAGCAAGACTTTCCAAGCCTCTTAGCTTTCAATGGCGTGCGGGACCCGTTTAGCACACAAGGTAGTCCCTTGTTTTTGGCAGTTGGAACGATAACAACCTCCCACTACTCAATCCAACCCCTACCATTAGTAGAGTGCGGGGCCAAAATCCAGATCCACCAAATATGCATAAAAGTGTGGTCATGGTTCAAATGAGAAGCATTTAAATCATAGTTACCATGTTCGAAAAGTTCGGGTTGTTCGGACATGGAAAAAAGTTTGGAAGTTCGGAATTTTGCAAAAATTCGGTTCGGTTCGGTATGGTTCAAAAAAATATAAATTTTCAAAAAATATAAAACTGAATAATTATCCATACTTGCTTCAAAAAAATCAATCACACATACAAATAAATAAACATACAAAGTATACTAAAGTCTTAAAACATATAAATGTATAGCAAAATCCATGGTAAACTTAAGACTTACAAGTTATATTTATGACAGACAATGAAAATTCATAGTTCATACTTCGTATAAGTTCATAGTTCATAACTTCATACATATTGATATAATATATAGCGATGAGAATTATCCATTGCTCAAACTTCAAAGTTTTGAGCATTAACCAAAAATTAAAATGCAATTTTAAACATTTGCAACATCAAATCCTACTTCTACATCAAAAGTGTCACTAGCATCTTCATCTAATACTGCAGCAGTCGGGTCATCATCAACAACATTTTCTTCATCTCCAAAACATGCTTCTCCCAGGCGAGAGTTGTCATCTTCATTTGCAACAGAGTGAGTAAGCAATCGTAAATTGCTATGCACAAAAACAAGATCAAAGAGTTCTTGAGCCCCGAATCAATTTCTCTTGTTTGTGTGGATTAAATCATGTGTACTCCAATGTCTTTCACAAGCAGAAAGCACTAGAACATTGGCTGAAAATTCGCACGGCAAGCTTCTGCAAATGTGGAGTAGAAGACCCATAAGTCTGCCACCATTTAGATTGTTCCCATGTCATCCTACTTGCCCTTACTTCTTTTTCACCTAACATTTTGAGTTGGTTCTTGAAAATAGTAAGTTGTTCTCTTGCTTTTTCCTTCCCATCCTCATCATGTACCAACTTGTCTATGGTTGCAAGTATACCTCTCTTTATTTGCTCATTACTTGTATCAATAGATTTTATAAACATTGCACCTTGAGGAGAGTATTGCCAAAAGATTTAGGAGTGGCCTTCGCCTTGAATCTGACCATCCATCACTTACTATTGTGCAACCTCTTCTTTTCCAAATTTTTTTCATTTCATCTAGCTCACTAGCTATGGATGACACCTCCTCTTCAAGAAGACTAGTTCTTAGTCTTTCATAACAAGGTAATGTGTAAACCTTCCCAAACTCAATTGCTGCATCCATGAAAGACTTGAAATGTGGGGAACGAATTACATTGAAAGGGATGGCCTCTGCATAAAACAATCTAGCTGCCAACCTGTCTACCTCATGTTTGTGTTGTGGCCTCCACATGGACTTCAATGAACCTTGTGACTTTTCCACTTTGCTTGCACTTCCACTTCCTTCTGAAAATGGTGATGAAGAGCGATTTGAACTGTTGAGGAGCCCATTTGTGAGATAGAGTTTTGGATTTTAGCCTTTTTTGCTTCTGAAGCTAATGATCCAACACGACTCACATTAAATTTAGCTTGAACTCGATGTATGAAATCTTTGTATTCAGTTTCCTCTGAATTCACATTTGCTATTGGACATTGCTTGACATCTTTGGATCCTACCAAGTAATGGTACCGAACTCTAGTTACACTGCTTATAATATTCCCATTGCACAATGGGCATCTCATATTTAGTTTATTATCATCTCTTTGGACAATATATTTCATCTCCAAGGAACGATTGGTGCTAGACATCTTGACCCACCTTTCTTTCCCTTTACCTTCCAAGCTCCAACTATTCTCTGAACCTGCAAAAACAAATATTAGGACAACAATTTTTTAAAAAATTACATACTAACGAATTAATAAAATTAAGGTTTAATTTATAAATAAATATTATTATATTACAATATACTCAATATTGCATACGATTCCCAAATAAATTATTTATATTAATAATTTATTTGGGAATCGTATGCAATATTGAGTATATTGTAATATAATAATATTTATTTATAAATCAAACCGTTAAATTAAAATATTACAGACTATTCCCAAATAAATTAAAATTTTAACAATGTTTATAACTTTATAGTTTATAAAATTAGTAATTGTGAATTTGTGATTATCATTTCGAAGTGCAATATATATTATTATTTAGTAAATAATATTTACCAATTACCACCAACCGCAATATATATTATTATAATTTATTTAGTAAATAATATTTACCTATTACCAATGGCAATTAGCAATTAATAAATTATTGTGATTTCGAAAACCATATTCCATTCCATTCGCAAACCATATATTCGCAGTTATACTAAAATTTTTTTGGCAAATTTGCATTGCAAGGTTTGAGCACTTAGTATGGACTGATTTCGCGTTTTATAGTTTTGCAAGGTTCGAGCACGTACCAATTACTGGGATGCGTTCACTGTGGACTCGTGGAGACCTCCAATGGCTGCGTTCAAGAGGTTGCGTGCGTTCGAGTCTGTTTTGCAAGTGTCGGCGACCATATTCACATTTTTTTGCTTCGTGTTGGGTTTTTAATGATTCCGCTTTAGTTTTAAGGGTTTTGGCTGTAGCTTTTACGTTTTTAGGTAAAACGTTTTAATTTTTCAAGTTAAAAACATTTTAGTCAAACCTCCGAATTGTACCAAACCGAACAAGTTCGGTTTTTCTAAAAAGTTTGCTGCGAACCAAATTTTGCCCATGTTTGGGCGAATATGGTAAACTATAGGCAAATCTAGTTTCTCAAACTTTTAATAGTTGAAGCTTTACAAATTGCTTATGGCTTGCAAATTGTGGTAGTTTTTGACAAAAGCTGGTATTCCTTTAAATGTCATGGACAACTGATTTTGAAACAAAGATTTAAACTATAAACCTCATGTGGAAATGCACAACACAATCTTAATTGCATTGATAACCACATAAAAAATTCACTACTTCCTCTTCTACAGACCTGAAGCATTAATTGCCTTCAAAAATTGTGACCTAAAAAACCCCCCAGTGTCAAAGAATTTGACATCCTATTGGTTGTATCAACATAAAATCATTTGAAAGTAGCATAAAGTCGGGGACCACTCAAATCAGAACAATCAAATTCCAACAAGCTCTCGACTATTAACTTCTTCGAGTCCATTGGCATCCAGATGAACCGTCTCCCACCCTTCAGCTATTCTTTGGATGCCCCTGCCCATCTGCTACCCAACCAACAAGATCTTCATAGGATAATCAAAGATGATATCTACAGACAGTTCATCCAACACACGTGGACCAACCCCCCGGGGAAGTTGCGTCCTAAGATGTCACTCTATGCGGCACACTTTCTCGAGATCCGTGATGGGGTCATTTTCAGACCCATGTACATCTCCCGGCATTAGTTGCAGGCCCTTCGTATCTCTCTGGGTCAATTTTGAGTGGGCTCACATCGACTCCATATTGAGACTGATCATCACTTAGAGTGCTCGGAGCGGACTTGCTTGCTTTGCTCTCTCCAGGAGGTTGAAACCGATTTTTTAGAACACTTCATTTTCAGATGTCCTATTTACTATGAGATTCGTGGGTGATTCCATTCCCTGTTCCGCGAGCTTCCTTCACAAATTTCTTCAAATACTATGATCAGAGATGTCTTGATCTCTACCTTCAGGAGGCCATCAGGCTTCGGGATAGGCTCCTCCATCCTCCCCCCCGACGGATGGCTACTAGACTGATCATTTCCTTCTTCCCGTTACTCTCTCCGATGAGGGGTGCTACGCGGCATTTGGTCACATGTCTGGACCCCCAATCTAGGTTCGTCAGGTCTCATGACTCCGTTCCTTCCACCCGAGGCTCCCTATCTCAGGTATGTCCCAGGGCCCCTCCGCATAGACAGCGATCCACCGGGCCTACTTTGAGGCATCGCCTCCCTCCCGAACGCCAGCTCCCCAAGCACGCCACAGTCTCTGCTTCTTGTCATCGGCGCACTGCGAGTTACTCCCATCCGGCCTTGAGTGTTAGGCGATGTTGTTGGGGGTGTTGCTCCTTCTTCCGCTCCCTCCCCACACAGTCATCTCTCTCTTCTTTATTTCTGGTCTCTCGGCCTCTGTTGTTTCCTTCTCCTCCTCTCCTCTCATTGTATTTCGGATGACCCGTTTGGGTCCTCTTGTTGGGTTTGTTTGCTTTGTACAAAATTGAGGCTCTTATACGCCAAGAAATTCCGAATTTCTGACTCCAAAATTAAAGCAATCAACTTGCAGCATCTCAACCTAGCTGCCCAAAAACACCAAGTACCCCCCCGTACCAAGTTTGATACGTACCAGGTACGGGTAAGGGTACGCTTTGGGTACATACCCACAGGCCCTAGGTACGTCCCAGGTACAGATGGTACGTACCCACATGGTTTTTTTAAAGAGCAAAAAATTAAATAAAACTTGAGGGCTTTGACTGGAATTGAACCTTGGAAAGTTCGTGTGAGATTCAATTTTGCCAATAGGCTCCGAAGGGTCAAGAGAGATGAAAAGGACTTCATTTGGTTGACTTACTATTTGGGTGCTTTCTTGTTGCTCCTCATGCGTCCTTTACTCTTCAGTCAATTTGGAAGACATGGGAACAAGTGAAGCACTTGGTGGTTGGGCAGCCTATCTTCTCTTTGTTTGACAGAAATTGACACTAGGTGTCAAGCCTACAAATCGATTTTGTCGAATCTGAATATAATGACAAGATTCTTGCCTTGACAAGAGGCTGGTCTGCCCTCCTTTGGTTTGAGAAAGGAATTAAAATATTTCATGACTTGTACAGATTCGGGAAGTGGATGGAATGGACAGACCTTAAAGCTTTCTATAAGCTTCCTCAATCTCAGTTCAGAATGTATACAATGCTCAGAAATGCTTTCACAGCTCCCTCTAGTGGACTAATAATGGAGGATGAGAACGACTTTTGGGATACTACAAGGTGGCTCAAGGGGCCCCTTCTCCAAGAGGCTACCTCCAAGCAACTCTATGAAAAGATTGCCTTCTCCCCAAACCTTTCCCTGGGCCTTAACAATAAGTGGAATGTTTGTGAGCCCATTAGTAGATTAGCCTTCTAATATTTTATAGGTTGCTGAGACTATAAGCTTGTTGTTTTCTTTAAATTTTTATATATATTTATATTTTTTACTTTTTAGAAATATATTGTACGAACGTACCCACAGCGTGAGTACGTACCACATAGAGTACCCACAGTTTTTTCTTTTTTTTAAGTGCAAAAAAATAAATAAAACATGAGGGATTTGATTGGAATTGAATCTTTGGAAAGTTCGTGTGAGATTCAATATTGCCAATAGGCTCTGAAGGGTCGAGAGACATGAAAAGGACTTCATTTGGTTGACTTACTATTTGGGGGCTTTCTTGTTGCTCCTCATGGGTCCATTATTCTTCAGTCAATTTGGAAGGCATGGGAACAAGTGAAGCACTTGGTGGTTGGGCAGCCTATCTTCTCTTCATTTGACATTAGGTGCCACGCCTACAAATCAATTTCGTCGAATCAGAAATATAACAACAAGATCCTTGCCTTGACAAGAGGCTGTTCTGCCCTCCTTTGGTTTGAGAAAGGAATTAAAATATTTCACGACTTGTACTGATTTGGGAAGTGGATGGAATGGGCAGACCGTAAAGCTTTCTATAAGTTTCCTCAATCTCAGTTCAGAATGTATAAAATGCTCAGAAATTCTTTCACAGCTCCCTCTACTGGACTAATTATGGAGGATGACGTCTAACTCAAGCTTAAGGCATTAATAATGAATTATCAAATCTATAATACAGTCTATGTTATTAACTATTATGTTTTGAACATTATGAATCAATGCAAACTCAAGTCTCAATTCTCAAAGTATTGGAAATTTGTTTTCATGTTCTATGAATAATTTTAAGCTGTATGAGTATTAAATTTCAATAAGTATGCAAATGTTTCTTTAAATTTATATATATAAAACGTACCCAAAAGCGTACCATACCCGAGATTTTTAAAAATTAGTCGTTTCAGCGCATACCGAAGCTGTACCCGAAACCGTACCCGTATAGGATGCAAGGGCCTAGTCTGCCTATAATATGCAAAAATTCCCAAATTCAAGTATGTTGGAACTCGCTGGTGCAATCAATTGATTGCTCGGTAATGCCATTGCTGTTTGGACCATTTCCTTTACAAAGGTTCAAGATTCATCTTAGGGGTTTATTTTTATATCTTCCTACATGTTGTTTGGTCATTGCACTTGATATGTGTACAAGTGGAGATCAAAGACAGAGACACTCCGGCAACTTACGGATAAGTGATAACAATTCAGATGCATAGCAGCTCATATAATTCGAGCAATAGGTGGCTATGACAACAGCTGATCTAATGTTTGGACCTTGATTTTACATTCTGTTTTCTTATAAGGTTTGTTGAAACTTTTGTCTATCCTGTTCTAAAATGTACACCTCAACCAGACTTTTTCTCGAGTAACTTGATCATCAATCATAGACTGCCACCAGATATAGTACATCATGCTCAAATTAGGATGGATAAAGATGTATGAGAGGCGTACTCAGGCTAGCATCCAGTACTATGTAGAAAATTCTACATGGAACAGCTACGGAATGAGTTAAACCCTACATATAAAATACTAAAACATCTTACCGAAAGGAAGCAGAGTTTGGTAATGGGGACCAAGGACCCTAGCTCGGGAGATGTTGGTAGGCTGAGGGCAGGGCTTCATCAGATTGCCTATTATGAAAGTCATTTTTTTCACTACTTGCCTCAGTAATTTTGTATGGTCGATGGATATAGAATACTTGGCCGTTAATTGAAATCTTAATTATAACCTTCATATGGAAGGCCAGGAAACAAGCATAGTTACCATGTTCTGAAGCATGTCATCGTGACAGTTTGAAAGGGGGAAAAAGTTCGGAAGTTCAGAATTTTTCTAAAGGTTCGGTTCAGTTCGGTTCAGTTTGGAAAATTTACACATAAAATATATATAAATAATAAATACCATACATATATGACGATAGTTGAAAAGAAAAACCAATTACACATAATAATAAATAAATATATTATCTACGCAGTTTTTCCTTTACGTGAATAGGTATTAGTGTTTCTTGTTTGTTTTTGTTTTGAGTTGAAGTTCTTTTAATTTAAATACTTTATTTTTTGTAATAAAAAAGAGAAAAAATAATGTTTGACCGAACTTGATCGGTAAGTTCGGTCAGACCAAAAAGTACGGTTCAAACTGAATTTTCACAAAAGTTCGTAAGAACATGGTAACCATGGGCGAAAAGTCCCCAAATAGATCTTTACTATATGTATTGTGTTCTAAGGGGCAAGTCCCTATTGTGCTATAAATTTCTTATCATAGCCTACCTTAAAAGAAAAGTTCCTGATAAGAAATGGATTGTCGGACAATAAACAAAAAAAAAGGAATAAAAACTAACCAAGAAAAAGTGTTCTAAAATTCAAACCATACGCAAATTTGTTTCACAATTTACTAGTACCTAGGAGTAGAATTTTAGGTTTATGAAAAATGCCAAAAAGCCAAAGCAGCCATAGCAGTCCGGTAGAGGTGGCTCCTTATTGGAGGGACCCCGCCAATAGAGGTGGCATCTTAGCTACTGTAAAATCTAGTAGAGGTGGCTCCTATACTAGAGGTGATTACAGTGTAGTTCAAATTCCCCCTTTCAATCCTGTTTTTCGACCCCAGCGATTAAAGGTCGGCCAACCGCCTGAGCTACACTAGAATTCGGTGGAGGTGGCTCTATATATTGCTATCCTAGAAATTGGGGGGGTTCCGATTCATAGACTCCCTAGATAAAGCATCCACCAAAGGGGCAGGGAATGTCCCTTTCTTCAAGTGACTCCGGATGTTCACAAATTAGAGATGGCTCCTCCACCGTAATCCAAATTAGAGGTTGGCACCTGACTCTAGGGATTCCGATAGAGGTGGCTCCTCTACTGGATTCTGAGTAGAGGTATATCCTTCGCCTTACAATGTGATCTGCAATAGAGGTGTCCACTCCTTTTCTAAACTCTGCAAATATAATGCCTATGCCAAATTTTTGCGTCTTCCATAACTAATTGGAAAGACCATCCTAAGCTCAGCATCAGGGACCTACTTCTATGATTCCAATATAGGTGGTTCCTTAGACTACATTGGATTACCTAGTAGAGGCATTGCAATCCATATTACTGAAGGAACCCCAACTTTTAGAGGTGGCATCTACTCTAGAAGGAGGCTTATGTACCAGTTGATAGGCCCATCGTGGAACGGATACCCTTGCCTTCTGCCTCCGCCTTTCATGCCCCCTACCCCCCTGAGACAATGCAAAGGGTTCCCCTAGACCCCCCAACACACTTATGGTCCCAGAGATCACACTCTATTTAAGGAAATGGTTAACACTCTACTGGAAGGAGGTTTTGATTACTGACCATTGAGAATCATATTGTGGCGAGGGCCTCTGGTGGCCCCCACACCCCACTCTCTTGGGGGGTTCCCCTGAACCATATACCCCCCAACATATGACTAATCCTTGTCTGTTAGTCTGGGGTTGGAACTGCATTTGCGAGGGGGGGCAGTTGGGGCACAGCTCGCCCCCAGCACATGGATTACCCTTCCAGGCCAAATTAAGCCAAGAGATCCTTAGCAAAGTTCCACTTCAAGTCCATAAATTATGTGCAATTATGGTATGCAATCAAATAGTTGTCGCCAAATCAATGCAACCCTTTCAAACCATTGAATGTTACATATTTGCATACCAGTGTGATTGGAGTAAACAAGAGAACATGTCCCAAGCTGTGGGAAAATTAGTGTGAACAAGCCCAAATTGCAGAAAAAGGCCGACTTGGTCTTCATTATCTGGGGTACTATACTACTCCTAGTGCAATAAAGTGATTATCTAGACCTATGCTAACATTTTCATGGGTTTTAGGAAAAGAGATTTGCAAGAAATGAGACTATACTAGGAATGGTGATGCACCAAATAAAATGTGTTTCCAGACCCAGGAAGGGTTAATTTGAAGAGGGCGCATGCACCACAAGTAAACTTCACCTACTTGTAACTTAGAGAGGTGTACAAAATACCACAATGACTAGGAAGTATGCAGTTCCCTTTGTTAAACTCAATTCAGACAATAACAAGGACTATCGGTCTTCCAGTGAAGAAGGATGAACTTGAGAAGGGTGAATTTCAAGCACCACAACTTTTCTTGTATGTAATACTCTACCACTTGATAAGCAAAGAACTCCAAGAACCTAAGTAATAGAAACTTGAACTTGCACAGTATACCTGATAAGCATGAGAAAGGCACAAAGAAGTATAGAAGGATGAAAGGACCGAGATTAGTCACAAAACACACACTTTTATTAATTCAATAACATGCACAATGCATCATACATTTCTAAGACGAAATGATTGCCATTACAGTCTTGATCTAAAGGAGGCTTGAAAGTTGCCCTCAACATACAAGGACAACTTGCAGAAAGAGAGAGGACTCTTGAAAAATTTGCACTTGTCTTAGATATCTAACTTGTCCAACCCTATGTGGAACCCCTTGGAATGAGCTTCCAACTTACATTTATAGAAGAATCCTTGAGAGAGAGGAGAGGAGTCATAAATTCCCTTCCTAAATTGAAGGTACATGATGGTATTTATCGAACAGTTGGTTGAACCACTTGAGAAGATTCCATCACAGTGTCATTAATGACCTAGTTGACCGTAGTCTTCGTCAATTAATTAAAAGAATATTTAAATAAAATATGGCAATAATAATAATAAATATTATTAATAACAATATTAAAATAAAAATATTAATTTAATTAAATTAATGAGTGGGCCCCCTTGGTACCTGGTTTGCACTGAAGGGGAAATTAACATGAGCAACTGGTCAAAAAAGGACTCAACTTGGTGGTTGGCTCACCGACGCCAACTCATTGAGTTGAGGCTTGAGATCCTCAAACGCTCTCCACCTTTGCAACCATCAGCTGGAGGGCCACCCATACACTCGGCCATCACTAGCACAGCTCAGGACCATGACATTGTGTTGAGCTGACTTCACTTTTTTTCCCACCGTGATCGAGCTCCCAGACCGAACCCTACCAAAGCTCACCATTCCGAAATGAAACTTTTCATTGACTTACCTTCAACCGAGCTCCACTGTAACACCGATCAAACGTGGACAAATGCCTCATCGAGTTCACTTGCCATGACCGCATCGTTGACTCGAGTTGTCACATTCTCCACCGCCGTGAGATGAGTTCCTTACCTTGATGAGCTCACAACCATAGCGAATTGAGCTCATGTACCGAATTGCACCCACCATCGTGGGAATCACTCTTTACCGAAAAGCCTCAGGTTGAACCCACCGCAAATTTCGCTAGTCCTTGGTAGAGATCTTCCCTTTAGTCCCTTGCCAAGGTCTCCTGAGCATGTGTTAAGAGGTGAGTTTTGCATGCATTCAAGAATATTGAGTTCAATCTCCTTTACGAAATGTCCATCACTTGTCTTGCAACCGAGTTTCCGACCCATGAGTGAACTAAGTTAGACGTCATTCCGCCATTTTCCATGTCGAACGCCTCATCGAGATTCACGAGCTACACCATGTCCACACAAATGAGCTAACTCAGTCTTGACTAAATATCACTACCTTGAACTCACTATCCTATGCTTCGAGCAGATTTCAAATCCATGACTCATCCTGAACTGTAATATTTTCACCAGTGGTTTGAAGCTGAGCTTATCGTTCCCATGAGTTGGGAACACCTCAATCAAGCTTACCACTAACCTAGTTTTGCTAGATATCGACCTAAGATCCTATACTCACATGCGTTGAGCTGCAACCATTCACCAAGCCATCACTGTCCTCTATGCGACTGTTATATCGGCTCAGCCCGAGCTCATTTCCTTATTGCACCTCGTCCAGTGAACCAACCGAGCTCATCAATTGATAGTGTCATACCTCTTACACCTTCATTTCGAACCCTGAATTTCAACCAATGAGCTCATGGTACATTAACTGCTTTTCCATTTGTTTCCTTGAAATTCATATCCTGAGCCTATGCTGAACTCCTGTGGCTCATAACCGAGTTATCTCCCGTATATTGGCTCATCATGTTTGCTTAGTTAGATGAGCTATCTAAGGCTCCCATGATTGCCGCATAGCTCAAAACTTGATCTGTTGGGTTTCCTTGGATAATACGGATGCGTTGAGCTCATCTTCGCCGAGCTTCACCGTGACACTGAGCTCCCTTGTCTTACCGCATGAACCAACATAACTCGCTCTAAGTTAATCTTCCAATCATATCTACCTTGTGCTCTTTACAACTCCTTCATGCAGCTTGACTCCACTTTTGGCCGAACTTCTGCGGGCCAAGCTACTTATCAACACCGACACAATTGCCAAGCTCCTACAACTTTGCACGAGCTCACCGCGTACATGCCTTCGAGCTCGTCTCGACCGAGACCCGCCGAATTGTCCACTGAGCTCCATGCTAACTCGCCCTCAACGCGGAATCATCCTCACAGGCTTACCTTGTACTCGAACACCTCTGCAACCCTTGAGCCATATCTGCCGAGCTGATGATGTAACTTTCTACATGTAGATCCCTATCATGACTAAGTCACTAGTTCACTTCCTAGAATAACTCCACCCTCCATGCTAATAACTTAGTGACTTACTTGTCATCTCACATGTAGCCTTCCTAACAACTTGATGGACAACTCAACCATTGAATCAGGCTACAAGTTAGCATATTTGGTTTGCGTAGAACTTCTCTTTTAGTTTACCATTGTTAATACTCCATTTGGCCATGTTTGGACGAATCTCCCCTATGTAGATTTATTGGCTTGGCCTACCATCACGTTATCTCCACATGCCAAGCAATCCTACAAATCCCTAAGCCATGCCATTTTGAATCTCAACAATTTGGTTTTCAATCTCCACAATCCCCATAATGATGCTAATGTGCACAATTGAAGCCCTAATTTTCATTCTTGACCAGTGAAAGAACAAGGATTTCCAAAAAATACCCTTTGCCGAACACGTATGAGTAGCTTGCTGGGAGTACCATTCATGCACTATTATTTGGGCCATTTGAATACTCTTACACTCACCTTGCAAAAACTGTTTGAGCTCGGTATTTCAACACAACAGTGAACCATTTTAATGTGGAGGAAGATCAAGTGTCGAGGTCTACCCTAATCCACTCGCTTCGAGTGAATCTCCTACTCGAGATCTCCTTTTAGACTTATGCCTCACTCACCATCATTCTTCTACCAAAATTTCATTGTGTGAGCTTGTGGAATTCAATATTTGCATCAAATTATATGCTACTATAGCCCTGAATTATGCGGTTTTTAGCTCCACAATAATGCACACACTACCAAGCTTGATTCTTCGTGCACGAGTCTTATAACAAACCGAATCGAATTTATGTCTATCCTAACTTGAACATTGAGATATCAAAACCAATCTCAACAAATCTCACCAAACTCAACACTCCAAACTTGGTGAGCTTTGCGACCTAGCCCAACATGATCTCACTTCCATGAGTAAGGCTCAAACTTGACGACCTATGAGCTCTCCTTACACTGTGACTTGCGAGTCATTTTTCTACTGACTCATCATGATACTCACGAGCTCGCTGTGAATCAATCCTTGCTCGCCCAAATGACATAGCCACATGAGCTCAATTCCGACATTGAGCTCCTTCTAAGCTTGACCCCATATAGAGCTCGCCCTTTTGACGTAACCCAAGCTCACCATTCTAAAGCTCGATTTGAGCTCATGGGTTTGACTCTTGTGAGTTCTTGAAAATATCTCAACCTTGAGCTCCCCGCAACTTAACATATCCATAATGAGTCTCAATCTCTAGTTTCCTGCAATGCCACCTCTGTTGAGCTATTTACTTGGGACACCCTGTAAACGAGACAGTTGCACCTACCTTCCTTGAGCATGATCTCAAATCAACTCATGTTTTGAACCAATCACCAATCAACCTACGCGCACCTTGTTCTACATAATATCTTAGCTCAATTGAGCTATGTGAAAGGTTCAACATCAAGGCCCATACCAATTTGATCACACAACTCGGCCTTACTCATGATTCCCTTCAATGGCATGAGCTCACTAAACAACCCAAAACCTGCCCTTGTTGAGTTCAAACTTGACGCATTGAGATGTTTATTATCTTGAAACCTCCATGTTAAACTAGCTTTCCCAAGTTAAAAATACAAGACTTTAGACAACTAGCTCTTACCATATAAACCTAGCTTGCAGGGTAGCTCACCGAGCTACTCGGTGAGCTAATTTGGCTCGGTGCTACTTATTATCTCGGAACTGATTTTCACCATGATTTTAATCGTCTTGGGCTCTTGCTTGAAACTGGTAGAGTCATGGAAACCTGATAAGATCTCCTAAAGGTAAATTATTGATTTGATCATTTTATCCACATTGACTAGAAGTGGGCCCCTAAGACCAATGTCGTGATTTGATCGTCTGTGATACCTTGTTGTCCAATTTTGTCATATGTGCAAAATTGGATAACACAAACTACCCAAATATTTGTAGCATGGTGCTTTCATCGGCTATTTTTCACTAACTGGATTTTTGTTTTAACAAAATTGTCAATAAATAGGTTCAGCAACATTATGAACCCATGTTGCATGTGAACATATGATAAGGTATTTTAGGAAAATAGGATGATATTTAAGTATAAGCCTGTTATAGGAAGATAGAATTAAAAAATAAAGCCATGCAAAGGCAAAAGATTGTTATAGGAAAATAAATCAAATACATCCATGCAAAGGTCAAAGATTCGTAACAATGAAGCAAGCATAGGGTTATTTTTTGAAGGAAGCCTACTGTTAGGAGAGTGTCTAAATATAGGAAAGGGCTTCCTTGTCTATAAGTATGGCAAGACTCGTGAGAATAGGTGTTTTAAACTTTTTCTCCTTATACAAAATTGTGCGATTGACGAGCATTTGATGCATTGGAGATTGGTTTGTCTTCATAATTAGGAGTGGCTCTCCTGAGATATTTGGCTGTTTTATGTGGTCATGGTATTGGAACATAGTTTTATTGCTCTTTATAGTGGAAAGTTAAGTCTTAACCAGTTTTTCTTTTTCAGAAATTTGTATATCATATTTTTTCTCGGTAAATCTTGGGGAAGGTTATGGAATTGCCATTATCAGAGTGTAGGGCAACTTGGACTACATTCTTAAATATGGGCTATGTTGGTTCCTGAAATGGATCACGGCTTGAGAGTTCTAATGTGCTTATTTCTAATCTAGGTTTATACTCAAGACAAGGCTCTAATAGACAAAGCCAATTGCTAAGAGGGGATTATCTCTCCTCACTTCTAGCTCTGCAAGACCAAGGGGGGCTTTCTAAAACTCAAAGACTCAAACGCTCATGCAATGTCTTAAGATTCGATGATAAATGTAATTCCCATGCCTACTCACCCAATTATTGGCACTAAGGAACTAGACACACATTTGCATGCATATATTGGACACGAGAGTTGCTTCATAAACAGATGCACAGATATATCTCCATGACCCATAGACTTTCTCGGATGAGACTAAAACAAATGCAGCACAAATTGAATGAGTATGAAGCCAAATTACAACAAGCAGGATCTCCTGTATGAATTTGCAATGAATAGAATTACCTACTAGAACAAATTGATATGAAAAGTTTATAATAAAGATTGACACAATGGTCTAACATCAGTACCTTCATCCATTGGGCTATGAGTTCACAAAGATTCAAATGAAATGTAACATAAATTCCCATGACACACGATGAATAAAATTGCTTACACAGTAATATTTACTAACCATCAATCAGATATATGTCCAAATCGAGATCAAAGTTAGGCATGAGTGATTGCAGAGCAATCTACCATGCACTACAGTAACAACTGACACAATGGACATTATTTTCCCAGAAGGATCTTCGCAACTCATCTCCTTGGCTGGATTACACATCAAACTTTAGAGCTTGGTGACCTAGTGACAACTCTAATGCCTAGACACTCCAGTGATAGATTCTCCAAATGATCCACAATCTCCATTGGCACCAACAGACTGCAGAACTTTGTCAAGAACCTGAAACATACACAGACCTCATGTGCTATGGAAGACTTTATGAGAAAACACTGAAAAACTAATGCAAGACACAGCCTCTCCGAGGACTAAGACTCGCTGGGTAAGAACCAAAACATGAGAAAGGAGGGTAGAAGATCCTCCTTTATACTTGATCAACTTCCTTCTAGAAGGGGATGACAATTGTCTGTAGTCTTTCATGCTCTCAGAGGTTCATTCTCCCACCTTTGATCCATCCATGCAAAGATACCATTTCTCCAAAAGGTGCCCAACCTATTCCATGGTTCACAGGTCCTTGAGCATATGATTGACATATGCTTTTAGAAAACCTTACCTTTGTTCTGTTACAACCTTCTGCTTCTAGAAGAGATCATGCCTTACAGGTAAAGACAAAAATGGGTGGACCCACATGGTCCCTCAGTTACAACATTTGCCAATATGGCTTAAAGATCAACATACACATTTAATGTGCCTTTGCAGGGCACAAAATAGTAAAATACAATATGAAATTGAGAGATGAAGAGAGAGAAAACGAGAAAGGCCAAATAGGCTTGTCAATTGGTTCCAAATTGGGTAACTAACTTTCCCCGTGTATCTTCATTAGGCAGTTGGATTTTGGTTGCTTCTTCTACATCTCTGTTCTTTGGAGGCCAATTGGTCCTCTTGAAAGCTGTAATAATTCTATTAACCACTCCACCCTTAATTTCATCTCAATAGCTTTGTCACGAGCTTCTGCAACTTTCTTCTTGGTGGGGGCGTGACTTGTCTTTATTGCTACTCCAAAAATTTCTAAAAGTTCAGGGGTTGCCTTATTCTTCAGATTGTCACCATCCTTGATTAGAGAAGACAACCCTATTGTCTGCAACATTCCCAAGATAACTTGGGCTTCAGTTAACTTTTCAGTAGTTCCCTTAACATCTTTATGCAATTTACAAAATATAATAGTGGCCTTTGCTAGGTCTGCAAATCATTTTCTTAAGAGCCTCAACATCATTCTACCCTTTTTCTTCAATCTTAACATCTTCCTTTACTTAAATAAAACATTTAATGGCGGTCATCAGGGACTATCTATCCATCCAAACCTTAGAATTGGGTCCCATCTTCTTTTCAACAACCTCTACTAATCTGGTGATGCCTCTTCTTTCTTTAATGTTGGCCCACATAACTTTAGAAAGTTTAGGAGTATCATCTATAGTGGGCTTCAAAAATCCCAACATTGTTTCCCTGTAGCAAGAGTCAAGCACCACCTTCTCTCTTTGGGCCTGCAGGACCTCTTCTTTTACTTGTTTTTAACTCATCCTGCAACTTTTTTACATCACTTGTGTAGTCTCTTATTTCACCTAACTGCTATGTGTGCTGGGACCTCATTCAGACAGTTCTGAATGCTCACCCAAAGTGCACGAAGCTACCAGATTTCTCCTTTGTATTGCTTGTCAAGATGTTAGCATGCAGATACATGATGATAGATAACTGAGTGTTCATTCATTCATAAGAACTCATTGCATACATTCAATTGGAAATGCATGTAATAAGGAAACAAACATATCAGATAGCAACTAATATCATATGCACCATGTACTCACCATATTCAGACACATCAATTACCAGAATCCATCCTCCATATTCCATCATAACAAAATATTACATAACAAAAGCTGGACACAACAATCATTACCACACAATCATGCGTGCTAGTTCATCAGAGCAACATAACCCTAACACTTCACAGATCTGTCCTCACATTCACGGTACCTAAAACAAGGACATACTCCAAATATATATAGGGGTGGGGACTTACCCTTCACCGCCTATGCACTCTCAAAATAGGCTTCATGCCCAAAATAGTCATGCGTTAACAGTTCAATGCTTTTACAACGAAGCTAATAATAGATTATCCTATAAATAAGACTTGCTTTAATCCTAATAATACCCTGATCTATGCATGACCTTTCATCTTCGCTTTGCATGTGCTTTATCCCAAAAATAGACGTTCCTTGGCCGCCAAGTCTCCTTGCTTTTTTCCCTTGTGTGATCTGCACTCCGACTCGCTTTTTTCTTTTCTATTTTTAGCCCGTAACTACAAAATCGGCTAAGTCCTGAATCTATCTTTCTGGGCACGCGCCACTTTAACCGGCTCCTTCCGCGCGTTCATGCGCCCCACTTGCGCACCTCAATCTTCCGCGCGCTTTCCATACTTAGACATTTTGTTAGTCCAACATTACCCCACACTAATTACATTGCCGCCCTTGACAATGGGGTTTCCCTACTTATCTCTCCAGAATACAAAGAATAAAGAATGTAAAGAATAATGAATGATTACACAAAAAATAAGGCATAAAGAATAGAAGTCTTCAGGGCGCGTTGGTCTCCTTCTCCTCAATTGGTAATAAAAGCTTAGGGTATTCCTTATTGATTGCACTCTCCAACTCGTTCCACTCTGTCAACTCCTTCACAGTATTTGGGACTGTCCCAACTATCTTTTCCATCTCTGCTGGAGTCATATATTCCCCTATGTGTTTGAGCTCCCTTGTTACTCCCGCCAGTCTTGAGATCATGCCTTCCATAAAATCCATCCTTAGTGCTATTAGTGAACCAAACTCCTTTATTCTGTCATCATGCGGCTCCCTTGCTGCCTTAAGCGCATCGCGCTTCTTCGCAACCACAACCAAATTTTCTTCTCTCCCTAGAGACTCATCCTTTTTGGCTGCTAGGACTTCGTTCTCCTCCTGAATTGTGTATGCCGTCGGGATTTTCTTAGGATCCTCGCAATTGTTCAGTACCCAATTTGCCTTCTTTAGTTCATCTTTTCATGTCTGCAACATGCAATCATATTCCGCAATCCGGTGTGCTATAATTCTCTTATTCTTCTCCTTTTATGCCGCAGTGTTTACTTGAGTTTCCCTGTGTACGGTCAACTTCTCCTTAAGTAGCAAGCAAACCAAGTCTTGCAGAAAATGCAAGGCCGACGGGGATGTCTTTTGCGTCTATACATCAAATTCTGGGTGCACCTCCAAAACTTCTGTAATGTCCTTATCTAGGACAAGTTAGAAAATAATATAAATCTGATCACATGTTGCTGGAAAATAATTAATTTTCAAACCCCAACTGCTGCAATTTTCAAAAATTCATATCTTTGGCTAGAGAAGTCCAAATGAGCTGAAATTTTGGATATTGGACCACAAAAATATGAATAATAATATGGAAAAACCAAATTTCGTACAGCCAACACGAAACCCTAATTTTGACCTAAAAAGTAGGTCGTCCAGCACATTTAGGGCACCAAATCTACTCCAAAAATTATGAAATCACTTTCTCCTTATTTCTCCTAATTTCTACAATCACATTCAATATTTAATTGACCCCAAATTGCAGATCTGAATTTTATAACAGTAGTTTATCAATAACAATGCACCTAGGACAACTGAAACTTGGAAAATTCATAACTTGCTCAATACTTCATCTTTTGCCGTGAAATAAAGTGCAGACTAATATATAATTCAAGAGCTTTCCAAAGATATTAAAATCGGAATCTTATGACATCTGAAACCCCTCCAAAACAACCCCCTAAATCCCCAAACCAGTCGCTACGGTTAGCATAAAACATGTAAATTATTTCCAGCTCTTAGAACCCTTCAAAAACATCCCAAAATGACTACTCACACTCAGAAAAATAAGCCAACTCAGATCAGATTACAAATATAGTTTTTTCACTCTTAAAACATGCCAAAAAATGCTCAATTCAAGTCGCCATAGTTAGAATAAAACCAGCAATAACCAGCAAATCTAAAGCACCATAAAACCCTTCACAATATTCAATAACATGCAGATTTTTCTCTCTATAAAATGCGCCAATACTCTAGACAAGTCGCCAAAGCTAGGTGGCATAAATCATGCACAAAGACACTTCAACACAATGAAACACAATGAATGGAACAAGAGAGTCTTCAACGTCTTCAACAATGGCTTCCAAATGAGAGAGAGCAAAATGCAAGAACTAGGGCATACATCCCAATACTCCAAGCATGGAGTGAAATCAAATGATCATCCAACATAACCCTCTAAGGAAATGCGACCTCCCTTTTATAGAACTAAAGGGTGCGATATCCAATAAAGACCAACCTTTCCCTTTTGGAGGGAAAACATAAACTCTCATTAAAATATTTAATACTAAGACTATGTGCACTTTATTTATTTTTTAATTAAATAAATAAAAGTAACTAACCTATGTGCACATTAAACTAATTAAAGAGACTCCCACTTGTAGCGCTAGGCATGCGAAGGGGTTACAATGCAAATGAAAAATAAATATTAATAATGTCCTGAAAAAGGGGACATGACCACTTCACTCCCAATGTTGGCAACAAATTCTAGAATATCCTTCTTACGCTTTACTGCTCTGTCGCGCGCCTCAGTTAGTTGTTCAATTTGCTGCTCCTTATTCTTATTATCTTCTAACAACGTCCTGAGTGCGTCCGCTTTATCCAAGTTTCTCTGAGCTACTTCTGCTGCCATCTTTGTTAAGGCATTACTTGCCTGTTCATCAGTAAACTCAGTCGGCTTGATCGTTATATGGGTCGCTTGAGGCACCTTCTTCATTCTGCACCTTATACATGCTTCCTCGCTGACATCAAACTCTGGTTCATCCATGTGTGTCTGCATTGTCCAGCTCAGCATCTTCCTTGTGCACATATTTGCATTCTTGGGGTCCATCAACTCCCATCCATATAATTGCTTATGAGTGAGTGTGCTCTGGAATCTTGCACGGACGATCTTAGTAGTATCATTAATATACCCAAGTTTTGGCGTCTCCAAAACTTCTTCTCCCCCTTTTCTACCAGATTTCCTACCTTTGGGAATAAAAGTTTCTACACCTGGGAATGTACCTTCTCCTTTTTCTCCAGAAGTTTCTCCATGTGCCCCAAACGACTCACCTATACTTTTCCATTTTCTTCATCTCCTCCAGTGGGGCCTTCTTCCTCACGCTCACTGAGAACTTCAGTGTCACGTTGGGTCTCTTCATCTCTGTGCTCCTCTTCACCTTCCACATTAATAACAGGTGATGGCTCCTTGTTACGCGTAACCTTTTCTGACAGTTCTTCTTCCTTTTTGTCATGTTGTGGCACAAGCTTGTGCCTTCTCTTTATCTTCTTCTTCGGGCTTGGCTTGATCAGTGACGTTCTTGGTAACCTCCCTACAGGTTGGGATGCCTCAACGCCACTTCCTTGTGTCTTGGTTCTTCTTCTTAGCTTTCTCTTGAACCCTTGTTCAACCGTGTCGCCCTCTTCTTTTTCTATTTCCTCAGCCTCAGGATCAATTCTTACCTCTTCTTCTTCCTGCCTTGGAGGACTATCTTCACATGGCCTCTTGTTACCTGCAGTTGGCTATCTTCTAGCGCCATGATCTAGCATGCCATATCTTCCATCTCCTCCTCCTCATCCTTAGTCTCTTCTTCCTCTTCATCCCTAGGAGGTGTGGGCTCGTGCTCCTGCCTGGTACCAACTGTATGCTTTCCCTTTGGTGGCTCTAGGAGTTTAAACTCATCTTCAATATACTTCCCATTCACCAATCTAGGATTAAGGTAGATGTATACCTTAGCCACACCAATCTTCCCTACTGCCAAAGTCATATAATTTATAATGATATCATCTGATATCATGGTCTCAATGTAAGCAGACTTACCCGGATACACATAAGTTTTGCGGAGTGTATGGTAGTCATAGTTACCTTGTCTGCATCAAACCTGAGCTTTCATGCGTCTAAAAATATATTCACTGAGGTCTGGAAGTAGCGCATTGTAAATTCATAAGGAAACTTGTACCATGTGCTCCACTTACCAGTATTCATATAGAACCTCCCAACGCAGTAGTGTTGGTAGACCGCAAACTCTTACTTCCCATCCACCATTATAGGATAGTTTCTCGATATGCACCATTCATGCTCAAAAGCCTCGTGCATTCTTCTATACCACATCTCTAGCTTGATTTTGTAGGCACTTCCCGTGGCTCCATCACAAGTATATTTTTCAAATCTCTCGGCCAGTGACTTCTTCTCTGGTGGGTACTACCACATTTTGTCCTTGGGGCCATTTGGTACCCCAACCTCTGTAAACACAATTGATGGAAGGATCACACCCCAAATAATCTTGTCACCCTTGTGCGCCTCCTCAATAATGCCTTCTGCTATGAATGCAACAAGGTTGTAGACAATGCCCTCCGACATCTTCTTTGCAATGTGGAGTCACTTCTTGTTTACTTGGCCCTAACGTTCCTGGGTATTAAACTTTGTCAAGAGCTGCGCGACAATTTTAACCACAGGGTCAGTTACCTTTTATACATCCATTGCTCGCCCTCCTTTCTGATAAGCCAACTCAACAACAATGGCCTCCACACGTACTTCATTATCAATATCTTGAGCAATCTCTGTGCCTGAGCTCTGTAGCCCTGTAAGTTTTCCGATCAAAGGCGCGGTGATGTGCACCCGCCTTCCTGCGAAGTAGAAGAAGTCCTCATGGACTCTTGACATCAGCGATTGATAGAGTCTTTCTGGTTTGCCAAAGTATGGCAACTCATAAATTTGCAAGATTCCATCTTTCTCCAAGGTTTTGTATTCTTCATTGTCATAGATTGATTTATCGTCTTCATTTCGCAAGTTGGTCTTTTTCATCAGCTCCTCTATTTGGTCCTTGTTTGCACTGGTGTGATGGTTATAATCACTTACTTTTCTTCTAAAAACGTGGGATTCCCAAATCATGCCCCATGATTATGCCCTCGGATACTACATTTTCTAAAAACCTTTCATTCAAGTGTTTCTTCCACTTCTACCTTAGGTTCCTTCTATTTCATACTCCTTGTGGTTGTTGCAGATGCTCTTTTGGGTGCCATTCAACACTTCACAACTTATCCTTGTGTTTATCCACCTTTTGCAACCTCTGTAACCTCAAACTCGCGTCCCCTAGCTTGCAATTTCTTCTTTCCAAACCCTAGCTCCTCAAACCCTACTCTTCTCATGCCTTTACTCACTCTCACACTTCTCACAAAGGAGCTCCACTACAGTCATGACCAAATTCAACTGGTTCGATGTACTTCTCATTTACAATCACACTTCACACTCATTTGCACTTCAATTCACTCTTCAAGGCTCAAAAACTCAAACATGCAAGGTAAGAATGAATTCGCATGCACCCCTTTTATAGATTTTTCCAAATTTCCCGCATTAATTTCTCCTCACCTACCACCATACCCAACTTTAATGATGCCTTTTTACTTTTTCCATGCTTTTCGCTGCTTTCTTCCATGCCCCAGTCGTAACCTTCTGGCACGCCTACTACTTCTCGGCCACATACCTCCTTATGCGCGCCTCCATGCACCAAAGTACATAATCCTATGTGCCTCATACCAAGTAGTTCACCATGCCACTTCCTACCTCATGTTACAATGCAACCCTTTTCTTACGCGTGGTCTTCATCCTGAGCAATTTCCCTTATGAGCACCATCATCCTTAGCACCTGTAATACCTTATTCTTCTTTCAAATAACATCCATACATCACACCTGTACCTGTGTCATCCTTCACCAACCTGTATATAACTCTTTCAACACCAAAAGATTTCTATTTTCTGTTCCACGCACTTGTACCTGCATCCGGTTCACCCCACACTAAAAGTATGTGTGGTCCTCTGCGCATGAACTCAATAGATAGTAATCAGCTTCCTATGCGCAAGCGCGCTTATTACAACAAAACAAGGAAATGCAAAATAACAAAGCATAACAACAATGGAAAGAAACACATGAAAGGGAAATCTAATCTAAATGGCAATACTGCCTTATTACAAACACCAAGAAGCTTTATTTATAGTAGGGCTTCAGCCTACTCCCATTGAAGTAACCGGGAAACATGGTGTCATCCAGTGCCTGTAACTGACAAGCACCTGATTCAAGTATCTTGGTTACTACAAAAGGTCCCAACCAATGCACCTTCAATTTCCCTGGGTGGCACACAAACTTGGAGTCATAGAGAAGGACCATCTTTCCAACTTCAAATGTCTTGTTCTTAATGTGCCTATCATGCCATGCCTTTTGTCTTGCCTTCTCAGTCTTCTAGCTCCAACATGCAATGGCACACCTCTCATCTAACTACATTAGTTTTTCAATGCACTCTTCAACAACTTGTTCATCATCTAGTCCACCTGTGCACGCAATACGTAGGGATGGTAACATGAATTCAACTGGTAGTACTGCTTCCATGCCAAACACCAACTGAAAAGGTGTGGCCTTATTCAACCTTTTATAAGTGGTCCTATATGCCCAAAGTACAACTAACACTTTATCATCCCAATCTTTCCTTCCAACATCACAATTTTTGTCAATGTCTGTCCCAAAATCTTGTTGAAAGCCTCTGCAGTGCCATTAGCTTGTGGGTGATAAGGAGTAGTTTTATGGTGTGCCACCATAAACTCTTGCCAACAAAATTCTATTGTCTCATTCAAGAAATGAGTTCCTCTATCACTTGTCAAGCTTAATGGGCAGCCATACCTACTAATAATATTCTCCCATAAAACCTTGTTGTTGTTGCTGTACAATCCTTTGTAGGTGTTGCTCTTCCCACCTTGTAAGATAGTTTGTACAAGTAATAATGTAGTGTGCACCAGTCCTACGTGTAGGGTGGTGAAATAGGTCCTACAAAGTCAATAGCCCACTTTTCAAAAGGTTCGTGCACTTGCAATAGGTCAAAACATCTCATCTCTATGTCCAGGTTTTCCAAGGTGCTGACATTAATCACATGCTTTCACATATTCCTTGGTATCCTTATACAATGTATCTCACCAAAGTCCAACCATTAGAATCTTGCATGTTGGAGCATCACAAGTGTAATTCCCTCCTAGTATTCCACCATGAGCTTCCTCCATAATAGCATCACACTCATGTTCTAGCACACAATGGTGCAAAACCTCATCATATTTCCCAACTTGTATAAATCTCCTCCAATCAACTGATAAGCACCACACGTATTGCAAGTTTTTCTTCTCCAATGTCTTCATTCCTTCAGGGTGTCCATGCCAGTGCGCAAAAACACTGCAATATCTTCCAATTTTGTGGGCACGCAGTTTAATCTAAACAATTGTGCATCAGGCATAGTATCTTCAATGCTCTGCACATCCTCACCAGAATTAATCCTTGATAAATGGTCAGGTCATGAATTGCTTTTCCCTGGTTTCACAACAACTGTGAAATCAAACTCCTGAAATAGAAGTATCCATCTGCAGATGTGCCCTTGCAAAATAGGCTTGTTGACCAAGTACTTGAGCGCCATATGATCTGTATAGAAAATAAATGGGGTTGCCAACAAGTATTGTCTAAACTTGTGCAGCGAGTAGATCATAGACAATGCCTCACGCTCAGTAGTTGTATAATTCTACTCCACGGGTGTCAACTTCCTACTTGCAAAGAAAATAGGATGATCCACAATTCCTTCTCCTAGTTGTGCCAACACTACACCAATTGTCATGCCAGAGGCATCAACATGAACATGAAAGGGCTTATCCCATGAAGGAAAGCACAAAATAGGTGCAGTAGTAAGCCTCTCCTTCAATGTCTCAAATGCCTGTTGTTGTGCATCACCCCAATAAAATTTCCCTTTAGCTTTCAACAATTCTTCCAAGGGCACGACAATCTTTGCATATCCTTTTATAAATTTCCTATAATAACCAGTATATGTCCCAAAAATCCACGCACCTCACTTTGATTGGTAGGTTCTTCTAAGCCCAAGATTACAACTATCTTGGTTGGGTCTACCAACAATCCTTCCTTGCAAATGATATGCCCAAGTAAAGTGCCAAAAGGTGTAGCAAAGATGCACTTCTTAATGTTAAGAGAGATGCTCAACTGTCTACACCTCTCAAACATGAGCTTCAGATTATCACAATGATCCTTGACTAAGCCATATACTGTCCAATCATCCAAATACACCTGCAAGAATTTATGAATAAAATCTTGAAAGGCCTGCACAACAATGCACGAGAACACTGCTGGCACATTTTTCAATCCAAAGGGCATAACTGTATATGCAAAACTTCCCCACTCAGTAGTGAAAGTTGTCTTCTCTTGGTCTTTCACGATGCACACCTGGTGATAACCTAAAAACCCATCTGTAAAATAATATATCTCACACCCAACTACTCCCTCAAGGATTTCTTCTGTGAAAGGGGTGGGAAAAGGGTCAATAACACAGGAAGCATTGAGCTCTCTATAATCCACACAAATCCTTATCCTCCCATCCTTCTTAATGCTTATGACCATGGGGCTAACCCATTCAGATTCTTCAATAGGCTCAATTATTCCAAACTTGAGCATCTTATCAATTTCCTCCTTCACCTTCACGCGCAGGTTAGGATTCATCCTATAAGGCCTCTTCCTAACCGGGCACACACCTTCTTTCAACTTAATCTTCATCTCACCTAAAGAAGGATGCACACCTTTTAACTCATGATAACCTCATGGAAATAAGTCCTGAAAGTCACACAAGAGCTCAATAATATTTTCTACTTCTTGTTCTGACCAGTAATCACCAATAATGGCCTCCTTAGGCTCATCCTCAGTACCAATGTTAACCTTCTTTGTCTTCATAGGAGCATGGTATGCACATGCCTTCTCATCTATAGAATCCATTACCTCATGCATACCTTCAGTGTGGCTAACATCCAAATTGTCAACTTCCTCATCATCAATCATATAGACCAATTTACCCTTTTCTTTTTCCTTCTAGGCACGGCCCATCTGTTTTTCTTCTGTTTCCTCAAGATCAAGGCATGCCTCAAGATCAGGTTCTCCAAACAGCTCTAGCATGAGTTCTTTAGCCTTCGCGCTATCCCCCAAAGTGATGCGCTTCATTATCTGCAATGCTTCATGGACTGGAGGCTTAGTAGAAAAATAATCAAAAGTTTGGATCATACCTGCAGTCATCTCTTGCCAATTTTTTGTTTCTCTTTTTAACTCAGCATGGACATACCATGCGCACGCACATCCACGCAATGTGGAGTAGAACTTGTGTACCCAAAGTGATGGCGGTAAGGCCTCCTTACCCTGTGCCCATGATCTCTCACACTCATGGACATGATGAGAGGCAGGAGACTTACCATGAAATTCACATGTTTGTGTAGGTACATTGCTCCGAGTAAACCTAGTAGAAAAGGTGATTCTCACTTCTCGCCATTCCAAAAGGCTATCTCTATGTGTTTCCCACCAGCACGCTGCTGTCCCGCGCAAGGTATAAACCAACATGTTTCTTCGATCCCCTTCATTCTGCCACTGAGTCTCCATTGTGCGCAAGAATGTATCAGGATTCCCTTCACCAGTATACCTTGGTACCTGAGCTAATCCTAACCACCTCACCATGCGCGGCTTGATCATCCTAGTGACTCACCCTTTAACTTCATGCCCAACCATTTCATATGTGTCATGGGCCCAGTTATCACAAGCAACACTAGTAGTGTCACTTACCGACTGCATCCTCCCACTGAAGAATGCCTTCCTTACATGGTTCTATATTCTCTGGATCGCTCACCGTCTGAGCATAGATTCTATTAAGTTCTTCTTCACTCAAAGGCTCAACATAAGGCTCTGCCTTCTTTTCAAACAGAGGTATAATCACGCACTCATCCTTCTCAAAATTGATGTACCTCTTGTTAAAGCAAATCAACATTGTTTGCATAGCACCAGGGTCGTCCAAGTAATGTTGGAAAGTTGTCTACTTCAGCAAGCTCCAACACCTCAAAGTCCCCAGTAAACTTAGCTCCATGAATGATAATAGATGCATCCTTTAGTACCCCAATAGGCATTGCCTTAGTTTTGTTTGCCATATACAACACATTCAAAGATGGCTGCAATGTAGGTCTTCCCATCTGATTCCATGCTTCAAGCGTCAACACATTTACCTCAACGCCTGTATCGATCAAAATATTACTCACTAACCAACCATCAATAACTGCATCAAGTGTTATTTCTTTGTCAAATTCATGGTCTTGAGGTGGTAGATTTGCATGAAGTATTTATCTCTCATGCTCTACTCCAACACATGGTACCTTCTCTTGAAGCCATTCCCCTAGCAATGGGATGATATTCTCCTAGCGCAACATCTTACACACCTCCTTCAGATCATCCACATCCTTCTGTGGAAGCTCAACATTCTTTGCATGCTCTCTTGTGCATGCCTATTCCTTTAAGCATTGTATTTCACCCTGCAGATCTCTAATGACTCCCATAGTCTCTTGGTAGACTTCCTTCTGATGCACCACATCTAGATACTTAGCATGTATCACTTCCTCCCTTGTTATAAGTGGTTTGGCCTTCAGAGGCTCATGCGCACGTGTTACCTCAACGCGTCGTAACTAGCATGGGTTGTAACTTTGGATCAGTCTTCTTAGGCATCCATTGATCAACATTCGCATGTTGCACCTTGATCATCCCGACGCCCTTGTCTTTCTTCTTGTTTTTACTCATGTGCTCATATAAATCCGGACAATCCTCCAACTTATGTGGTTTCCCACACCATGAACATGCTGCATTCTGAGGGAAATTCCATTGGTAATGATCAGGTGACCCACAAGTGTAACAAGTTCCTTGAGCGAACCTACCTCTACCACCACCGTGACCTCAGCCACGATATCCTCCTCGGAAGCCTCCATTCCTATTATCCCCATGGTTGTGTCCTTCATTATGTTGTCCTTCTTGCTCCTTAGATCCACTCACCACACTAGTTTGGCACACTCCTGTCTCAATGGCTTTGTGGATGTGATCAATCAATTTGCAGTCAGCGGTGTCGTGAGTATGGGACTTGCAAATCTTACAGTACAGGGACACCTTCTTCTGGATCACGCACTGCAAAAGAGGGCAATCCCAAACATCATGGTTCAGGTGACAGACTTCACAATCTAGTAATAACACACACTGACTTGCGTGGGAAATTATCTTTAGTATGTCCCTCCACTTCACAATCAGTGCACCATATTCCACTGCACGTCTCATGTGCTGAGTTGGCAGAAAGCTTCTCCAACTATTTTTCCATGGCTGCAATCTACACCTCTAAGAAAGGGCTCACTCCAGTATCAACACTTCCAATCACCTCAGCGTGTAAAGTTGCTTCCAAAGCTTCGCACGGATCCACATATGTCTTATGAGAGAGTGCTCTTCGGAATGGAGTCAACAATCCTCCAATGAAACATTGTGCATGCTGACTAGGATGAATATCATAAGACAACTTAGACAACAGGGTCTTAAAATGCATGTCATACTCCCTCACGCTTTCAGCTAAACCCTGCTTGATATCCTTGAGCGTGTTGATGCTCTGTTGCTCAAACTCTGGAATGTGAAACTCTGCCAAAAATGTAATGTGAAAAGCATTATAATCCACCACATTCTGATGTGGGTCATACTTCCTGTACCAACTATGTGCATGCCCTTGTAGTGTAGTAGCAAACTAACTAGCCTTCCTATCTGAAGGCGTAATTCCCTTAGCGCGCCAAAGTAGTTCACACTTATGCACATGCTCTACTACATCTTCAATCCCTCTATACTCTGGTAAATGGAGAGACATCTCATAGTAAACCTGAGGTGTCAAATGTAATGGTTGTTAAGGTTGATGGTTGGGGGATGTGGGCCTTGTCCACCAGAATCCAGAACCAGAACCTCCACCAGTATTTCCTCCTCCTGATCCTCCTAATCGACCTGATCCTCTGTACTATGGGTTACAGTCCAGTTGATGTACTCCCTTGTGTCCCAATGGTGGTACTAGATTGGACACCAATGGTCTGTGTGGTCGCAACTACTACTGTAGTACTTCCAACGGTCTGTGTGCCAACATTCTTTCTTGATGACGCGCCTAAAAACAATCCTGCAATGGAACTCCCAAACAACGGTGCTGACTGTGATGCCATGGGTGCGCTACTAACTTTATCTCCTAAATTCAACACAAAGCGATATCTACTCGTCTCTGCCTGTTTACCTGCACTAGCCCGCTTCTCAATGACTACCTTTGGATCTGGAACACCATGTGCAAGGGCTAGGTGGCTAGGTGGGTTCAAATGTGCGCCTGCAGTCCTCATTCTCTTCTCTGATGCGCTCTCATTCGAAGCCGAAGGGGATTCTCTACTGTGCTTGCCTAAAGTTGGGAGAGCTTGATGATGTGGCTCCTAACCTTCCACGAGAGCTTCAAAACCTTTGCGGTCCATCATCCTCCTCAACTCTTGTGCCTTCTGAATCTCTTGTTCGCATGCCATGTCCCTCTCTCGCGCTTCATTAAACTTGAACCGTCTTTCCTCTCTTTGCCTTTCTGCCACCAGGTCCGCCATCTTTCTCCACACCTGCTCCTGCCCTTGTGCACAGTGGAAGTTTAGCTAGCCATGGGTAGGCGCTCTAAATCCAGTTATATTATCAAAATCTTGATCGATAATGGTATAGCATGCAAGTATGATCCTCTGGGCTCGCATAAGAATCTGAACTCAGCTTCCTCTGGACACAAATAAGTAGAAATAGTGTACTTCCAATGTGTAACTACGTAATACTCCAGCCCACCAACGATCTACAACTCTAGTCCACTCCACATCAGCATTAACAAGAGTCTGGTAATCCTTTTGCGTCCAAAGTCTTGGTCTATATCCCCAACACTTTCCTAATGCATATGCTACCAACCACTCATACAATTCTACTGGAAAGAAGTTGAAGAACGTCTCATAGAGCTCATGATAAAGATTATCTTCACCCAACGACATGCATTGAAATCAGGTCCAGTGCTATATCTCTGCACAAACTGCCTAACCATTCTCTACCAATTTCAATACTCTCTAGAGTCACTGATATGCCATCTGCAAGATCCTGGAACTAAAATAGGTCCCGATACGGAACCATGTAGTCTTATTATTTCACCTAATTGCTATGCAGACACCTCATTCAATTCTGAATGCTCACCCGAAGCACGTGCAAAGCTCCATCCCTCATTTATGCTCCAAGATAAGCATGTAGATATATGATACAGATAACCAAGTCTGCATTCATTCATATACATATACATTCAATTACCACACAGTGCAATAAGGAAACATAATATTAGATAACAACTAATCATCATAGCACCATAATCACCATATTCACACATCAATTATCAGAAATCCATCCTCTATAATCCATTCATAACAAAGTACCTACATCACAAGTTGACATACTCCAAATCATATATACGTGTTGGTGGGGCCATAAATACTTGCATGAACAATAGTACGTAGTCACCGTCCCAATATATAATATAGCACTCTCAATATAGGGGTGGGGACTTTTCCTTCACCGCCTATGCCTCTCAAAATAGACTCATGCGTTAATAGTTCAATGCGTACACTAACGAAGCTAATAATAGATTATTCCTATAAATAAGACTTGCTTTAATCCTAATAATAGCCTGATCTATGCATGACCTTTCATCTTCGCTTTGCATGTGCTTTATCCCAAAAATAGACGTTCCTTGGCCGCCAAGTCTCCTTGCTTTTCTCCCTTGCATGATCCACACTCCAACTTGCTTTTTTTCAATTTTTAGCCTATAATTGCAAAATCGGCTAAGTCCTTAATCTATCTTCCTGGGCGCGCGCGACTTCAACTGACTCCTTGCGCGCGTTCATGCACCCCACTTGCGCGCCTTAATCTTCCGTGCGCTTTCCAAACTTAGCCATTTTGTTAGTCCAACAACTTGTCATTGAAGGAACAATAAGTTGGGAAACCACAGGAGTAGGGACATTTTTCTTCTGCCGCAAGTCCTGAAGTTGTTTTTGCAGAGTATTATTTTACCTAATTTTCCCCACAAGAGCTTGTTTCTCCTTAAAATATTCAGTTTTAAGCTTTTCACAGTCATCCTCTATCTTATTTGTCATCTATTCAAAATATTTAATATTTGCTTGTTTCACCTTACTTGAGGACTGTCTTGCAGAGATTTTTCATACTTTTAATAGCTACAAAGACCCCAGAAAGTCTTATTTCCTCATCTAGCATATGGCTTTTTTATTAATGGGTGCCGCATTCCATTCAGCTAAGACCCCCATGTCAACATTGAATTTGGTTCCATGGAACCATTGGGCAATCTCCTCTAATTATTAATTCATATCTAGAATCCCAAAAGGTTTTCATCCTTAATCAATTCTTGAATAACCAGGGCCTTCTCTAGATCCCTTCCTGGAATTACCGTAGTAGTTAGAAGATGCTGCTCAATTAAGTCATGCTGCTCCCACATCAAAAAGGCAGAAAATATCACTTGACAATGCCACTCCTGAGCAAGCAAATGAGTAATCCACCAATGGCCGAGTCTCCTATAGTTGTATTTCCTTGATCTTCTTAGCAAGCTACCAATTGTTTTGAAAATTTTCCTCTTGAAAGAAATTAGGATTCTGAAAGAACTCCTTTTGTTCTGTGACCCTATCATCTTCCTGTTCATCATCATCAATAATTGTGATAATCCTCTTCTCAAATTCAGGATCTATTAGTGCAATGTCTTCAAAATCATCCCCACCCTCTTCAAGGCTCATAACAATAGGTTCTTGGAGGACCATGGGAGCATGTGGACCTACTGCTACCTATACTCCTACCGTAATCTATTGCTCTTGTGGTGCCCCTGAAGATTTAGACCCCTCACGTTGGGCTCATTTAACTCTAACCTGTTGTTGTAGTTAGGTAGTTAGGGCCTGCACAACCTTTTGTATCGTGAGTACATCAGTAACTGGAACATTTGGATGTGTGCCCATTGTTGCTTCAACCTGTGATATAGCGAGGAAGGAATCTTCATTCTTCTATCCATTTTGGTAGCAACATGGGCCAAATAACTAGGATAGTCTGTGATTAATGGAAAGGCACCGGTATAGCCAGATTGTTCCTCCTTGTTCAACTTTTCACTCTTCAGAAACTCGTGATCACTATATCTAATGATCGCAGGTTGTTGCTTTACACACAATTTCTTGTGATCTCTTTCAGGATACTTGGCTGATACTTGTATCCTAATCATCTCCTTGTCTGAGCTCTTCTTCTGACAATGAATCCTTCAAGGTCATACACCTTCTTTGGCTCCACTGAAAGGAATCCAAAAGCATCAAATAATGTTTGGGGAATAGTCAAGGCAATCTTGTTTTGAAAAGTAAAGTTTCCTACCACACAAGAATTTCCTACAAATGTGGAAACTTTACTTTGTAAGGCAGATAGCTTCTTCGCCTAAAATTCCCAACCTATGTACCTAATAGGTTGGTAATATTGGAATTTGTAAGGCAGATAGCTTCAGAGGATAGAGATTTTGCAGAGGCTTTCGATACTTCCAGCAATCTTATTTTGGTGACTTTACCTAATAGGTTGGTAAAGTTTCCTACGATACTCAGGAGTCTGTCGATTTTGAAGTCTCAAGGCACTATGCACAGCTACTAACTTCTCTGCTCGTCGAGAGGTAAGGTGGTTACTCTTAACTGTGTGGATGAGGCCATATGTAGACCAATTCCTCTCTGCAGCAGAGGAACTAGCAACCTGTGAAAGGAGGCGAGTGGCAAAAATCCTCAAGTCTGGCGCATCCTTGCCATGCCATGTCCACCATCCAATAGGGTCTACTTGAGCAACTGTAGCTCTATCTATCGTCGCCTTTGGCTTGCTAAATGTTGGTCCACGGAGATTAAAAAAGGATAGCCATTGGGTCCGCAATAAAGTGGACTCCTCATCAGTGTACATCTTTCGAAAGGCCTTCATGATCCCTTCTTTCACCTCTTCATCATCAGATGGAGGCATTCTCCCAGGTCGTGCTGCATACCATTTGGGATTTAGAGCATAGGCTACCATATGAAGTGGGGTGTTCATTGTGTTCCACCGTCGTGTCACAAAGGGCCTAATATGCTCCTCATAAAATGCCAAACTAGGATCCCTGCTATGAATGGTTTGCATCATCTGTCCAAGCATGTTGTCAATGTCTCATAAATCTCTCCCAAACTAGGAGAGTCGATATCAGCATATCTTATGACCCCCACTACAGGTGAGATGAAGGAGCAAACATATCTGCAAACAATTTACAAAAAAATTAAAAAACATTAAGATTCAAGAATGAAAAACTAAACTAATTTACAAGTTATAAACATGGATAAAAATATTTAAAAATTTAAAACTAAACTTACCTATATAAAATCAGCAATAGCTTACCTGACTGTGGTCCACCAATCATCGTCGAGGATCTTTTGTTTCACACCTTTTCCTTCAGAAGTGTTTGCCTCTGGCCATCTACCCCACTCCTGATTAACCATCATTAATTGCAAAGCCTCCTGCACCTCAAGCATCCTCTCTAACAAAATGAAATAGCTAGCATATCCAGTGTCCACGGGCTTGAGGAATTCCTTCCTCGAAAAAGACCTGAATAGAACAAGTGAGGTGTGATGGTTGCAAATGAACATTTGTATGTGTCTAGCCTCTGCCACCACTGCCTTCACCTAATCTATCTTTCCAATGTCTTTCAATTCGTTGTTCAACACATGAACACAACATGGAGTCCATAAAATGTGCTTGTAAGCACCCTCAACCATCATGCCAACTAACTTACATACGCGGGCTGAATCAGTCACTACTTGTACAACATTAGAGGGCCCAATCTCCTCTATGGCATTCTCCAAAATTTGAAATTGGAAGGTTGCATCCTTCCTCTTCCCTGTACAATCAATAGCTCTCAGAAAATAAGGGCCAACAGGACATGTGACAATGATATTGATGAGTGGCCGATGTTTAATATGGGTCCACCCATCCATGATGATAGAACAACCCACCCGTATCCAAGTTTGCCTCATCTCCTCCATCACCACACTCACCTTAGAATATTCTTTATCAAGGAGGCTGGTTCGTAGTTTGTGTTCTCCAGGAGGGACATATGAGGAACCAGCAACAATTACATCTTTGAACATTTGTTTGAAGAAAGGGGAACGTGACACATGAAATGGTATAGCATTGGCTAAGAAGAATTTGGCAATAGAAGAGTCAGCTACTTCCCTTGATTGCACATTAAACATACCCGTAATAGTAGAAGTGTTTCTCTTTCCCTTGGCATAATCCCCTCCTCTTCGACTTTCAACATCCACACATTGGGTAGGCACTTGTGTAGTCTCCAGTGGCATCCATTTTTTCGTTGTCTCACCCGTCATGTGCAACCTAGTCACCTCGGTCTTCTCCGCTAATGATATTCTTTCACAACCTCTTACCCCTTGTCCAGTTATGCCCAAAAGATGTGAATAAACCCGCGTGTAGCTGCCCCTAAATTCTTTGTTGCAAATATGGCATAACCACACTCTACTCCCCCCTAAATTTCTTTTTTTTCTTGTCAATGGCTGTTACAAATTGTGAAAGAGGCTTTTTAGCATTGAATGGCCCCTTTGCATAGATTTTGAGAAGTTGTGAAGGGCAATCAAATGGATTATTTGAACCCACTGTTGGTGCAACACTCTCACTCCCTGAAGAAACCCGAATTTTCAAAATTTTTTGCCTTCCCAAATGAATTCGGATTTCTGAACTTGTTAACTATGGCAAGGCAATGGCCAACGTGTCTTGCTTATCTGTGTTGTCTAGCCCCAAAACTTGGTAAAATATTTTATTTGATGGGGTCATGTGGTCATGAAATAGGTTGAGGTCAAAAGGCACCCTTGCATCATTTGGTAATAATCTTTTCTTGTTAGGAGTCCTAGTTGGATAGGGCATGAAGCATGGTAGGGATGCGGCCTTGTAGAATTTGGTTTGATGAATGTAAATTATGTAATCTATTTTTTCCAGTCTCTCAACCAAAGGCTATCTTGGAATAAAGTGCAATTGGAATACACTTTTAATTTTTTCAGGGTTCAATTCTAGGACTTTCCCATCATGCCATATAATAGTCCTTTTGTAAGAAGTGTAGAATTCTGCAGTCCATATTACCGAGGCAAAGTCCAAGGAGCAATTAGGTACCGCCAACCTACCTAAGTCTTAAATCCAAATACGTTTGATGGGCAACCTAAACGCCCAGGCTCCCAAGTATGCATAATCAAGTATAATCCAGTGGCAGCCCTTCCTTCCTCAACACTTGAGATAATTGGGTCCCTAATATCTTTCAATTTGTCATTCAAATGAGTAGAGGGCCCTTCTTCCTTATTTGTAGCATTTTTGTGTGGTCAATAGTTAACATCTGGATACAAAAATAATCTTATCTTGCATATTTAGGGATAAACACTATGTCGCTAGAATACGGGTATGGGTTCGGTAGGCGAATATGTTGCTTTTAAAAAACCCTTAGGTATGATATGTCTTGGGTACGTCCATACATATATAATAAAATTATATATATATTACATACTCATTTTTTAGTCCATATTAAAGGATCAAGATTCAAAACATTCAATATGCTTAAATATTTAACATTTTCATAAATCATGTGGCAAATAATCTAGAATATATCATCTAGATTTTCCTCAAAATCAAATTCCTACCTTCCACTCCTGCTAGCTCCTCTTTCAGTAGCTCCATTCTCGGCTCCTTGTGAACTCCCTTGAAGGCTGAATAAAATAAATAATGCCCTGTAAACAACAAGGGCAACAAGTAATAGACAATGGCTGCCTCTAAACGTAGATCCTCCTTGTGATGAAACTCAAACAATGACTGCCTCTATACGTGGCATCTCCTCCTTTGAATGATCAATGAAACAATGGCTGCCTCTAAACAAACTTGACCTCCTTGCAAGCAATGGTAGCATCCGATCTCGTCCTCCTTGCAAGCAATGGCAGCCTCCGATCTCGTCCTCCTTGCAATGGCTGTCTCCTCAATTTTTCTTTGGCTGTTTGCTCTTACACTTGCAAAATCCAACAATAAATTGTTTGTGTACTTTAGTAATGCTCGAGTGCCTTTTTATAGCTTTTAGAGGAGTTAAGGGTTTGATTTTTTAATTCACTTATGAGTTTAGGGTTTAATTTTTTTATGCATTGATTGAGACAAAAAAAATTTGTTAGCAACAACAATGCAAAAAATGTACGGGTATGTCCCAAATTCGTCCCCATGACGTACCCGGGAAGTATTGGTACCGTACTTGAGACGTATTAGTACGGGGTATGTACGGGGGGGGTTTGCTAGGGTGGGGGACGTACCCATTCTTCATAAGATAAAGATAAAACCAGATCGAGGTGGGGGCATTTGACTGGAGGATGAGCCCTGCATCTTAGGTACTTTGGGTTTCTTCTTTTTGAGATCCTTCTTAGGAGCCATATTCACTCAATTATGTGGTAAACAATTCAATTCACAATTAATTTGCTTAGTATGTTCTAGAGGACTTACTTGACCTGAGGGGAACTTCACTTATCTACTCTACAACTTTCTTGTAATGAATTCTCTCAATTTAGCACTATTTCACTTTCCCGAGCTCCAAAGTTCTTCTAAAAGCTTTTTTTAGAAAACTAGGGCACAAGAACATGGTAAAAGCTTCAAGAAAGTAGACAAATGCTTCATTAATGGCAACATTCGTGTCTTAAGCCACCACCCTCACATAAATGTGTCACCTTAATGCATCAATGGTTGAGATTTAAAATTAATATTCCCCCTTCGGATGATCGAAAACTATTTCGGATGGATGGTTGAGAGTAGACCAACTTTTAAATCGACGACCAATCTTGGAATCACAAATCCTTTCATTATGCTTGGCGGCATCCAAGATTGTAAGATTGATGATTGGGATCAAAAGTATGTTAGGAAATAAGGGATAAAATATGCGGAACAATCCCACATAGAATCACAATAGTAGAAACTAATATGCAGAATAATATCACAGATCTGAAATAAAAGTGCAGAAAATAAAAAAACACAACACAAAGACAATATTTAACGTGGTTCACCCAATTCGGGCTATGTCCTCCAAGAATCACTTGCTCAAATTTTTATTACAAGCCACCTCTTTCTCTCATTACAATACCCAGATCTGTTTGGAGCTATGCTCAACAAACTCTCTTGAATTCACACTTGAACTTACACACATCTACAATATACAATGTCTCACCTATCAAAAGCACATCAATAGGCAATTGCTTAAGCAATTTTACAATACCGTGGGTACCAAAACCATGGGCCGAAACTGCCCCATAAACCTATGGGTCAAAATACCGCCCATATGAGAAGAGCACTTTGGAGAGTGTACATTACTTTTAGTACTTTTAGTGTATAGTTTTCAACACTTCCAAACATGAAAACAGGCTCCACACCATAACAAAGTAGAGATCAACAACCAATCTTATAATCTCAAGTCACCTCTATGTATTACTTAACAAATTAAATTTGAAGGTTGACGGTCCATATTAGATTGTAAAAATCAGCAGTCAATCTTAGGATATGATTTCCCTCGAGAAATACACACCACAAGCAAGATCGTAAGATTGACGGTTCAAATTGAATCTTGGAAATTGAAGGTCAATCTTATAATCTTACATGGTAAACCTTTATGACTTATCAAACAAGATTGTAAGATAGACCATCCAGATCAAACCTTGTTTTAGATCAACGACTAATCTCATAATCTCGTATACCTCAATATTTATATGGACTAATCGAGATCTCAAGATTAACGACCAAGATTAAGACTTGAAAATCGACTAATCTTAGGATCTTACGTCATAAGCCATACATGGTCAACATCTCATATTAGAAGATTGATGGTCCATATTGATTATAATAGATCTACGATTAGTCTTACAATCTTTAATCCAATAGTCGGTACTCCATTCATTCAAGATTGAAAGATTGACGACCATGATTAAACACCGAGGTCAATGGCCAATCTTACAATCTCAAATCTCTTACTTGGAAGAGTGTCTTCATTTTAGATATTAAGATCAACAATCACAATTAACAATTTGTAAATCTAGGGCCCAATTCAAACCCGATAAATAATTTCTAATAAATTTGGATATTTTATCAAACCCTAGGGCAACAATATAAAATATGAACTTTTATGACAACAATAAATAGATTTCTTTATAAAAACAACAAACCCCAATATGCAGACAAAATAGAATTTATTTATTTATTTTCAAATCAACTTCAGGGTAAATACCAGAATATTTGTATACAATTACTTACTCAATTTTGATGATCCAGATACGTAGAAGGCTGCAAGAAATAAACATGCAAGCTGAAACCCTTGCAAAAACTCTCCAGATGTGGTGCCCAATGTAGAATCAATCTCCCAAGGGTGCCATCCAACTATGGTAGTGTCCAGTATGCCTTGCAGATGTTTGTCTGAAGAAATCCTTGGCTGTACTTTGCTGTTTTGGATGCTAAAACAGCCCTAAATATGATGCCCTAGCTGAACTGGATGAATATTTGTACTCTGAATAATCACTGCAACCCCTGGATGGCATCACAAAGCTTACATATAAGGGTTTTTGTCCTCATATTTGTGTGTAAATGAGGGTTTTCGTCCTCTATTACTGGTGTTGAAGTAGAAGCTACTTGCAGACAATGAAGTAGTTGATAAATTTCCAAGATGCATCATAATAATCCCCAAAAAACTGCTTTTATAACTTCTAAGACATTCATCCAAAGTTGGTGCCCCTTTTGGAGTTACATGCATGTTCAATAAACAATATTAAATTACTTTATCCCCTCTCCAATGTTGGCACCCCATCCAAAAATAGAAGTTTGATGCTCATGCAACCCATTCTATCTTTGGTGGCCCATACTCATAGAATTATTTATTTAATTCTTATTCTATCTTTGGCACCCCACAATAGAAGTTCATCATTCTATTATTATTTTATTCTATTTTGCTTTCTGGGTCCCCGCTTTTTAAAAATATAATTTAAGTGTCATTTTTCCAGTTAAAATATAAAAGTACCCTTGGACCACTTAAATTAATTTATTTCTCTCTTCAATTTGCCCTTAGTCTACGAAAAAATAATCAGAATAGGCTTCTTATGAAAATTAATTTTGAGGACATTACAGTCTACCCTTCCCAGAATTGCTTGTCCTCAAGCAATGCTATTCCAATTCTTTCATTTTGAATCTCCCTGCAAATACCGGGATCCCAAATCCATTTTGGGAATTTGCAATTCCCAACCCTTGAAGTTGTTGGCTTCTGTTGCACCTCTCTAATATGATTAGGAAACCATGCACTAGGTGAAGCTCTTTCAATAACCTCAATAAGAGAGTCCAGAGTAGTGGAATCATGCATCAATTGGGATCTGGAAAGAGTGCTAGCAGCAGTAATACCCTCCATTCCACTGGCTAAAAATGATGTTGTAACTCTGTCAGTTAGAAATCCTCGTGGATTACCACCTCTTCCCATCTAACTTAAACTTCAGCTCCATATTATGAAAGTTTTGGATGAATTCCCCCAACGAATGCAACCATTGCACTCCTAGCACCAGGTTAGTCTCTTTCAAACCAACAACATAAAAATCATCACTCATTTGATGGTCATCCAATGTGAAGCTAAGTTGTTCAACCTTTATTTTGGCAAGGTATGGTAAAACCATCAGCTACAATGACACTGAAACTTGCTACATCATTTGTCTCCAAACCTCTCCTATTAACCAATCCTTCATCCATAAAATTGTGGGTTGCCACACTATTAATCAACACTATAATGTTTTTCCCAAGGACTCCACTAACCCTAAAGGGATGATATTGTAGTATACCTGTAAGTGTGGCAAGAGTGCTTCTTACAACCTATGGTTCTTCTTCTGAATCTTCATCTTATATCACTTCTATGTAATGCACCTTGTCCCTTTGGAAGACACCTATGACCTGGTCCCCATGGATCCCTGCAAGTGAAGCACAAGTTCTTTCTCCTGAGTTCATTTTGGGTCTCATCCCCCTTTGTCCTTTCTGCTCAACAGGTGCTGCCCCTGGCTGCCCTACAGAAGATGTTTTTGGCTGCTCATAAAGGTATTGTCCTGAGCTGCCCCAAATGTGCTATTTTTGGCTGCTCAAAAAATGTAGTTCTTTGCTGTCCTATAGGCAGAAATTTCCCTTTAGGGGCTGTTATTTCCAAATCCAAAGCCTTTTTGATGGCTTCTTGAAGAGAGGAAAGGCTGAAATTTTTCGCCAAACCTCTAAGTGATTCAATTAGACCTTCCATGAATAAAACAAGTCTCCTCTTTGTCACATCAGGTCCATCAGATAACTAATTCAAGCTACATAGTCACCCACTGAGTTGAGTTGTTTAAGTTGAGCTAATTCCTGGAAATGAATTTTTGGATCAACTCTATCAAATCTCTCTATCAACCTATCACTGAACACAACATAAGAATCAATGTGATTGTGCCCTTGAGTAATTAGCCCATGGTACCACCACTCATGTGCTATACGCTCCAGATGAAGGGTTGCAAATTTGATGGCTTCCTCTTCCATCATTGGTTTGAGTAATAAGAAGGTATATAAATTTTGTATCCATGCATGAGCTGTACTCTTACCAGAACCATCAAAAGTAGGGAGTGACAACTTCGCTAATACCTGCTGCAAGTTTCTCTGATTGGTTTGTGGCCTAGGTTCAACTCTTGGTCCATCCCTGCTTTTCTTCAGATTAATGAAATTGGTGAGTGATATAGCCTCTCTAATTCACTTGGAAGTACCTTGTACTCCTCATAGCTAGTAGCAATGTCATCTGCTATGGAAGGTTGAATTTCCACCTCTGGAATTGCTTCCTCTACGTATGTAGGAAGTTAGGCTAGAAGGGCCTAACAATATAACCGATGATTGTCCTCTGATAGTTGGTTGTTTTCACCCCTGAAAAAACTTCCCTCACCATTTGAATCTCTTTGCACATTTTTTTTTGCATGTTGTGGACTAACTGAGCCATTATATCTGCTAAACGTTCTTGTCCTTGCATAAGCTTGTCAAAATGAAATGGGTCTGCTATTGTACATCTTATGTCTTTTTCTCTCCATTACCTCTGGACTTCTGGTTGTTCCGTCTAGCTTTTCTGAACCTTTTTCTCCCTTTGGTGGTACCTGACTTCTCTGTCACTACCCTGCATGAAGTTCAAACCTGCAATTTTTTTTTTATTTTTTTCCCTCCCTCTTCCACAAGTTGGGAAGAAATTCGCTCTGATACCACTGAAAATATTTTGATAAATAATTTCTAACAAATCTGGATATTTTATCAAACCTAGGGAAGCAGTATAAAAAATTGAACTTTTATGACAGCAACAATAAACTGATTTATTTATAAAAAACAACAAACCCAATTGTAGATAAAATATACATTTATTTATTTATTTCAAATCAGCTTCAATGTGAAATACCAGAATATCTGTATACAATTACTTTCTCAATTTTGATGATCCAGATGTGTAAAAGGCTGCAAGAAAAAAACATGCAAGTTAAACCATGCAAAAACACTCCAGATGTGGCGCCCAACATAGAATCAATTCCCAAGGGTGATCCAACTATGGAAGTGTCCAATAAGCCTTGCAAATGTTTGTCTAAAGAAATCCTTGGTTGTACTTTGTTGTTCTGGATGCTAAAACAACCCTGAATATGATGCAACTGGATGAATATTTGTACTTTGAATGATCATTGCAACCCTTGGATGGAATTGCCAAGCTTAGATATGAGGGTTTCCGTCTCAAATCTGTGTGTAAATGAGTTTTCATCCTAATGCATGTAAGCATAATCTACTTGCAGACAATGAAGTAGTTGATAACATTTCCAAGATGAAAGATAATAATTCCAAACCTATTTTTATAACTTCTAAGGCCCTCTCCCAAAGTTGGCGCCCCCTTTTGAAGTCACATGCATGCTCAATAAACAATATTAAATTACTTTATCCCCTCTCCAATGTTGGTGCCCCATCCTAAAAATAGGATCTTGATGCTCATGCAACCCATTTTATCTTTGACACCCCCATAATAGAATTCTTTATTTTATTATTATTCTATCTTTGGCACCCCATAATATAAGTTCAACATTCTATTTCTGCTTTTTGGGCCCCCACTTACTAGAAAATATAATTTAAATGTCCTTTTTCCAATTAAAATATAAAAATACCCTTGGACCACTTAAATTAATTTATTTCCCTCTGTAATTCCCCTTAGCCTATGGAAAATAATAAGAATAGGCTTCGGGTTTCCAGAATCAATTAATTATGAAAAGGGGACATTTCAATTTCATTCAAATAATATGAACCTTTTACCCTCAAAAACACTGCCATGAACAAACCAGAGCCAACTAATATGGAAAACACTAAAATTGAACACTGCCTTTGTTGTCTAGTGCAAATGCAGTGTAATACCCCTGTAACTTGATTCCACCATTAAAACACAACTTGAAGAACTTGCTCACGACGGATTTTCATCAACAAACACAAGAAAGATGCAAAGTCAAAGGATTTGTACATGACACAAAATTGGTGGGTCAACACAACAAAAACAGGTGTAATCATTCTTTTTGAAGGAAATGGATTGAATCAATTTTTTTTGAAGGGCCATACTTACGAGAAGCACCTACGATAACTCGTGCAACTGCATATCACTACCACAACCTCACCACATCTCTACTTGAGCCCATGGTACTTGTCCCATGAGGTGTTGGTATGATTAGGAATATAAAGGCATGCATAAAAGATGCCATTTTTTCCTAATCTACGACCCTTGTTACAGACCCATGTGTGGAGAGTATTTTCATTTTCTTAGATATAAGAAAGTTAACTTGAGCTCCTTGATGCCCTCCACACTTCCCCTAAGACAATTTTGTTTATCTTTTTCCCAAGGCCATGATTTAGTACTTTCACCATAGTCTTCATGGATTCCTCCTTTCCCTTCTTTGAACACGAAGCCACTTGATGTTGATATGCAACTATCACTTTTTTTGTTGTATTTGCAAGCTGACCAATGCACAGTCTACTGGCTTAGGGATCAGGCCCTCCAGGCTGACTCAAGCCAAAAACATTGAGCAGATCATCGAACCTATAATGGCATACATTATTTTATTCAACAAATTCCCCAGGTGATTTGTAATTTCCTTGAAGGTTCTAATGGACAATTGACCAACACAGATTTTATTTTGGACCAATTAAAACTACTTGCAAGAAGTAATGGTTTCTGATTCTCCATACATCATAACATCAGACTTTCAAATGTCAATTGTTGCAAATAGCTAAAAATTTGGATTTAGGAAATAAAAAAAAACTGAATGCCAATCACGAAGAGGTCAATACTTCACCATGGAGAAACCTAATAATGGGGAATAACTCCAATTCAAACGGACACCTCTTTTTGCTCTACAATGTCATAGATCTGTCTCTCTCACACAGCTCCTTTCTGATTCCCTGCCACACTCATCTGTTTGGTTATGGAACAGACAAACTTACCTGTATGCAAAACTCCCATCAACTAAATTGTTATGGGGTTGCATGTGTTTTTTTGGCCTTGCACATTACCAAAAATTTAAATTAATTGTGAGCATTGTAATTTTTTATTTGAATAATACCAAACGGGGCTCACTAATGATCCGTTACGGATCACATCTTCTCTTTTGGGAGGCTTTTGGTCCCAAAAAAGATTACTTATGGAGGATGCCATGTTAGTACTTTCACCATAGCTTCCATGGATTCTTCCTCTCTGTTCTTTGAACCCTGAAGCCACTTGATGTCGATATGCAACTATAAATTTCTGTCTCCTTTACAGCTGAAATATTCTTTCCTTTGTGAGCATTTACAATAAATGTTTTCCCATCCTTGGACAAATGATATTGATTCTTCTTTCTCATGAAGATTGCATCTCTCATCTGCATGTAAGGAGTAACAAACATAACATCACAAATATCCAAGGGGTCTACATCACACTCAATCTAAATTCAGTTGAATTTGCAAACTAATTATTGCATCGCCTAGTGACTTGAAGTTTTGCACCATTATTCAATCAACCTAATTGATATGGGTGTGGGTGAGCATATGCCAGTAATCCAACTTCATGCATTAATTCCTCGACTACTAAATTGCTTTGCAAACCAGAATTAAGTAATGCATTTACCTTGTTGCATTTTATTTAGATCTTGATATTGAAGAGCTTCCCACTCTCCACTTCAATCTTGGGCTTCTCTGTTAAAATATAGAGCATTACATAGCCTATAATGCGGTTATGTATTTGTTATTCAGTTGGTAACTGTAACCACCTCTTCACATGATAAATTCACCCTGCTTGAATCATTTGACGCAGTGCAATTTTGTGCATTTAGCCTTCTTTGTATTCTTTCTTCTCTTTGCATATGCTAACATTGGTATCAGAGCGTTGAAGGTTCGTAGTTCGAGGAAGAAAGAAGTCATTCAGTCAGAGGAAGCTCTTGACAGAAGAGTAAAGACAAAAGAGAAGCCTGTGGAGGTCGTGTAGACCTGGAAAACCCTAGTCGTGAGTACATCTTGCTGTAACAGTCGCTAGGGCAATCGTGAGGCCCAAAAGTCGTGGTTCGAGGCCCTAAAGTTGTAGTTTGAAAGTGTAAATTCGTGGTTTGTGGAAAAGCTCCAATCGCAAATCTTGAGAACCTTGTGGGCAAAGAGCCCTGTCGCAAATCTAGTGGGAAGAGATTCGTGAATAACACAGTTGTGTGGAATAGTGTTGCTAAAAAACATGAACAATTTGATGCAGGGGCAGAAAATAGCAGTCGCAGGCAAAGTCGTGAAGGCATATGTTGAGTCGTGAAGGCATATGCTGAGTCGTGAGGGTAGAAGTCGTGTGAAGAAAGGAGAAACGAATAACCAGGAATAACTTGTCGCAAATCCAACGTTCATAGAGTGAAGAACAAGGGAAAACGTGAGGAGTTGAATATTCTCGGAGGGTTCGAGGGCATTATTTTTTTTCTTTCATCAACAAAGGTATTCATATTATTTGTTGGAGTAACTAATTTCAATATTATTTGCTCGAATAAGTAATGTTGTTTTATTAAGTGTGGGCAAAATATTATTTTATTATTTCCCTTACTTTGGAATAATAAAATGGCAAAAATTTCACACTTGACTCTACCTGAGACACAAAAATTAATGGGCATTAATTTTAATGTATGGAGCCATAAGATTTTAACGCTTGCAGAATTTCGTGATTGTGATAAAATAATCACGGGTAGTGAAGCTCGACCAACGACAAACTTTGCAGATTATGACAAATGTCATAAGGAAGCGTTATTGCTTATCAAGTTATCGGTGTCAGATGATATGATGCCGGAAGTGCGGAATACTACTGTGGCTAGCACGTTGTGGGCCAGTTTGAGGGATAAATATCAGATGTTAGAAAAGAGTTGGGTGTTATACCTGAAGAATATGTTCTTTTCCGTAAAGTTACAAGAAGGTGGATCACTGTCTGAGCACCTACTTCAGATGAAAGACCTCCGAGACCAGTTATCTTCCATCAACAAAAAGGTGGACAACGATGATATGGTGGCTCTGGTTCTAAACAACTTACCTTCTTCGTATTAGTCATTTGTGGAGGCACTCCATTTAATGGCTGAAAGTCAAACACTCATGTTTGACAAGGTGAGTTCCTACCCGTTGCAAAAGGAGCGAAGACAAATTCAGGTAGAATCTAATTGTGACCAATCAGAGAGTGCTCTTGTCACTCAGTCAAAGGGAAAATGGAGATGTGATTCTGGTGAGTCTTCCACTCGGTATCAAGTCACATGCTATTACTGTCACAAGGTTGGGCACCTCAAGAAGGATTGTCGGAAGCAGAAGTATGATCTTTCGCAGCAGAACAAGAAGCCATGTGATGAGGAACATGTGGCAGTAGTTGCAGAAAAATGGGATTCGGATGATGGGCATGCTCTTTATTGTCTTACAACATCATACTTGCATGACAGTGGTACTAGTTGCTGGATCATTGACTTTGGTGTGTTCGCACACTTTTCATGTCGCAGGGACTGGTACGCTTCATTTATTGCAAATATTTTTTTTGAATCAATAGTACTAGCTAATGGAGAATTACTTGCAGTAGAAAGGATATGAGATATATGCATTATATTGAATAATTCTCATAAATTGTTGGTACGGAATGTTAGATATGTACCTTCTTTACAAAAGAATCTTCTATCTATTCGTCAATTAACTAAAAATCCAACTATTTCTGTGGATTTATGTGGGAAGAAGTGTGTTGTCTCTGATGTGAAACAAAGACGGATAATTGCTATTGGTATTGGGGAAGGTGGTCAGTATCGGCTTGTTGATCCTGTTACGATCAACATGAATGCATGTATCAAGAACAACTCCACCATACAAGATGTGTAGGAGGCTGCATTGCCTTGGAAGGAAGCCATTCCTCACAGATTTGTTGACTTGGATACAGTCAACCTACATGCACTTATTGTGGAGGGAGTATTGTTGGCTAGATTTTTTGCATAGTTAAAAACCTAGGCAATCATGAGATAAATCTCCCTCATTTAACGGTGAGGCTCCTGTGTAAGATGTTTATCAATCTGGTGAGTATAAATCCTAATAACTATTTTAAGGGGTTTTACTTTAATTACAAAGTTCATGAACCATAGCTTAGCAATTTTGCAACAAATAAGCAACTGTTTTGGAATATTTTGCAGAAGGGGGAAATAACAGAAGAAAGGAGGATGTGCTGAATCAACCAATAGTTATCAGAGTTGGGCTCATCCACACAAATTAAATAAACAGATAGATCTCACAATAATCGCAAGTAAAGGAAATGAATAACTTCTATCCTAAATCTTAGATAACACAAAGTTTATCCAAAAATTAAAATAGAAGAAAGAAGCAAAGCACCGTAGACACAAAGTTCTTCGGAAATCCACTTTTTATTCAATTCCCTAGCTTTCCCAGAAATAACAGCACAAAGTCTGAAGACTCCAGAATGCTCCAGCAAAATTGTGATCCATTAACCCGTAGGCTCTTCCTCCATTTATAGTGCATAGAGGGCAATTACAAATATGAAGCTTTCAATGAATTGCCGCATACGGAAGCTATAAAAAAGGAGATAGTTGGCAATCCTTCTCCTAGAATCCTTCTTTGCATGCATGATTTACAACTGAAAAATAGAACCTTCTATTTTGCATGTTTGCCACCTATTTCCAAGTAATTGACTTCTTCCAAAAACTTGAAGTAACGGCTTTTAAAGCCAATTACTTAAGTTTTACAATTTTAATTGATTACTCAATTGCTTTGTCGAAGAAAATAAGAGAAAGAAGAAGAAAGAAAATAAGAAATTAGAAGAAAGCTGCAACACTCCCAGTCTTGTTCTTCTTCCATACTCTGCATGCTACTCAAATTTGTATTGCACTTCCGCCTCATGAATGATTTGGATGATATTTCTGCCTCGAGCCTGAGATGCTTTTTACTCCTGCATGCGGTTGACTCTTTGCCTTTGATTCCCACCAAACTGGATCTGGAAGCAACTGACTGTGATTTTACTTGCGGGTGTTGCCTCTGACCTGTCTTCCCCTTTTATCCCTAAAGCTTTTGCAATTCTTCTCCAGTACATGCACCAGTAAAATGTTTGCCGTAAACAATTTAGACAAAACTTATCACCTTTTATTTTTAATTGCATATGAGCAATTTTGAATTTTGGAAAGCACTCCAGGTGAAGGCAAATATAAGTAATTCAATGAAGGCTTCAACCGGAAGATTAGGAACACATGCACAAGCCTCTAAAGGGATTTTTCATGCAATGACTTCCTCCCTAACTTTGGCACCAACCCTTGCTAAAAATAATTAAAAGAAATCATCTTTTAGGCATGGAGTTATGCTAGAATGGGTCACACTTTTTGGATAGGAATTGTGGAAAAAACATGAGGGCAAGGAAGTGGGAATATTCACCCTTCCAGGCAGCCCCAAAATTTCTATTTTTTACTTGGGTGAATTAACTTGCTTTTGTGGAAAAAACATGAGGGCAAGGAAGTGGAAATATTCACCCTTCCGGGCAGCCCCAAAATTCTCACGTTTCACTTAAATGACTTGTGTGAATTTCTTACCTTCCAAGCAGCCCCAAAAAGTGCGACTTGCATGGGTGAATAAAATCTCTTTTGTGTGAAAATCATGAGGGCAAGGAAGTGTGAAAATTCACCCTTCCAGGCAGCCCCGAAATTCCCACTTTTCACTTAAGTGATTTGACTTTCATTGTGGGAAAAAACAACCTACCAGGAAGCCTCCAAATTTCCACCTTCCAATCAGCTTCAAAATTCCCACTTTCACTTAAATGACTTGTGTGAATCTTCAACCTTCCAGGCAGCCCAAAAATTCCCACTTTTCACTTAAATTGTGGCGTTAAAAATGAAAGGAAGGGGCAGCCAAAAAAATGCGACTTGTATCATGACTTCTGCTTTTAAAATTGCGTGAAAACTCATCACTTATGGTAGCGTGGAAATTGGACGTGGAAGGCAACTTGCATTTTTACGTTTTGGTCTAAGCAACATTTTATTTCCATTTTTGGATTTTCGGTGAAGAAAACACAAGAATAGAATAAATTTTTTCATTTTTGGAAAGGGTCTGAGAAGATGTAGCAGTAAAAACTTGCAAGTGCCATAACTTTCACTTTGTGGCTCCGTTTTAGGTGCCGTTTTTTTCTAAAAGTGCATATTTTCTCGAGCTCTACGCATTGGTGGTAGTATTTTTCCTATTTTCATAACATCCATTATTGCACCTTTTTGGACCAAGCAACCTCTTGCAATTGCTTGAAGGAATCTTGAGTAAATTAGCAAAAGTCAAAAAGATCAAAATTTTAAAGGGGTATCCCAAGATTTCCAAATGAAATTTTTGGGGACACCAAGTATCCACTATACTAGTTGTACGGGAGGCAAACATGCCTTGGGAGGATGGATTTCCTCATTCTGAAGAACAGTTAGTTGTGGATGGAGACTCCACTATTCCAAATCCACTAACAGTGCATGGTGAGATGGCATGCCCAACCACTCATTCAGAGGTACTTGCTCGAAGGACAATAGAGCATGAGCAATTTGCTCATTGTGTTGTGAAAGACCTTTCCCAACAGAGGGGGATAGATGAGCAAAGAGATGAGGAGTTGGTTCTCACTCCTACCGCGGAGATGTTTATTTCTCCCACTGCTGAGACGGATGAGACGGAGATGGTTATTTCTCCTACTATTGCGGAATTGGTTCTAACTCCTACTGCATAGATGGTCACATTTATGAAAAGGTTGGATGAGCACTACATGGTGTTGCAAGGACATGATCAAGGTGACTTCAATTGCAGGATAACTGAGTCTCTGTATAGACTCCAACATGCTACACAAGCCTGGAACATATTTTTCAATCCACCTCTTCGAGGTTCTGATTTCATCACTCTGGAGATGGGGCTGACACTCTTAGCCATTGATGATTCATTATTGGTCAATGAATCATGTAATAAAGAACTAGTGGACCACTTGCCATATCCTTTGTTCATATGACCAGATTTTTGTTTTGCGGTTCTTCTCCATTTGACAACTGCAACACACTCATGGACTGTTGATTTTGAAGTACAACCTATGGCACAGTGTGTAAATCTAATGATTAAAAATATGGGCTTTAGGACATTTGTAAAATTTCGGGACAAACTTGGTCTTGTTTCCAGTTTAGTCATTAAGAGGGGGTGTTAAAATATAGAGCATTATATAGCCTATAATGCTGTTATGTATTTGTTATTCGGTTGGTAACTGTTCAACCGAACTGTAACCACCTCTTCACATAATAAATTCACCCTGCCTAAATCATTTGACGCATGCAGTTTTGTGCATTCAACCTTCTCTATATTCTTTCTTCTCTTTGCATATGCTAACATTCTCCACGACCTCTGTACTTTTAATGGAAGAGAATGCTATCTTTTCATCTACATGAGAAGTGCTTTCCAATTCTTTGACTTTGGATTGTTTTTCCTCTTTCTCTTGTCGACGCCATAAAATCTTCAATGACTATCCAATACTTCTCATTAGAATAATTATCCACTTCACAATTGTTGCAATGATTCTTCTTTTTAAAGCCAACTGCTGCAATTTTCTCATCTATTCTTGAGGATGCCTCTTCTTGAGCCCTTTTACCTTTTTGATCTTTTAGCTGCTCCTTTCCCATTTTGATGTAAAGAGCCTCGTTGCTCGCCTCTTCAATGCTCTTTACATCAAAAAGCTGCAACTCAATTTGATTGTAATTTGTGACTATGTAAGCCTCTAATGTACTTCACTACAACTCCCGATTGTCAAGATAAATATTCAGTAAAATTGCTTTCTTCTAGAATTTAGAGGTAGCGTTAAACACTTGGTTCAACCACTTGCCAATGGTATTGCTACTTCATTAGGTACCTTGCTTTATATCCTATACGTAGCATTGTGATTTAATTAACTCCTTTAATCAGTCCCATTTGGTCACCTTTGATTTAGTGCTTACTGACAAGGAATCCTCATAGCTCTCCCACCATATCAAGGCTTGACGAGACATCTTTGTGTAGGAAAAAGTAATATTTTCCTTCTCATTTACTTTTATGTATGGTAAAGTAGACCTCAAGTTATTTGAGCCACTTATTGAGTTTTTCAACATTTATTTGACCCTCATCTAATCGTATTCTACCTTAGCTTCCATCTTAAATGGTGGTTTTGATGTTGTGCTGCCCAAAGCTAAGCTTCTTCTTCTGAGTTCTCATTGCCATCCTTTCCTTCCTATTGGTAATCCACCTTTCTCACCACTTTTGGTGAGGGTTGCCACAATTTCTCCATGGAATCGGTGAGATATGCAACTCTCAGGTACTTGGCTTCATTAGGATCCAAACTAGAATCTTTCGTGGTTGCAAATGAAGCTCTAACCTGCACTTTCCACTTCTGTGTCCGGACTTCAGGTTCTCCAGGAATAACACCACTTTCTTGTTGTTTTAGATTTTTTTTTTCGGCTAAGCATATAGCTGCATATACCACCTACAAGCCAGAAACAACATGCTCTAATACCAATATGACTTGTAATTTTTGTGGAGATTCCAACACAAATTTTTGTGAAATAAGTAAAACCACTTGCAGCAAGTAATGGTTTCCGATTCTTCATACTTTATAACACCGGACATTTAAATTAAATTGGAGCAAATAACATGAGGGGGCATTATAATCTATATAGATAGGGCCCGATAAAGGGATTAGTGTTCATGGAAAAGCTAAGTAGCTGATACGGCACCCCTTGGGCATTGGTACCGATACGAAATGTACCTGGTACGGGTACAGCCCGGATACATGCCTAGAAGTGGCTAAGATACGGCCAGGCAGGTCTGTGTACGTCAACAGACGTACCCGGCTGTACCCGGACCTGCCTGGCCATATCCTGGCCGTTTCTAAGCCCAAAACTGTGTTTTTTTCTTAAAAATATATATTTTTTAGTTTAAATTTAATATATCATGACAGCAGAAATTACAATTTTCACAACACCGTTATTCTACAGAAGGTACCAAATACAAGCCATCGTAAACATGGATAAAAATAGCATGTATGAGATAGTCTGTAAATCATAAATGTAATAAACACCTCAACTAGATATGGTAGGGACAAATGAAATTATGAATTTATGAGTAGTTTGTTGTGGTTATTTAACTTGTTTTGTTTTTCATATGCATAATATGTGGTTAATTCCTATTTAACAGGCTGGAATTTATATATTTTTAAATTTTTATATATATTTTGTACAGCTGTATCCGGGGCCAATTTTTTTTTTGCCGTATCCGCGTATTGGATACTTCGTACCCGTACCCGTATCCATAACGATTGGCTACTTAGTGGAAAAGGCAAATGTGGGGATCTTAGTATTGTCATGTAGACTCGCTCTTCTTTGGGCTTCAAGAAATTGAATATTGATGAGTTGTCAAGGGGTAATCATGACCTTGCTAGCACAGGAAGAATTATTCGTTGCAGTTTGGGGCATGTATGGGGTCTTCTTGCCATATCTTGGTTTTGAAATGAACAACTAGACGAAAGTGCGACTTTGATGGAAGGTCTTAAGCGGTAAGTCATTGGGTGTTCAAAAGCTTGCGGTGGAAGGCGATTTGCATGTTATTATTGGGGCCATGCATCAAAACACTTGTGTGGATTGACATCTGACTAATATGATAATATCCCGAGTGAGGCTTGAGTGTTAGTTACAGAGTTTGAGATAGTGGTGTGGCAACATAGTTTTTGAGAAGGGAACAAGGCTATGAATCATTTAACTGATTGGGGTGTTGATTGACTGGATGCAAAAATGGGCCTAAAACCTTTAGATTGGGGAGATTTAGACACTATAGTTGTATGTGAGACCCAAATACTATGTCACATCGTAACAGTTGGTCTGACCCTTGTTTAATTTGCTTGTTTGGATTGTTTTTTTCATAGCTCTCTTCTCTCTGGTCTGGCATTCATTCTTTGGAGCACCTCTTGCCTTCTAATTATGTCTCCTTTGACATTAGCTTACACTCCCTCAATGATCTGCAAATTATATATCAAGGGCCTTTGCTTTTAGGTTTCCTTTCTTGCTTTGTATGGCTTATCTTTGTTGTTGGAAGATTTTTGTTTTTGCTTAGATGGGGAAAGATTCTGGGGTTTGACTTTATGCAACTAAACTGTAAAGAGGCTTTTTGGATTTGAGATCATGCATTGGGCTGGGAGGGCAATTTTGGGAGAGGAGGTTCTTAGCACGAAGGCACCAACCCTGCACATGCGAGAGCTTTTCACTCATAAGGTAAAGGACCTAGAGGCTTTCGATTTCATGATGCATGTTGTGTGGCTTGATTTCTTTTCGAATTCTAGAGTGGTGATGCCCTCAAAGACTCTCTTGCTCTATCATAGGCAAAGGTGATGGAATTTGAAGCAGAGATGCAATCTGGAAAAAGATAGGAGTGGAATTGGAAATTTGGTAAAAAATGGGAGAAAAGATGGTGGATTTCATTCGGCAATTGATTCATAAGGAACTAAGCCTCCTCTACTTCATAACCTATGCTTGGGGCAGAGTGGTGGTTCCCCAATTTGTGCACCTTTGCCAAACAAGAGTGTTTGTGGTCGTCCTTCTAAGGCAACCACTTCCCTTTGGAAGGTGCCAAAAAAGGTGGCATTGGAAAAGATGATAACGTCTGTCAGCACTCATGAACTGGAGGCATTGCATACTAAGGGCATGGAGTTGCTGCGGTTAGTGGTTGATGCCGCCCTTCCCGGGTGTAAATTTGTTTGGTCATCTTTTGATTTGGTTTGCAACACATTTTTGTTGGTTGTGACAAGATTCTGCTTGTAGCTATCATGCTTCTATCATAGCAATGTATTGTATGTACTTTTAGTTGTTTAGTATGTTTATGTTCTGTTGTTAGTATCATTTATGGCCTTGGGGCTTTGTAGCTTGAAACACTTCTAATAATGGGTTGTTGGTAGTTGGTAATGGGTTTGTGCTTTTTTGCTATGGAGCTTTACTTCAATGCTGAAATGATCAGGGTTTTCTCTGTGGAACTTTTATATGTGGGGGTCCAAATAGATTCCCCCCACGTATTAATCAAAAATAAAAACATATTAACATGGAACTAGGAAGTAAAAAATCCTGATTGCAAACAATCATAAAGGCTCATTAATTTACCCCAGAGAGCCAATAATCACAACAAACTCCAACAATCAAATGGACACTTCTTATTTCTGTACAAGGATTGCTTACAAGAGTACTGTATGCATGCTAAACTTGAACTAAGCTATTTAAATGAACCTAACACCAAGTAGATCCTAACTTAGTTAAATTCAAGCAAATACATCATGATAAAGCGAAAAAGGAAGCTAGTTAAACCACAAAATATGAATCTATACTAGGTGCAAACCTCCTTTTGATATTTTTGATGTGCTTTGGATGTAGATACTTCCTTAGTGAGCCAAACATAGACCACACACGATCAAGGATTTCTCAAGCAAAGAGGAAGAGATCTCATCAAGTATGGCTTAATTTCCATTTTTTGATTCTTCTCTTACTACTAGCAAGTAGAAAAGGAGGAGATTTAACAAGCCTTCCAATAACATGAAATGCTCTTCTCAAGTGTAATGTCTTGCAAGGACATGGTGTAAGTTTGGATAAGTTGTACTAGGTTTCTTATATAGCTTTCCATTTTGGGAGAAACTTGCAACCTAGTGAATGTGGAATAAAGTGAATGTAGGATTAGAAAGGGATAAGTATGATTAGAAGAGATTAATTAGAGATTAACAACTCATAGGAGTTAGGGGAGGTTTAAATAATCAACTAGGATTAATTAATAGACCAAGTTAAGCTTATAGAAGCCATTTGGAGATGATTTGGGGGGAGATTTGTAGATTTTGAAGGGTTTGAGAGGGGGATTTAACCAATAAGAGGGTTTATTGATTAAATACGAGATTTAAAACTTAATTAATTAATTAAAAGAGGATTTTAACGAACGAAGTGACGTTAATTGGCATCCAAGATGAGGGACGAGGCTAGTTAATTAACTAAGTTTTGTTAATTAACTGAGACGAAGGGAAATGTTAGTTAATTAGCATAAAATCACTAATTATAACGAAATGACGGTAAAGGAGACAATTAGTACAATTTTAGTATTAAAAGTGTGTGGTCGAAATTAGGTTTCTACAAGTACATTGCTCAATATCAGAGCACTCTCCCTCTCTGAGCTCCTTTCTGATTTCACTCTACACTCATCTATTTGGTTATGCAATAGACCCACACTTAGCTGTTTCCAAACCTCACATCAGATACAAATTTATGGAGTTGCATGTTTATTTTGGCTTCCATATTACAAGATTTATAATTATACCTGAAATCTACAAAGTTTATTTTTTGTTTTTTATAATTTTATTTGAATAATTCTAAGTGGGGTTAATAATGATCCATGTTACGTGGAAGAGTTTTTGAAAATGACCTCATGTGATAATATTATAGCAATTGTTCGATTGCCTTTCCCAAGCAAGAGGAAAAACTGCCCTATGAAGGTCCAATGGACTTCAAAATTAGGTGTGATGGTTAATGCCCTAAATTGATCAATCTGAAAAAACAGAAAAGTAGCCTCAGCTATTTTTTTGTGAGGATTTTAGATTTGCAGACAGTTTGGCAATAATTGGCAAGGATCCCAAGATATAAGTGATTTATGATTTGAAAAGAAATACTGTCACTTCCAATTTATTTTGCTCTCCAAGCTTTTCCTTCATCAAAAGGTTTCCTACAATTTTTACCTGCCAAGCACATTGCAAATGTCTGTCTCCTTGTAGACTAAAAAGATGAGGGTGGGATGTAAAAATCACTTCTCACTTCCCCCTGTCCAGGTCAATTTAAATGTTTAGTTCACCCTTCCAAAAACTCCAAGACTTATTATTAGTGTCTTTGTCACAAGGTGTACATTTACACGTTTTTCTTTATCAAAGCAATTTGAATAATTCTTTATCTGATGAACTAAAAGTTGCCACAAGAATCTCCCTGAATTACTTTGGAGAAAAAATTGCCTACAGGCTATACTGCGAGAGCATCTTTGCTAAACTGTGGGTATTTGGTAAGGGAACCAGAAATCAAGCATTTACAAGGTGATTGAGCTCAAATCACAAGATTCAATGAGAATAGGAGACTGCGAAATTAGCAGATCTGCTGATTATACCTCCCTTTCTTTTCTTAACACTTGTTGGAGTGATGTTGTAACTAACACAGTAAACTTGGATTCCAATGTTTCAGATTACTTCTCCATTTGCAGCTATCTGGATTAGTTTAATTACTATGAAATTGAAACAGAAACCATGACGACCTTATGAGCTCTAGGTGCTAGAGTTCCATATATCTTTTGAATTTGCAACTATCAATTTCATACCAAATTGTGAGTGGGAACCTGGTACAGAGACACATTGGATTGTGACGTATTATACTTTTTATTTTAGTCATTAGCTATAGCTTAAACATTTTAGAAACTTGTGATTCCTTCATTTTATTCAGGGAAGACTGAGTTATATGTTTCAGTTTGATCTTTAAGATCTTGTAGTCTATAACTTTATCTAGGTATTCAAGTTTACTGTGATTCCACTTTTGTAATGTCATAGTATAAATTTTAGGAGCAAGACATTAAAGCTTAAAGGTCAAACACATGAGCTAGCATACCATTTAAACGTGTTCAAGATATTTGTATTGTACTATTAATTATGTCCTTTACAGAGCATTTGTCATGGTAGTTCTCTCTATGTGTACTGTAGTCTGTACCTTTGTTTCAAGACTTGAAATTTTATGTCAAGAAGGTAATGCTAACATATGTTAAAAGTCGTATGATTGCAATGAATTTTCAAAAATCAAGGGAAATGATATTTTTCTTGATTTGAGTTCTGGCAAGTGATGATAAAACAACTATAATGCATTGTTGAAACTTCTTAGCTAATTTATCCAGAACCGTAACCTGTGAAGGAAATATTTGTCGGAGTCCCACTGCAGAGGCTGTATTTCGTGATGCTGTGCAGAAAAGGGGACTGACGTCAATGTTTAACATTGACTCTGCTGGAACTATTGACTATCACGAGGTAGATACTTTCAGCTTATGTGTTGATGATCATTGAATGTGATGTTTTCACTTAAAATACAGTAACAGATGGGTGTTAACTTTAAAATTTTAAATGTTGAAAATATTGGAAGGGCAATCCTGCAGATCCCAGGATGAGGAACTCAGCAAAGAAACGTGGAATAGACATAACCTCTATATCAAGGCCCATATCACCTTCAGACTTTAAAGAGTTTGATCTTATACTTGCAATGGACAAGCAAAATAAAGGTAAATGACTATTGAAGCCACTAACATTTAATCTTTGCAATCTTCCATGGCTAAGTTTTAAACCATATTAAACAAGCATGCACTACTGTTAAGTTTGTAGAAAGTATGTCTGTCCAAGTATGAAGCACAATATATTTATATGGTTTTAAATCGTATGCAAACATTAATTAATTAACACCCTTTGTTGGCCATCATTTGTAGCTGATATATTAAGGGCTTATGAAGAATGGAAATTGGAGTATTCTCTTCCTGATGATGCCTACAAAAAGGTCAGAAAATATGCGCTAATAACCTCTATTCGATTGGTAATATTGAGCTCAGTGAGGCTTATGGTTTTTGTGAAACAGTTATTGTCCAAACTACTTACTACAGAATTTAATATGTGCGGTACTTGAGGACTAAGATGCAGATAAGATCCTACAGTCATACATAACACATATGGAATAGCTGAGAGAGGCAAAGAAAAATAACTCTTTATCTTGCAGATTATGATAACCTAACGTACTGCTGATTAGGTTCACTAAGATGGCAATTTGTTTCTCCCCACGTACCACTGTAAAATTTTTTTTTTAAAAGAAGGTATTTCTAGCAAAATCTACCCTAATAAACGAGAATTAACCACACAATATACATCAAATATACAAAATACCCACAAAGCACTACTGATTAATCAATAACGAGAGGCAAGTATGCAATGAGAGGTAAGTGTTTTGTTTTTGGTAAAATGAGAGGCAAGTGTTGTTTTGTGTTATCTTTTTTAGTTTTGGCAACTCTTAGAGTTATTTTATTTTTATTTTATTAGTGTTGGCAAGATTTTATGTTGTGGTTTCTTCAGTTATTTCATTGACTCGCCCAATGAGCAATGACAATAACTTGCAACATAAATCACTATGGGACCAAGTGTTTTTCCTCTGTATTTGAGAGGGGCAGCTCCCTCGTATGATGGGTAATCTTGGTACTTTTAGCCAGAAAGTATGAAGGAAATGGAAGGGAATGAGAATGGTAGAAATCAGGAAGTAGGAAAAGATAAAGAAGGGAGAGAAACCAACAATGGAATAAACACCAAAAATTGGTTGGATAATCTTGAAATGGATTCTAACAAATTGGAAATCCTTCCCCTCAGCTAGAAATGGAAAAATGTGCAGAAAATGGGATGAAGGAAAATGGTTGCTTGGAACCACAAAGTCTCCACTTGAACAAGATTATGTGGTTTTGGCACAAAGCCTCCTCTTGAACAAGACCATGTGTTTTCGCACAAAGTTCATCAACAATGTTTTTCAACACAAAGTTTGACTTTGCCAATGTCAAGGGTTAGGACACAATCAAGAAAATATGGGAATTTAACTCAATATTCCATTCAAGAACAACCAAGCAAATCTCATTAATGAAAGAGATTAAATACCCTTAAAGCAATACATCTCACACATGCACTTATTCTCCATTAACGATTTCTGGAAAAGCATATACAACACACAGGTGCAGGCTTGCAGCAAGTCCTCTCTTGGGGCTGAGAGAAATTAACCCTTTTACAATGGTTACCTGTCCTATTTATAATAGGAGAATGTAACCGACTCTTGAGTGACCTTTCATATTTCCTATTCTAATTTTACATTTACTTTGTACTTTTTTTTACAAAAAGTGACCTTTCATATTCCCTTTGAACATTTCACATCATTGGGTAGATAGTTGAAATAACTTTCCAATGCTTCAAACAAGAGCCAAAATGGAGTTGGACGAAAAAGTTATGACCAAAACAAGAAATTGCATTTTTCCTTTGTAGTCTGGCCCGTTTTTTGAGCGTGGCGTGTACTTGAGCTGCTTTTGGAACTATGGGTGCACTTTTTGAGCTTGGTGCATACTTGAGGCACTTCTGACATTGCTTCAAATGTGCACCTTACTTTTATGCAAAATCCATCAAGGTTTGGATTTTGATTCGTTGGACAAAGTTGATCCATGGGATGAGTTCTATGCATGGAAACTAACCTTTTTGGGATTTTGAAAACACGAGGTAGAAAATGTTCGCTTGGCACACACTTGAGGTGTTATGGAAACCCGATTTCTCCCTCTTTATAGTCCCACCAAAATTGGTCTATGAAGATCAAATATTTCGCTTCATTGGATAGCTTGTTGAAAGATCTTTCCAACGCTTCAAACGGGAACCAAAACAGAGTTCGGGTGCAAAAGTTATGACAAAGTGCATTTTTCAGGCACTGTCGGAACCATAGGTGCTTCTGACGTGTTGTTGAGGTAGACGCGTACTTGAGGCAGTGCTTAAAATGTGTGCTTGGCGCTCCTATAGTGCTTTTGACTTCCACTTTATAATGCACAACTTCCTTTTCATCCTCTTGCAGATGCGAGCCCTTTTTTGCATTGCAGAACCTCGTTCACTTCCTTGTGTGCGCGCTGTGCGTGCAAGAACTTATTCACACTTCTGCTTCTTCCTACTTGACCTAACTCGCTCATGCCAAACTTCTGTCCGACTTCCAAAAACGTGACAATATTATTAGAGGCCAAACTCAACTTTCAACACACGATCCTTTGGGCAAACACAGGTACTTTTCCATGTTGGACTCATATTTTGGAAATTTTGACAATGTGAAAAGTCTGGGTACAACAACTGGCTCTTATTGGGGACATGGACTGTTAAGGACACAAGGAAAACTCCAGAATATTTGGCTTAGACTAGTGTTTATGCCTTGTACAATAGAGCTAGGAACAAAGACTTGGGATTACATCATGAGGGACTTCCTTGCACATTGCTGCATGATGCATCTATTGAAATCACACCAGTGCACACAAAACAAACACACAAATGGAACGAAAATGATGACTATATACAAGGGGAAGAAAGACACAATAAGAGGCAGGCAAAACCATTGATGGGTTTAGAGAAGTACATGTCTTTATGGAACAGGGGATTGAACATGTGGGGTTTTGATGGACTCAGAAGAAGCAACTGACAAGTGGGAAGAGAAATGGAGTTAGGATGGCTGTGTATGTGAAGGCGATCATGTAGAAGAAATATTGAGATCAGAATTGCATTGGTAACTTGAAGGACTATGAAAAATTCAAGTGAATCATGTTGCTTTCTTGCCTTCTAAAAACCTCAGATTTTTTGAGACATGAATACCTTTGGATTAACTTTCTGCTGCAAATTGTCCGTTCTTTGATGTGTGTAATTCCAGGTATCCTCGAATCTCAACAATCATTTCCTTCATGATTTTAATTGCATTTGGATGAGATTCCAAATTAGAAAGACAGGTGTCATGGATTCCATTTTGAGCTGAAGAAGCAACACAAATATTTTCAAAATCAGGTTCAACAAGGGCTTACAATACTGGAGCATCTTTCAGTGACAGAAACAGTCATTATTGGATGGTTCACCTTTTTGCATCATCTCACCCCTTTCTTTCTCATGTACTTGAACATTGTCTTCGTTGCACACATTGAGCATTGGACACCATCCTTTTTGCTGCATCTTGATATCTTCTTTTATTTCCGAAATTTTGATGTTTGTGAGACCATGTTCCTTAGAGTTAAGGCATTGCTTCACTGTCTTGACTTCGGGATTTTCTAAGAACTCTTCCACAGTGAGACACACAAGGGGAGAGACGAAAAAATCTTCACATTCAACCGCTGCTCCCTCCAATTTTTGCAGCAAAGGTCATCCATTTGATAGGGTCTTTGAGTAGCAACAGTTGCTTCTTCACTCATTGAGGTGTCTGGTTCCCAATTGTTGTCTTCATAATGCATATGATACACTTCAGCATTTTCCTTTATATGTGGCTCAATCAATTGTCTTTCTATTGATTCCTTCTCTGCCAAGACTGTGAATTTGAAGCAGTTACAGGGAACAGACAACACCTTTTCTTCTTTTTCTTTCTTGAAATTCTGTTGTGAGTGATAAGGATTCTTGAGCTGATATTTTTGTTTCTTCATAACAGGTTTGACCTCATTTTCATCCTTAGACGCATTTGGAGTATGCTTCTCAAGATTATTCCTCTTCAGCATACCTGACGGTATCATGTCATCTTCAACTTCAATGGCTTGTTGTTTGCAATTTCTACATCACTCACCTTGTTTCTTTTCAAAATGGAATTGATGTTTGGATGTAGAGCGGCAGTGAAGAGGCAAAGTTGATTGTTGGGAGTTGGTTGATTATTACGAGGGATCAATCTCAACAATTTATTGAAGCATGCTACAAATTCTCTTATACTTTCTTCTTCTTCAGAACTTGGAAAAGTTGGAATAACAGTGCACATACATCCACAGTTGGTTTGAATCTATCTAGGAACTTTTTTTAGAATGTTCCAATCCACGATGTATCCATCTTTCATGTGTCTAAACCAATCAACAAATTGTCCAACGAGGGTTTCAACAAAAAGTCTGCTAGAGACATCTTCTTCACTACCTCAAGAATGCTGCAGGCAACGATGAACAACTGGATGTGATCATCCGCATCTTGAGAGTCTTCTCCAAAAAACTTTGGGAAAGTTCTTCCTTGAACCTGAAGGCAAATTGCTGTATTGAGCCAAAGCAAAAGGTTTGAAACGGTTTCCTTATGGGGTGGGTAAAACCGACACTGGAGCATGAATAAAAAAGATAAGGGCACTAGGTATTTTTCTTTGGTAGAGTCGCCAACCTCCATTCTAGGGAGGTTCCTTGAAATTTCTGGAAATCGAATGTGTCGAGCACTTCGATCCTCAATAGAGTTACCAAAAACTATTGGCAAGACTTGATGTCACTGCAGTTTCTTCAATTATTTCATTGACTCAACCAATACGCAATGGCATAAATTTGCAACATTGGAGAAATTACCATGGGACAAGTAATTTTCCTTTGCATCTGAGAGGAGCAGCTCCCTCTGTGATGGGAATTGTGGGTTTTTTGTATTTTTAGTCAGAAAGTACGAATGAAATGGACAGGAATGGAAATGATAGAAAGAAGTATGAGAAGATAGAAGGGAGAGACACCCACAATGGAAAAACACAAAAGACTGCTTGGATAATCTTGAAATGGATTCTAACAAATGGGAAATTCTTCCTCTCACTTGGAAATGGAAAAATGAGCAGAAAATGAGATGAAGGAAAATGGTTTGCTAGAAGCACAGTCTCTTCTTGAACAAGATTCTGTGTTTTGGCACAAAGTCCATCCATATGGGTTTTCAACAAAAAGTTTGCCAAGCCAAGGGTTAGCACATAATCAAGAAAATATGGGAATGAAAATTTAACACAATACTCCATTCATGAACAACAAAGCAAATTTCATTAACGAAAGAGATCAAATACCCATAGAACAATACATCTCACACACTAAGTAACTGTATTCAACAAATTTGATGTAAAATTTGAAATTTGCGGAGTACCAAATATGACTAAAAGATTCGTTGAAATTCATTAGAATTCATTGAAGTTCATTATTGTCTTTTTGAATATTCAATCTAAAAAACAAACACAATAGTTCTTGTAGTTGAATTTAATAGCTGATTTTTTAATGAATTTTATCCTCCACGAATTCGAATGTGGAAACTTATCTCACACATACACTTAATCTCCATTAACAATTTCTGGAAAAGTATATACAACATACAAAGTTGCCGCAAGCCGTCTTGTAGGGCTGAGAGAGTAACCCTTTTACAATGGTTACCTTATAACTTGAATGTAACTAACTCTTGAGTGACCTTTCATATTTCCCTATTCTAATTTTACATTCACTTTTTACTTTTTTACAAAAAGTGACCTTTCATATTCCCTTTTTGAATCCATCTGATGATTTTATGAGGATTGAACATTTCACATCATTGGGTAGATTGTGGAAAAAGCTTTCCAATGGTTCAAACGAAAGCTGAAACAGAGCATGGAAGAAAATGTTATGACTAAAACAAAAAACTGCATTTTTCCTTTGTAGTTTGGTGTTTTTTTAGTGTGACGCATACTTGAGGAGCTGCCAGAACTATGGGTGCACTTTTGAGCTTGGTGCGTACTTGAGGCACTTCTGACATTGCTTCAAAGGTGTACCTTTCTTTTATGCAAAATCTGTGAAGTTTTGGACTACGATTCTTTGGATAAAGTTGATCCTTGAGATGAGTTATATGCGTGGAAACCAACTTTTTGGGATTTTGAAAATGCAAGGTGGAAAAAGTTTGCTTGGCTTGCAATTGAGGTGCCATGGGAACTTGATTTCTACCTCTTTGTATTCGCACCGAAATTGGTCTTTGAGGATCAAATATTTCACTTCATTGGATAGCTTGTTGAAAATCTTTTTGATACTTCAAACTTGAGTTGAAATAGAGTTTGGATGCAAAAGTTATGACAAAGTGCGTTTTGAGGCGCCGTCAGAACCATAGGTGCGTTTGGTACGTTTTTGAGATAGGCGTGTACTTGAAGCACTTCTAGCACTGCTTAAAATGTGTGCTTGGCTTGCTTGGCACACTTTTGGCTCTTGCTTCACAATGCAGAACTTCCTTTCCTTCCTCTCACGTGCGTCGCTTGTGTGAGCCCCTCTTTGCACTACAAAACTTTGTTTGCTTCCTTGAGTGTGCACCACAAGTGTGAGCACTTCTTCACACTTCCACTTCTTCCTCTCATGGCGCAAGTGCTTGCCCTTTCTTACACACGCCAAACTTCCGTTTGACTTCCAAAATTGCGACAACATTATCAAAGGCCAAAACTCAAATTTCGAGACACGATCTTTGGGAAAACGTGTATTTTTCTGGGATCTACATGTTGGACTCAAATTTTGGAATTTTTGGCAATGTGAAATGTGAAAAAATTGGGTACAATAATTAGTCAAAGTCAATTTGTGAAAAACATCAAATCATAGACAAAAAATTTGTGGGTTCACCCGGGTGTGCGTAGGTTCTTCAGTAGAAGGATCTATGCATATCTAGATTGTCCCGAGCATACCCAAAGGGAATTCCTAAGTGAATCGCACTTGTACCCAAACTAGTACTAGGGGCAAATGAACCAACTACTTAGCTTGTTTGAGGTGAATCATCTACCATTTACTTCTTCTGCAAAGCAGAAAAATACTGAAAATTTAAATGTTCATATCTTTGGCGTCAAAGAGCATTGAAATTTTTGATGGAAATCAAGGCACGTGTTTGTAAAGAATCAACATGTAGAGATGTTGTTCTCTAATTGTAGAGGCTATGCACTTATTACACCATTTGTCCTTGACAAAACACTTGTTTGCACTGAATGGGACATCAAAATATCCATGTTTGTGGATTCGACTAATAGATACTAAATTTTTAATACTAGGGTCATGGCAACACATTCTGAAATGTTAATTGTTTGCAACACATTCTAAAATGTAATTTTTTTTTATCTTATACAAGTTTAAGTCATACATTTTCATGATCCTCCACATAATGTTTCCTTCCATCACCTAGACTCAAAGTCTTGGACCGAGTTTTATCTTCTACAAGGTCACAAACCAATCCTTCCTACTGATCATATGTTTACCAACATTGAAATCAAAACACTATACATTATTATTCTAGATATATGTGATGAAACCATACATAATTGTTCCTTGTAATATCCCCTTTTGGGATATTATTTAAATCTGCAAATTAATTAATCAAATCGATTCTAGAAGGATTAAATCCTCTTAGCTCGACCTCAAATAACCCAATGTCAACACTAATACAACCCAAATGGGGTTGGAGTAGGCCAAGGTAGTGGGTTAGATGGGAGAACCAAGTTGGAAGAAATTAACCTTTTCCAAATCTGATTTTTTATAACAGTTAATAAATTAATTTGAAATGGCACCCAGAACAACTGAAACTTCAAAAATTAATAACTCACTTCAATACTTCCATATTTTTGTATGAAATAAAATGCACAATAAACTAGAAACCAAGGCCTTTCCAATGCACTATGAAACTGAATTTTTAGATCAACAAAACCACTTCAAAACGGCCCTCAGAATACTGATTTCAAGTCGCTAGGGTTAGGATAAATTTGCATAAATTATTATCACCCCTTCTCTAGCCTTCAAACACACTCCCAAATAGATGCCCCAAACTTGGATAAAATAATGCTAACACAGAGCAGATTGCATATATCTAGCTCAAAAGACATTTAAAACATGCCATAACAACTTCTCAAATGCAAGTCGACATAGCTGGAATAAATGCAGATACAAATCAGATTGAATAACTACTTCAAAAGTACACCCAACAGATGCTTAAAGTACCACCCATTAAAGTCGCTATGGCCGGAACAAATGCAGCATTAACAATAGATCATGAAGCACTCTTACACTCTCCAATGATCATAAAAAACATGCCAATTTCCTTCTCAGGCAAATGTCGCCAATCATAGAATGAATATATCAATGCAACATTCACTCAATAATAGCATGGAAGGTCTTCACACTCTCCACAATAATGGTGGTGTTGAAGAACACTTTTATAATGTGATCACATGGGCATACATCCCCTCTTCAAGCATGAAGATTATTTTTAATAAAACCTTCAACATGCCCCCACGGGGTCGCCACATCTCCTTATATAGCATTGGCATTTCAAATCTCCAAGTTTCCCTCCTTCTTTATGGCACATTTTTTCATGTAAAATGGTCACTTTTTAATAATAGGTCTCTGTTTCTGATAAGTCAAACTCCAACATGTGACTTTCTTCGCACCCGACCTCTTTTTAGGTCTTGCTGAGAATAAAACATAAGTAGAATGGAACTGGATGTGAGTGAGATGATGATGATACAAGCTGAGTAATGGGCAATCTTATTTCTTCAATGCGCAACACTGGGATCCATGTGACTCTAGAGTGGATTAAAGAATGCTCTCCATAACATGAAACGGTGTGATGGCTCATGTCTGATATAATAGTTGCTCGGAGACTCCAATTGATATCGAGCTCTGCCGAGATCCTGTGTGTATTGGTTGACCACTGCGGACATAGTGACCTGTGGGCGCCTCGTATGGATTTCTAAACAAGGTCATGGAAGTGAGAACGAGAGACGTAGGGGAGCCACAAGGAGTATGGGCTTATTTTCCAGTCTAGTCCAGAAAGTCTTAGCCTGATCGGCTGTTATATTCAGATAAGGCCAAGTCTGTTCAGTACTGTTAGGTGGCAAGTGGTGAAGATCTGAATACCAATTTTGTATGCAGAACTAGTTGTGGTATGTCTAATTGGTCAGCATGGCCCGTTGGGTTGTGAAGACTTGAGGATCACAACCAAAGTCTCATGGATGTTGTGGCCCTTTGTATTTGGTCATGCGCATAGGTCAAACCTTGTTATCAAGAGCAGTCACAATAATCGTTCCAAATTGCTTGATTCAGAATGCCGATGTGTTAGCGTGTCTTAGTTGTTCTGATTTTCTCAGAGAATGATAGCTAGGTGTGCGTTAAAACTGTCATGACGTAAGAGCTTGTATCAATATCTGTTATCAACTCCGCCCCGTTGGGTATGCTGGGACCAAGAGCGAGTCACAACTCAGTATGTCTTTTCTTGTACCTGGGTCCTATTGGCAGTGGTCGATACAGAATGAAATACGAAATGATCCTGATAAAACAAACTAACTACTAAAAGCGAAATCTAATCTATGTTTTTGGCGTTTTCACAATATATCAGAGCAAAACAATGAAAACTTTAGACTAGAAGGTTCTCCTATCGAAATTTGGTACGTTTCCTTTGACATGCCTTGAACTTCTTATGCAAGTCTATGAATTGACATCTCTGCGAATCTAATAAACAAACTGTTACAGACAAGCTTTAGATCAGCCTCAGGATGTATCTGGTTACTTATGCGAATATGGTGAATCTATACATCCTGAAACAATCTAACCTAATCTAATCAAAACCCTTCAGACCCTACTGTCAGAGGTGAAGAACAAATCATGTACCCTGAAAGGGCTATTGCTCCCCACAACTTCCCCGGTAATGTCAAACGTTGCAAACTTTCTAATTATTTGATCTACTTGTAATTGCCTAAGTCAATTGAAATTTGAACGATTTTACTATACTGTCTACTTCTGATACTGCTCTAACCCTGAAACTAATGATCTCAAAATTGACAATTTGGCTCAATGAACTGCAAACAAACAAGTAATTCCAACTTGGATCTAGATTCTTCTTACTAACCTCTTGTTTTGATCCTCATAGCCAAGACCAGTCTTGATTGAATGGTGACCTCTGGCTTTGTTGATTATATCATCCAGAACTTCGGTGCTCAAGAACTTTGGGGAAAATTTATACTGCTTTTCAATTGCGTATTTGTCTTCTCCAATTCCTTCCTCAAGATAACAATTTCCGACTCTAGCTTCTTACAGTCTCCTTCCTTTGTCTTCAATTGAATTCTCACGTCTTCCTTTGTTTTCTTTGCCTCTTCAAGTTGAATCTTTAGGTTATTGACCATTTTTCCTGATTCCTCTAGACTTTGTGACATTTTTGTTTCCAAAGCACAATTTTCTTCACCATAATTTTGAATATGTAATTTTTGTTTCAGTTTTTTTTTCTTAAGCACTTTTATCTCTCTCAAAGCACAAATGAGTTCTTCTTTAAGATCTATGTCTCCTTCATCTTCGACATCTTCTTCCTCTTTCAAGGTGTCTTTACTTATAGAGCCATCATTTTTTATTTCTATAGTCATGAACAAAGTTTCTTCTTTGTCACTGTCTGATATGCTCTCATCACTTTCCTTAGCCAAGCTACTATCCTTTTTGGAATAGAGGCTTTTCGAATGCTTACCAAACTTTTTCTTATATTCGTTTTGTTTGAAGCTTTTCTTGTACGGAGGTTTACTTTCCTTCATATCCCTTTCTTCATTATGACTCAAATCCTGCATCATCATTATCACTCCTTATGTGGACATTTAGCAACAAAATGTCCTATTTTACCACAATTGAAACACTTGAAAGGTAACTTACCTTCGTATATTTTGGATACCTTTTTAAGCTTTTTGATGAACATGGCCTCCTCATCTTGTTTGTCGCTTGATTCAAACTCTTTATTTTTCCCTTTTTTTGAAGCTTCTGACAAGGTTGCTTCCCTTTTTGATGGCTTCTCTAGATGACATGTCCTCATCTCATAGGCTACGAGAATTCCATGTAACTCGTCCATTGCTTCAACTGGTCTAGGTTTTTCATCTCTTGCAAATGACATGTAACATTTTTGCATCAAAGTCCCTCCTCAATGAAGGTGAGGCTACCTTAGTACCTTTTGAACTATCAAACTGTCTTCAAATTTTTACATTCAAAATTGTCTGATGGGGTGTTTTGGAATCTCATCCACATGGAAGAAGATATGAATGCAACATTTTCTTCATCTTTGATTTTTAAGCTCTCGAACTGTCTCCTATGAGTTGAATTTGAACTTGCAAGACTTTGTTGTCACCCTCATAGCCTGGTATTGCAAGTTTATCCCAGATGAATAACTTTCTCGAATTGCAATGCAGTTTGACTTTGACAAATTCAAGATTTTGATAAGGGAACACACATGAGCAAGTGTGTTCATGGAGTTTTGCATTATTTTCAACTAGAACAACTTCTTAATGTGGACAATAAGTATCAAAGTCGGTGGAGTTTGCATGGCAAGATTCATATATCTAACAGTCTACTACTGAACTTGTTAGATATCAAAAATGCAAGGGCCATTGATATGATGTTCACAAAGTTCTGTATGCTCCATTAACTGCATAAATGTTGTTCACGTCGAACACATGGAAGCCTTGTTCTGTGGAACAAACCTTGCTTGAACAAAAGTATGACTAGCTCACGTGTGCTTCCAAGATCTACCTTCTAGGGATTAGACTATCATCTGAAGGAACTTGTTCTAACCTACCAAGTTGGTTAAGCACACACTTCTACTGAGAGCGGGGGGTGATCATCAAATATATGCACTTAAGTGACTTTTGACTTATTAAAACTTATATCCACAATTAATTGCATTCAAATAACATAACATAGAGCAATCACTTAGATTTATGTGGAAAACCCTCTGTCAGGAAAAACCACAAAATAACACTGCTTGGATCTACCATTCAAATCCATACCCAATAATTAACGAGTGCCTTATACATTGAAATGTTTGTAGGCCTAGCTCAACCGTATTGGAGACACCAACTCTCCCAATGCCAAGCATACAACTCAACCAATTCGTGAGCACCTGAACCCACTGGAGACACTAATCTGCCCAATTTTGTTGAAAGGATCTAAACCTTCCTCAACAATATCAAACTTCCACCTTTTGTAGTTGCTTCTTCAACCAGATGATGGCAATTCCGCTTATTTTCGATACACACAGCCTCACAATTATACTTCCAATTCATGGATGCTTGGCTTATCAATTAATGAAATTAGATCGCTTTATATTTCTGCTCTTCCTTCAAATAAGTTCTTTAATTCAAGTGATACCGCTTCATTTTACTTCTGAAAAATTCTCTGGCAAATGATGTATCTATTTCATTTTTTTTTGCTTTTGCTCTTCTCAACCTTTTCATCTATCTTTTATAGCCTTTGATGTGCCTCATTCCCAAGAGGTTGCGACTATCGAAAGATATGTCTTTTAAATTATTATTAATTAACTTCTTTAACTGAAGTCAAGCGTCCTTCCAAATGGGTCGGCTGGGCATAATGTATCATAGATATCCACGTTTATTTCTTTTATTTCCTTAGATGAGACATCACTGTGTCCCTTTCGATAATTAAAATATTTGTTGTACTTCTACTGTTGGCTTTTGGCCTAAATTCTCAAAGAGATTCTAGATTCGTCATACTCCTGCAGACTAGGCAATATCTCATCCAAGCATTTGATCCTTTCTGAGACAAAGGTTTCTTTGAAGGAAGGAATTGGTTTCTAGTTTTTCACTGATATCTTTTTGTGAGGTTAACTTTGCTAGTCAATGATCGTCACTGTCATAAAACGAGAATCTTCCTCAAAATGCCAAGTTTTAGTGACAATGGCTCTTTGTGGCGGTCCCTATTCCCAAATCTCAGAGTCTGCTTCATCTGGGGCAGCAACCGCTTCAGGTATTGGGAAGGTGGAGGCCCTATGTCACCACATCCATTGCTGCCCATATGTCCTCACCAATTAGAGTAGCCTTTTCTTGCAGAACCTTGAGCGTTGCCATGCCATGATTGGTCACTGATTCTTTTCTCCCTTTGTCTCTTTAGCATGGTATCGTTTGTTGGTTCTCGAGTGCTTGAGGGCATCTTACTTTGCTCCTTTTAACTATCAAGTCCTAGTTTGGAAACTCCCTAGTCGGTATTGTCATGCAGCCTTCCCTTTTTGCTTAATCCGTTGGTTTCTTTCAAACTTGTTTCCATCATACCCACCATTATTCGTAGAATTCCATCCTTATTACACTCTTTGCAATCACTAAGACTACTTGTCCTACAATTTGAGATAGTCCCTCAAAATGCAATGTCTTGGGCTTGTCAACTCCTCTTCCTTGATCTTCACCATCGTAATCAACCCTTGGAAGGAGTACCATGCACTATTGCATGGAGAATCCTGGGGCTAATCAATGGGACTCGCGATAGTGGCTTGGATTTTCAATGACATCCTAGAACAACGAAATTACTATCAGACGACTTCTTGATTTGCCCCAGGAGAACAAACAATGCAGGAAAGTACCATTCTATTATTTGGGAGATGCTTTGTCAAACACTCTTCATGAACTTGCGTGTCTCCTTTGTGTAGTTGATATTTGGATTACTTTTCACTTTGGTTGTTTCCCAGCTTCAATTAGCATGGCTGAGGATCCATATCCTACGAGCTTTCTGAGTGCTATTAGTCTATGTAGGCAGAAATAATTTTTTCCCACTTTGCATCTTATCAGATCCAGATCCACATTCTCTTGATCTTTAAACACCAATGTAGACACTTTGGTCAATGGGATCCTCGACCACGTTTTGGCGACCCTGGACTTTGGCAACCATTTTCTTGTGCTATCTATGATCTGGATGTTAACGGAGTTGATCGAGAAGATTGTACATACATCAGGAGCCACCTTGATATAGGCAATCATTGTCAATCAGTACCTTGACAAGCAAGTGTCATACCAAGATATGATTTTTCTTGCCACTCTACCACAGAGATATAGGTCATGCTCTTCTGGTCCACCTCTTGAAGGTATATCGGTAATATACAACTGATACATACGAGGGATAAAATGGGCATCTTGCATCGGCTAGTTATAAATCTGAATCTGTACGTGTTGTCATGGCAAGAAAAGGAAGTGATCTGAGCATGGGGATCGGTCCAACAGAAATTGGTTTCTGTCTGTACTTCATGTGCTCAAATAGATGAAGCCCTACCTGGTTTTAGTTGCAATAAAGCTATGTAAAAATAAAGTTTTACTTTGCTCTATTTATGTACATACCAATATACATATACACCATTGATGTCATACTAGGGCTCTGTATCACATGATGTATGAATTGTATGACGTAGCATACCTTGTGGACCATGTTGTGCACTGAAGGAACCTCTTGGGCATTGGTATGAGCCTTGAAAGTTTGTGGCATGGGATGGTGAACATTGAAGGTGGTTGTTAATTGCTAAGAATTTGTTCAAGTGGACTTGGAATTGTTTTCCTGTTGTTCCTTGGTTACTGTTGCTGCATGAGTAATTTTTATGTTCCATATCTTGGTAGGGTACAATACTGGTTGAAATGTTTATATTCGAAGGACTGTGGTTATTTATTTGAGCAAGCATAAGGATTATTTGTTGGACTGTTGTCCTAGTTCATTCTTAAACATTGATTCTTGAATTACGATATCTCTTAAATGGCATTGCTGGAATAAAACTACATGCAATGTGATCTGCATGTATAGATTCTAGAAGAGTATTAAATGTTGTACTTTGTAGAGAAATGCACAGAATACTGTTCTCCTAATCTCATGCAATGGTTTCTTTCTTACGAGGATTTGTATTGATGGACTCATTGTTGTCAAAGTTATGATGCTTATAGCTAACTATTGCTTAGCCTACAGGAGATAGACATTGCCAACTTGTGCTGATTTCATTTGTATGTTATGAATCAGTGCAGATGGAATGATAATTAGCATGAGCAAACTACAGGGGTCTTGGTTCTGTTGTACAATTGTGTTATTATGATGACCAATGGATGATCTCCCCAATAGTTTTAACTGTGGTTGTATCGTACATGAATACAAAGACTCTTGGACTAAAGAAGCTCTCGTCTTACCCTAGTCTACTTCCAAATCTCCAGGGTTTATAATCCCCTATCCATTGATTGAATGATGTATTAAGTGGAATTCTGTTGAAGCATGTTGTCAAGTTTATGAACTGTTAGGATATGGATTTGCACGCATGCAAATGACATGCAACAGTGTGGGAACGAAGTCCCTCCTCAATGAAGGTGAGGCTGCCTTTATTGAAAACCAAAACTATATTTACACTTGTACATTCAAAATTGTATTGGGGGGGTTTGGAACATCAATGGAAAGAAAAGTGAACGAGGGAGATGGAATAGAATGAAGGAAAGAAATGGAAAGGAATGAATGAAAGGAACATGCAAGAGTTAGGTAAAAGCAGAGCCTAATATTGCATGGAGAAGAACAATAAATAACTAACACAAATAACACAGAGTTTGCATCTATTAAATGAGAATGAGTAAAAAGGAACACACGTGAGCAAGTAGATAATTAGAGCTTGATCACTGTGAACTAGAACAACACATTAGTAGCGTTGATAATAATATCCAAGACAATATATGCATAGAAGATTCAAACACTAACATCTAATGAACATAAGAACATCAAATGCTATAAGAGAATGAATGGGACACAAAGTTCATATTTCATTAACTCCAAAATGTCTTCTCAAAAGAACACAGTTTCTTTTTTTGAAATAAAGCTTGCATACAAAAGTATTTTCTTCTCCTCTCTCAAAGTCACCTTACAAATGAGCCCCTGACTTCCTTTTATAACCCAAAAGTTGGTTACAAAGTAGTTAGGGTTTACATGAACATTAAATAGGGCACTTAAGTGACTTTGACTATTTCAATCAACTTTTAAAAAATGACTAAAAATAGAAACCACTTAAGTTATAAAAAATTTACCAAAATTGCGTTAAATAACATCACTTTATAACAAAAAGCAATGGGCACGTGTGGACCCCACTTAAATGACTTGGACACACACATAGAGATCTTAGTCAACAATGTGCCACCTAGATCAAGACACCTAGGATTAGTTCCTTATCCATTGGGCCAAGAGTCCTCATACCCTGGTCGTACGGGAATGAACTCATTGACCGTGCTCTGCAATCCTCCAGCTGACAAAAGAGTCGAGCTTGAAACTTGAGTAATTCATTCACCTCTCCGTTTGAGCATCATCCTGGTGTGAGCAATTTTGTCTTTATTCGCATTTGCATTCACAATTACTCACAATTCTCCACATGCTCTGAATACCTTTCCATGGTGAATTCCTCATTTGTTGCGAGATCGTAGTCATTACGCCACCTTGGCTTATCAGAATCCAACTCCTTTTTTTGTCATTGAGAAGTCAAGATTGCAATCCACTTCCTGGAGTTATGTCTTTCTCCTTTGTCACCATCCCGAAGTGTTGATCTCCCGAGCAGAATTCGTGAGACTTCAGAGTCTTGGAAATCATCTCCTTTTCCCCATTGTGAACGAGTGGTGTTTGAAAAATCATCGAAGTGATTTATGAATTCGTTGACACACACCTTAGCGTAGTATTTGGTCTTTTTGGAGTGATGGATTCTAACATTTACGCAATCGCTTCCAAGTTTATCACTATTGGCTTGATGACCCTCTTTCAATTCTTCAGGGTATCATGTAGCCAGGTGGGAACCTCTCCAAGTACCTCATTGTACATGGTTCTCGTGTTCGTTGGGAATCTTCATCACGCTGAAGGGGATCACCTTCGGGTGTTGCTGAAATTGGATCTTCTTGTTGTGAGAAAGATGTTGTCGCCATTTTCTCCATTTGTGATGATTCTTCAAATGTAGGCAGTGAAAGAACCGGATCATCAACTTTTGGTTGAGAAGTTGTGACTACTCCCACAAGTTGGGCTGGTATATTTTGAGGTACTTCATCAACGAGTTCCACCTCTAGAAATTGTGTGATATAGATTACAGGTGCTTGCGCATGAACCAATGCTATGAATTATAGTGTTGAGTTGTTGATTAGGCCTGAAGAATTAGGGCAATCATGCAAAGATGAATGATGACTGGAATGAGAAATTCTCGAGATGTGCTCCTTATTCACTTAGGTGTTTAGACGACTCAACTCATGAATGAGCCCTTAATCGTATCGCTCCTAGCTTGATTACGAGCTCATGCATTTTCAACTTGAATTCGAACTCCCATGGCGATCCATGCCCTTCGTGTCGTCTTACCTTCTTTCCAGAACCGAACTCCCTGAGTTCTTCTCTGGCTCAACTCACTTGAATACCGAGCTTAACCCGACATTTTTGAAAAAGAATGGTTTTACCACAATGCTCACGGTTCTTCGTTATTATATAACACTTGTAGTAAGAATGTTTTGGCTTTGCCATAATAAGCACATTTGTACCTCCCAAACGATGAGAAAAATGCTATTACCAATAAAGACCTAATGCTGCCATGATGATGACCCAGGTTCAAGCCCTCAGCATGTCGATAGACACCCTTAAGACTGATTCTTGGCCAAAGAGTTCTTCGGTATTTTGGCAGTGGATTCTACAATCCCGAGCTCCAATCAACAAGTTTCTCTGAACTTGGTAAAAGAATACTTTTTTTTTTATTGTCTGACTGGAGTTTACATACTGGACAGGGTATAAATTTTGCCTATCGCCCTTAGAGTTTCTCAAAGAGACCATTTACAGGTAACAAGGATGTAGTTACATGAAACGGCCAATAGGTATTTTCAAAGTCGGCCTTCACATTCAATTCATTTCCAGGGGGAAAAAATAAAAATAAAATGCTGAGCAATATGAATCGTTTCATTCTGCACTGTAATAACCTTCATCTCCTGATTCGGGGAATTTTTATATGAAGCCTTGAATAGCATGACTCCAATCCATCGCAATATTACGCATTCTTTCTGAGGCCGATGAAAATGCAGAATATAACAAGTCGCAAAAAACAATTCATTTTTCAAAACATACTTGCCCACGCGTTCAGTAGGGCTACGTTTTTTTTATTTATTTATTTACGTCTTCAAAAGTTACAGGCAATGCAAACAGTTTTGATAATCTGGGCGCAGGATCAATCGATGATGTTTCTCTACAGTATGGGGTCACCTTTGATAAACTGTTTGCATTATTGTAGGATTGCCTGTAGCTTTCAGGGAGCAAGTTTCTTAAACAGTGCGCCGTGATAGTGCTAATATTGAACAAGATGAATAACATTCAACATTCCCCAGACTGTGTGCGTCCTGTCCCTGGGCGCGTGGAGTTTTATTGCTGGGCGCGCACTGTTCCGTATGCTTCCTAAAACTTCACCTTAAACCACGAGATGCTTGGCTGCGTTCTCATCCTTTGCATGCACGGAAAGCTTCTGGTGTTCTGGCGCCTTCTCTTCCTGGCGCGTGGAAAGCTCTTTCCTCTGCTGTTCATGTTTGCTTCCTGCACCCGCGCACTGTGCAGTATGCTTCCTAAACTTCGCGCCTGTGCTCGAATGCTTGACTGCGCTCCATCAAACGCTGCAACAGATGTATAGCAGGTGCGTGTGTTTCTTGTTCGCTGGAAGACTGTTCTATTTTCTTTCTTTATTTAAAGACTGCTTCAGCTTTCCTGAGTTCTTCTCTCTCTTAGGCTTTGAAATTTCCTTTAACATTCAAAAGAATTTGCTGTCCTTTTCCTTCAACCAATGCGCATGTATTTCTCTTGCATAATGTCAAACAAAATATTATATCTTTCTGAAGAAAAAGAAGCTTCCCTGACTTTTTCTACCGGGTTGGATGGAAGAAGTTACGAGGATTAATTCAACTTCCTCACATCCCGGGGTAGTGGCTTAAGTGCTAGGGGAAATGGGAAAAGTAACGGGCAATTGCCAACGGGAATGGCAAAATGGGTTGGCAATCCCCGTCCAATTTCCCCATGTGGGAAATTGGGGAATTTTATGCCCGTTTGCCAATCCATGATTTGGCAATTGGCAAAGGAAAACCCGCGTGCGGGGAAATTTGAAGGAAATTGCCAGGAAAGTGGAAATCCGGGTTTGGGATGCCAACCCGGCAGTTGGAAACAAAAGCTAACTTCCCCGGCACCAAAACTTGTCGGATGAATCTTAATTTATATTTATTTAATTAAATACTCCTTAAGTGATTAATTTAATCAAACAAGGAGCAATTAATTAATTAAATATTAATTAATTATTTTAATGTATTTTAATGCGTTTTATACCCTGGCGGGAAGAGTTCTTGCCCGAAAATCACGAAACGAAGACCGAAACGATCACAAAAATAAGACGATCGCAAGGAGTCCAATGAACCATGCAAAGTAATACTTTTCAAAATTTTCTCATTTTTAATTATTTAATTGTCTTTTTTGACAATTTTGCGCAGTCAAAATTGGCTGATAACAGCTGGCTCTGATTGGGGACAAGGACTTTATGGACGCAGCAACGGACCCAGACCAAAATAGTCATGAACATGATCACAGAAAGATGGGGCACAAAAATGGGGCGACACGAGAGAGGAGACCGAAAAACAGGAACAAACAAACCAAAATCCTAAATACCTATTTACATACAGGGAACAACCCGTTTTCAATTCTGGTAATATTTGAGATACTGCCCACTGTAGGGCAAAGGCAAATGAGTTCCATCAGGATACGCCAAGTAGTAAGGTACTATCTCCACAAAAGTGTCTTATTTTGAACGGTCCCAGCCACAGTGAGTCAAACTTCCCATGCTTTCCCTTCGGCTCACGTCTTTTATCCCAGAGAAGAACTAAATCATTGATTTGAAACTGTCTCTCTTTAGTTTTCCTGTCAAACAACTTCTTTACCTTGGATTGATGTTCCTTGATCCTGTTGGCCACTTGACTTCTTTGTTCCTCAAGCTTGGTTAGAAACATGACTCTTTTATCTAATGCATTGGTGAAGCATTCATCATCAACTGCTTGAGCTAATTTTAACGCTGGTAACTCCAATGTGACGGGAATTTGAGCATCAGTTCCATACAGAAGTTGAAATGGAGACATCCCGATTGCCCTTTTGGGAGTTATGCGGTCAGCCCACAATGCATCGTATAACTTTTTGTGCCAAGTTCTTTGATTTTCTTCGACTAACTTGCGCACAATGGTAATGAGGTTTTTGTTGCTGGATTCAGCTTGACCGTTTCCCTGCGGGTAGTAATCTGATGAATGAGACAAAGATATCCCATATCCATAACAAAAACCTATCATCTCTGCAGAAGAAAAATTTGAGGCATTGTCAGTCACAATCTTGTGAGGAATTCCATAACGAACCAATATGTTTTCTTTGATGAAATCACAGATTACTGCAGTAGATGTTTGTTTCACCGGTATAGCTTCTACCCATTTTGTAAAGTAATCAGTGGCAGTGAGTACGTGGGTATGACCAGCGCTGGAATTAGGGTTCAAGACCCCGATGAAATCTAAACCCCATTGTTGAAAGGGTTCTTCAATGACAACTGGCTTCAAAGGCAGTGCCGCCAACTTCGGTCTTCCGACAAATTGTTGACAGGCTTCACATTTGGTCACCCATTTCTGAGCATCAGAAAACATAGTGGGCCAGTAATAATGTGCTCTCAGAATTTTATGGGCCGTTACTGGGCTAGAAAAATGACCGCCGCAAGCATGATTGTGGAAGGCTTCCAGCAACCTAGGCTGTTGTTCTTTATCAACACATCTGAGGAACATGCCATCAATTCCTTTCTTGAACAACGTGTTATCCCAAATGACGTATCTGGCAGCTCTTAGTTTGATTACTCGTTTCTCTTTAGCTGTCAGATTTTCTGGACACTCACCGTATGTGAGGAAATAGGCAATATCAGAATACCATTCATCCGTGGTACTGACAAAAACTACCAATGGTAAATTTCCTTCAACTAGTTCTTCTTCAGAGTTATCTCGTGGTTCATTCTCTGCAATGAGTTGGCAGAGTCCTCTCCCTCGAACCAACTTGGTAGGCTTGATGTCCAGATCATATTCTTGTATCTTGGAGACCCAATTACCTCTTTTAGATCCCGGTTCCTGTTGTGTCAACATTGATTTCACCGCGGTATCCGGAACTAAGACTTTGGTGTGAGAATTCAACACGTAATACCTGAAGTGTTTTAGGGCTCTTACCACCGCGTACGCATGTCTCTCAAGAGGAGTGTAATTAAGTTCATGTTTCTTGAATCCCGAACTCATGAATGCGATAGGAGATTCAATCCCCTCTTGATTGTGCTGAGTCAAAATGGCAGAGATTGTGTGTGGCGAAGCATAACAATAAATTATAAAATCCTTCTTAAAATCGGGACACACCAATGTAGGAGCTTTTGCAATAGCACCCTTGATTTGCTCAAACGCCTCTCTACCTTCCTTTGACCATTTGAAAGATTCTTTTCCTTTCATCATATCAGCGATTTCTTTAGTCAGCTCGGCGAAATCTGGCACGAACCTTCTCAAAAAATTCACCTTTCCAAAGAAGGAGTGGACTCCAGGTTTACTTGTAGGCAAGGAAAGATTCTTTATAGCTTGAACGCGTTCAGGATCGATCTTAGTTCCTTCCTTAGAAACAATATGACCTAGGAGTTTACCTTCCGTAACTCCAAACACAGATTTTTTTGGATTCAGAGAAATCTTATGAAGTTTACACCTTTGCAAAATTTTCTCTAAATCTCTTAAGTGATCTTCTCGCTTCTTTGAAAACACTGTCAAGTCATCTAGGTATATCACAATGATCTTGTCCTTATAATCTGCAAACGCCATATCCATGGCCCTTTGAAACGTTGCACCAGCATTGATCAAACCGAAGGGCATTCTTCTATATGCGAACGTACCCCAGGGGGTAGTGAATGCAGTTTTATGTTGATCTTCTCTAGCCACCTCAATCTGATTATAGCCAGAGAAGCCATCTAGCATAGATAGCATTTCCGATCCAGTTACTGCCTGCAGAATATGGTCCATGACTGGCAGTGGGTAGTTATCCTTCAAGGACGCCTGATTAAGATTGCGGAAATCCACGCAAATCCTAATTTCTCCATTTTTCTTGCGAACCGGTACAATATTAGCTATCCAGGTTGAATGTCGAATAGGAAAAACTATTCGTGCATCTAGCATCTTTTGAACTTCATGAAATATTGTCCCTGCAATTTTGGGATTATATTGTCTTTGCTTTTGCCTGAATGGAACTGCGCCAGGCTTCAAGGGTATGGCATGCTCCATTTCCCTGGGTTGGAAAGACTTCAAATCTTCGTATGAATATGCCAAGACGTCAGAATATTTGGTAAGGAGATTTATGAATTTCCTGCGCTCCTCAGGCGAGCAACATTTACCAATATTGATCAGGCGAGGTTTATCCTTGGTGCCGATATTAATTTGCTCATAGTCAGCAGAATTTGCAGGTCCTGCCTGCTCTTTCTCTTTAATAAACCTGTCATGTTTGTCAAAAAGTTCTTCGAGTGAAACCAACCCTTTGGGAATTTTATTTCCTCTGAGTTGAATGATGCCATCACCAGGATCTTCGTTCTCAACTCCTTCCTGATTGGGTGAGGTAGTTGATTCGCGAAATGCCGAATCACTTCCTTCAAAGTACAACTGTTCAAAATTTTCTCTCTTTTCCAAGAAGGCAATAATTTGTTGATCATCATTAAATACTTGCCAATTTTCTGCATTGTCAGGAACACTTGGCCTAAAGACCATTTCAATGGTGTATTTGTCTTGATCAAAATCTGAATGAGGAATCATTAATGACGCTGAGACTGCTAGAGAATCCGCTTTGTCATTCTTTTCACGAGGGACAGATTTAATGGAAAAAGCGTCGAAAAATTCTATGGCATCCCAAACTTTATTTCTGTAGTGTCTCAGACGATCGTTCTTTACCTGGAACTGATTTCTTACTTGTTTCACGATCAATTCCGCATCTCCAAAGACTTCCAGATTTTTTATCCCTTTCTCTTCTGCAACTTGGAGGCCAAGGATTAATGCCTCGTACTCTGCAGTGTTATTAGTATTTGAAAATTCGAGTTTATAGGAAAAAGGAAAGATTTTACCATTTGGAGATATGAGCACCACTCCTGCACCAGAGCCCGTTGAGCAACAACTTCCATCGAACTCAAGAGTCCAGATCTCATTGGAATCTTGGCAAGTGATCTCAGGGGTATGAACTTCTGTAGTCATCATATAATTACCCATACTTGAGCCTTGGAAAAGGATCTGTGCGCGAGGATCTTCAGTTTTAGTTACTGTGAACTTTGCCTGAGCTTCCGGCATAAGTTTCTTCATTTCTCCTTTGATAGGAATCATGGCATGAGACCAGTCCATTTGAATCTCACCACCCAAATCCCTACAAAATTTCCTGCTCAACAACATTCCATACGAGGCGGGGATATCAGCAACTAAAATAGTTACCTTAACTCGCTTTTGAGGGAATTGGGCTAAAACCATTTGGGCGTCCTTAATCTGCCCGATCAGAGGAACTTGCTTGGTTTCCATAGAGTAACACGATCCGAATGTTCTCGTACAAGTCAAACCAAGAGCATGTGCTACTTTTGCCGGCATCACATTATCCGAGGCTCCAGAGTCTATAATGCAATTACTTAACTTGCATCCGTTGATAAGAAAAGACACAAAGAAAGGTTCGATCTTTTCATTGGAAGGTGTAGTGGCCGCCACAATATTTTGAGTTTTCCCATCTTTGGGAGTTTTTAGAATTCCTTTAGAGGAATGAACAGTAGAGTCGCCTTTGATAAACTGGACCAACTTCTCGAGCTGATCCTTGTTGGACTTCAAGTACTCTGCCTGTGACATGGAAATTTTTGTTTTATTGATATGATCAATGATATCAAATTTAGGCAAAGTAATTGCACTTGAAGTCTCAGATATGAGTTCTTTCGAACTTGATGATGGCACACTTTTGACCTTGGTCTCGGGCTTGGTTGATACGGATGTGGAAGAAGAAGTTTTCTTCGTAATTGGTTTACTAACTGATTGATCTAACAAAGGCTCTCCTTTCTTTAAGATAGTCTTGACCTTTGAAACCTCAGTATCTCTGGACTCTTTAGGAGCCTCCTTTATCTTGGATCCTTTGAGAGTTTCCTTGGAAACCTCTCTATCTCCCGCCTTGGTGGTATCTTGGTCCTTTTTCTGAGAGCGTGTGAAGACAGCGAAGGATTGACTATTCATATCTTCTATAATTTCTTCATATTCATCTTCTTCATCAGAACGGTACTCAAAGAAATGATTATTGCTTTCTTCCTCAGGATCTTCAACTGTAGGTTCAGATGCCTCAGAATCGGGCTCTTCCTCATCAACCTCGACGACCTCAATCTCATCATCGCTTTCTTCAATGACATCACATTTGGAATTAGTTGCGGGAGCTGCTTCAATAGCAAGCCTCGTTGGAGCACCTGCAATCCTGGCTTTGTTGGGAACGTATCCTTTTCGTGGGATATCTTTGTAAGGAGCAGGTTTACTACTTTGAGCAACTTGCTTCTTCAAAGCTAGCATATCATTAGCCAACTTAGTGAGTATGGTTTCTGAAACGTTGGGAGTTTCTTGACTCTTTCCTTTGAGGGAATTTTTCTTGAATTTTCCTGCCATGATTAAGTCATCTTCGATTTCTATGGCCAAAGATTGAGCAAGTTCCAAAGTAGCCACCCTGGCTCTTCTTAGCTGATAGCACACTTCTGGTTGTTGTGCGTTAATAAAGAAACATTTTTGTCCATCAGGGTTGGGACGAATCCCGGTAGGAACTTTGTTTACCATCTTGTTGAATTTGGCCACGAAATTCCTCATGGGTTCTGTAGGCTCTTTCTTTGCCTGAGATAGTTGGGCAAGAAGAGCATGTTCATCTTCGGCTGTTTTGAATCGATTTTCAAACTTGGTTTTCATATCATCCCAACTTGTAATACATCCATTGGGTAGATGATGAAACCAATCTGCAGCAATATCATGCAATGTCTCGATGAAGAGACGAATAGCAACATCTTCGTATTCTACTGACAAAACAGCACATGCAGCGAAGAAGGCAGAAATATGATCCTCTGGTGACGTCTTCCCATCTCCGTCGAACTTGGGAAGAATCTTTCTTGATCCTCGTGGGAGTTCATGTCGAGCAGGTAAGGCCAATGGGCCTATGGCATTTCCCCATGGTACATTGGCTGCCATTGGAGGAAAGGTGGTATGCGTAGGTAAAACAATGTGAGCAAGGACAAGTGCTTGACTGGTAGTGATTCCTTCCTTGCTTGCTCTTTCAGGACTTGATGCAAGGCTCGCAGATCTACGAGGTGTGTTCTTCTTAGGAGGAGATAACTTGAAACCAAATTTTCCTTGAAAATCAAAGGTAGGGTCAGATTTACCTTTAGCTTTTTCTCCTCGCGTAAACCTCTTTCCTTCCAGCTTGGAATATTTATGGTGGAGAGATCACTGGCGTGTTCCGACCAGCTCTAGCCTTTTCTCTTTGCTCTCTTTCTTGAGCTATTTGCGCCTGAATAACTCTAACAACTCTCGCAGCTTTCTCTTCTTCGTTATCTAGTACTGATGCGGCGAGATGAAAATGATGGTTACTCGTGCGCTTTTCCCAAATAGCTTGCCTCAAATCTGATGATATGTCTTCTTGAGTATCTGCAAAAACAAGATTTGGTTGCAAGATAGGTGGGTTACCTGTAATGGTCATACAACTTATTACCTGGGTGGAAGAGGACCGCGTCGGTGAACAACTATCAACACGTGCCCAAGAGGTCTTCTGGCCACGAGTGCGGGTGCTCTTCTTCTAAGGTCTTCGATGTAGATTTCTCTGTCAATGGCTCTATCAACAGCCACAAATTGCTGCAAGCTTTCACGGTTTTCCCAAGCTACTATTCGAAGGTTGGCAGCAATGTCTCCTTGGAAATCTTCGTCGGGCACAAGGTTCGGTTGAAGAACTGGAGCTTGTGCAGAGGGGATAGTCATAAAGATTTAACCAAGCACTGGTTAACGATTTCTGAATCCCCAGCGGAGTCGCCAAAAACTGTTAGCATATGGATTTGCACGCATGCAAATGACATGCAACAGTGTGGGAACGAAGTCCCTCCTCAATGAAGGTGAGGCTGCCTTTATTGAAAACCAAAACTGTATTTACATCTGTACATTCAAAATTGTATGTGGGGGGTGTTTTGGAACATCAATGGAAGAAAAGTGAATGAAGGAAATGGAATGAAATGAAAGAAAGGAGTGGAATGGAATGGACTGAAAGAACATGCAAGAGTTAGGTAAAAACAGAGCCTAATATTGCATGAAGAGAAAAGATGAATAACCAACACAAATAAAACGGAGTTTGAGTTAGCCAAACAAGAACATGCAAAAGGGAACACACATGAGCAAGTAGATAGTCAGAGCTTGATCACTGTGAACTAGAACAACTGATTGCTAATGTTGACAATAAGATCAAAGATAATATTTGCATGCAAGATTCAAACACCTAACATCTAATGAACATAAGAACACCAAATGTTACAAGAGACAATGAATGAGACACAAAGTTCTTATTCTATTAACTCCGAAATGTTTTTCACAAAGAACACAAATTTTCTTCTTGAAACAAAGCTTGCACAAAAGTATTTTCTTCTCCTCTCTCAAAGTCACCCTTACAAATGAGCCCCTCACTTTCTTTTATAACCCAAAAGTTGGTTACAAAGTAGTTAGGGTTTTAAATGCACATTAAATAAGGCACTTAAGTGACTTTGACTTTTTTCAAACAACTTTTAAAAAGTGACTAAAAATAGAAACCACTTAAGTTAAAAGGTCATTTAAGGAAAAATACATAAATAAAAGAAATGGGTACATGTGGACCCCACTTAAATGACTTGTATGCACACGTAGACATCCTAGTCAGCAATGTGCCACCTAGATCAAGACACCTAAGATCAGTGCCTTATCCATTGGGCCAAGAGTCCGCCTATCCCGATCGTACGGGAATGAACTCATTGACTGTGCTCTGCAATCCTCCAAATGAAAAGAGTGCTGAGTTTGAAACTTGAGCAATTCATCCACCCCTCTATCTGAGCAATATCCTGGTGTGAGAAGATTTGTCTTCATTCGTATTCATATTCACAATTCTCCACATGCTCAATTCAGTACCTTTCCATGGTGAATTATTCATTTGTCACGAGACCGTAGTCGTTACGCCACCTTAGTTTATCAGAATCTAGCTTCTGGTCTTTCGCCATTGGGAAGATCTTCAATAGCCAAAATTGCAATTCACTGCCTGGAGTTATGTCCTTTGTCTTTGTCACCATCCCAAAGTGTTGATCTCCCGAGCAGAATTTGTGAGACTTCAGAGTCTTGGAAATCCATCTCCTTTTCCCCATTGTGAACAAGTGGTGTTGAAAAATCATCGAAGTGATTTATGAATTCGTTGACACACACCTTAGCGTAGTATTTGGTCTTTTTTGGAGTGATGGATTCTAACATTTATGAAATCACTTCGAAGTTTATCACTATTGGCTTGATGACCCTCTTTCAATTCTTCAGGGTATCATGTAGCCAGGTGGGAACCTCTCCAAGTACCTCATTCTAAATGGTTCTCGTGTTCGTTGGGAATTGATCTTCATCACGCTGAAGGGGATCACCTTCGGGTGTTGCTGAAATTGGATCTTCTTGTTGTGAGAAAGATGTTGTCGCCATTTTCTCCATTTGTGATGATTCTTCAAATGTAGGCAGTGAAAGAACCGGATCATCAACTTTTGGTTGAGAAGTTGTGACTACTTCCACAAGTTGGGCTGGTATATTTTGAGGTACTTCATCAACGAGTTCCACCTCTAGAAATTGTGTGATATAGATTACAGGTGCTTGCGCATGAACCAATGCTCTGAATTATAGTGTTGAGTTGTTGATTAGGCCTGAAGAATTAGTACAATCATGCAAAGATGAATGATGACTGGAATGAGAAATTCTCGAGATGTGCTCCTTATTCACTTAGGTGTTTAGACTACTCAACTCACGAATGAGCCCTTAATCGTATCGCTCCTAGCTTGATTATGAGCTCATGCATTTTCAACTTGAATTCGGACTCCCATGGCGATCCATGCCCTTCGTGTCATCTTACCTTCTTTCCAGAACCGAACTCCCTGAGTTCTTCTCTGGCTCAACTCACTTGAATACCGAGCTTAACCCAACATTTTTGAAAAGAATGGTTTTACCACAATGCTCACGGTTCTTCCTTATTATATAACACTTGTAGTAAGAATGTTTTGGCTTTGCCATAATAAGCACAATTGTACCTCCCAAACGATGAGAAAATGCACTATTACCAATAAAGACCTAATGCTGCCATGATGATGACCCAGGTTCAAGCCCTCAGCATGTCGATAGACACCCTTAAGACCTTGATTCTTGGCCAAAGAACTCCTCGGTATTTTGGCAGTGGATTCTGGGAATCCCGGCTCCAATCAACAAGTTTGCTCTGAACCTTTAAAAGAATACTTTTTTTTTTTTATTGTCTGACTGGATGTACATAATGGAAGGTATAAATATTGCCTATTGCCCTTACGAGTTTCTCAAAGAGACCATTTACAATGTGGGTACAAGGATGTAGTACATGAAACGAAATCCCTGTATTTTCAGAGTCGGCCTTCACATTCAATTCATTTCCGAGGCTAGGGTCTTTAAAAATAAAAATAAAATGCTGAGCAATATGAATCGTTTCATTCTGCATTGTAATAACCTTCATCTCCTGATTCGGGAAAGTTTTTGAAGCCTTGAATAGCATGACTCCAATCCATCGGCAATATTACGCATTGTGATCTGAAGTATGATCGATGAAAATGGTTGTAACTATGGCAAGTCTATCAAGAACAATTCATTTTTTCATACTTTCCCACGCGTTCAGTTGGGTCTAGTCATTTATTTATTCGAGGCAAACAGGGTAAAATGCAAACAGTGCATCATATGAGCGCAGGATCAATCGATGATCTTCATCATCAGTATGGGTCGAATGAATCGGGAGGGTTCTTGATGCGGAAAGCCTTGATCTGAGCAAGTGTTAGGTGAGAAAATTCTCATCTTCAAGATGAATACTTCATGTTCGTCTGAATAGTCCTGCAGCCCAAAAATCTTCCATGGTGGGGTTATGTTGATAAAACTTTGCCTTAAACCAAGAATGCTTGGCTGCATATATCCATTGATATCTGGTGTTCTGGGCTTGCTCTTCACATATGCGCATGAATTGTGATTTCCTAGAGCGAACGCTTTTTCCATGAGTTGTGCACTGAAAAGATTTGGACATTGGTATTCCCTGATTTGGATTCCATCGAAATGAATTCCCGAACGGTGCTTGTCACTAAGAAGACTGTTGTATTTTCTTGGAATAGTTGTCGCACAAGCTCCTGGATTAACGCCCATCTGTCACTGACGTACTTAGGAAGCTTCACAATGGCGTACCAGCAAAGTTTTCTCTTGCATAATGTCAGGACAAAATATTATGTCTTTCTGAAGAAAAAGAAGCTTCCCCATGACTTTTTCCACCGGGTTGGATGGAAAAGTTACCTCAGGATTAATTCAACTTCCTCACATCCCGGGTAGTGGCTTAAGTGCTCAGGGGAAATGGGAAAAGTAACGGGCAATTGCCAACGGGTAATGGCAAAATGGGTTGGCAATCCCCATGTCCAATTTCCCCATGTGGGAAATTGGGGAATTTTATGCCCGTTTGCCAATCCATGATTTGGCAATTGGCAAAGGAAAACCCGCGTCCGGGAATTTGAAGGAAATTGCCAGGAAAGTGGAAATCCGGGTTTGGGATGCCAACCCGGCAGTTGGCCCAACAAAAGCTAACTTCCCCGGCACCAAAACTTGTCGGATGAACTTAATTTATATTTATTTAATTAAATACTCCTTAAGTGATTAATTTAATCAAACAAGGAGCAATTAATTAATTAAATATTAATTAATTATTTTAATGTATTTTAATGCGTTTTATACCTGGCGGGAAGAGTTCTTGCCCGAAAATCACGAAATTTGAAGACCGAAACGATCACAAAAATAAGACGATCGCAAGGAGTCCAATGAACCATCTCAAAGTAATACTTTTCAAAATTTTCTCTGATTTTTAAGTGATTCAATCTGCATTCTCAGGAAAGTCAAGTATGCCGAGCGATTCTTCAATGTGCTCTGGTGTGATTAAGAGGAAAGGCTCGAGATTATCTTTAAAAATTCCTCGCCTCTCAGGATCATAATGCTCCGCACAAGCGATAACCAACTCTGGACACTGCACTGAGACAGGAAATGCTACTGCTTGAGGTAGACCACCATGGTAAAGCCTATTCGAGAATATGGTTTTGCCTTCAGTTTTCACCCGTTCACAGAATTGTTGCACATTGATGTGACCCAGATTTGTATCAGTGATATTGTTGTATGCTGACTTAATGGAACTGGGAGGGATAATTCCTTGGAATTCGTACTTGAGTGCGGACTTATTCGATTTCTCCACTGGCTTCCTCGATCTACCTGTGGATTTGTTAGATTTCTCAGCCATGACAAATTTCACAGAAGAATGACTCGGGCACGCAAAACAACGCAAGCGGGGTCGGGTCTCAGTCTCCGAAACCCACGCTAATGCAAGAAAAATATGACTCTCTTTAATATTATTATTATTATTATTTTTTAAAAATAATAATAATAACAACCAGTCTCGGTTACAAATTTTATTTTATTTTTAAATACAAATATATCGAGACTAAGCTCGAGTTCTAAATCTGGGGATACAAAGATATATATATTTTCTTTAAAATTAAAATCTCCCGATTTTAATATTCCGCACGAATTAAATTATTTATTTATTTTTATATCACCAATTTCTTCCAACGTGAACAGCTGCTAACTGCTCCTCTGGTTTTGGCGTGGGATTTGGCGAATACGTGGACTGAATTTTGTTTGCTCATGGATTGATTTTCTCTTTGCCCAATGGTTGTGTTTTGGAAGTTTACTGGTTTGGAGAATGTGTGGAGATTTTGGTTTATACTTTCACCCGCTACGTTGAAATTTGTTCTTGTTTTCTTTGTTGTACCCCTTCTATCTTGAACTGTCCTCCTTCTCCAATGCATGGGCAGTCTTTTGCTGTCTTCTTTCTATCTTGATAGACCTGGTGGGTGTGTGGAAAAGATGCGTGGAAAATGGTTTATGCCTTCATCTGCTACCCTCCCTCTGCCAATGCGTGGAAGCTTCTTTCTTGTCTTTTTTTGCTATTTTGGATTGTTCCTTCCTCCAATGCGTGGGAAAATTTATCCTGTCTTTCTACTTTATCTTCCTTTAAAACCTGCGCAGCTTTTTGTCCTTTCCTCTCCTGCTTCCTCCTTCACGTGAAGCTTTCTCTCAAAACCTGCATTGAAACTTGTATATTTTTTTTTTACCTGGCTTTTGGAAAATGCGTTGAAATTTGCTTCTCTCCCAGATGAAATCCTATCTTTCACTGCAGACGTGGGGCTGTTTGGAATGCTCTTGTGTGAACTGTGTTTTTCTTTACCTCAAGCGTGGAGATTGGTATTCTTTTGTATTTTGCTGTCTCCTTGCCTCTTCAGCGCCCAACCTCCTTTGCATTTGTTTTAATTTTTTATTTCTTTCTTTATTGAAAACTGTCCTCCTTCTCCAATGCGTGGGCTTTATCTTTGCTGCCCCTTTGGCTGATTTGGACTGTCTTCTTGTTTAATGCGTGAGAAATTTTTTATGCTGTCCTCCTTTGCCAATTACGTGAGAAACTGATTACTTTGGTTGTTCTCTTTTTTTTTTTTTGCATGTGTTCCTCCTTCACAATGGCGTTCACGGTTTGAAGAATGTGATAAAAATATTATTATGCTTCTTAGAAGAAGTAAGAAGCAATTTAGAAGCTTCGTACGACTCTTTCCAACGAGTTCGACGGAGGAATTTATGAGGGTTAACCCAACTTCCCCTCTTCCCAGGTAGTGGAATTAATTGCTAAGGGGAAATGGGGAAAGCAACGGCCAATTGCCAACGGGAATGGCAAAGTGGGCTAACAATCTCCGTTCAATTTCCCCATGTGGGAAATCGGGAGATTTTTTGCCCGTTTGCGAATTTATTAATTTGGCAATTGGGGGAAAAAATCCCACAAGCGGGGATTTAAAGCAATTTTGCTAGCAAAGGGGAAATCCGGGCTCGGGAGGCCAATTTGGCATCCCCGGCAATGGGAAGCGGAAGTTATTTTTCCCCGGAAAAAACTTGTCAAATGAATTTTAATTAACATTTATTTAATTAAATACTCCAAAGTTATTAAAAATTAATTTTATTAAACAAAGAGTAATCAATTAATTAAATATAAATTAATTAATATTTAATGCGACTTGAGACCTGACGGGAGGAGTTCTCGCCCGAAAAAGACGAAAAGAAGACCGGAACGATCACAAAAAATGAGACGGTCGTGATGAAAGTGACAAACCACGCAAAGGAACACTTTTGAAAAAATTTAAAATTTCCATTTTTTATTTTATTGTTTTTTTTTTTATATCAATTTTGCGCAATCAAAATTGGCTGATAACAGATAGTAGGGCTATAGCTCATTCTGATCCAAAGTATACTTTTTTAAAATAAAAAAATGTTTGAGGCTGGATTCGCCTTGGATACAGCCAGGATACTTCAGCAGGCCTACGGATACTCCCGGATTTGTCCTTGGAGGAATCCTGGCCGTATCCAGTGCTGAATTGTTCCTGTATCCATATCTGCAACGAATTGTATCCATATCTCCCCCCCTATATAGGTGAATCTGGTAATGTAGATAGTGGTACATAACTCAATCAAGATAGATGCTTTCGAGATTGATATCTCCTGACAATTTTCACACACACACACACATATAAGTAATTTGAAATACATATGTTTTTAAAATGGGGTATACTAAAACGTTAATAAAAATATTGAATAAAATTTAAAAGAGAAATAATTAAATAGGCATGAAAAGGTTATGTAAAGATTTAATAATATATAAAATAATGAAGTAGATTTAATATTTGAGAGGTGTGAGGAAAAATATTTGAATGGCATGTTTTTCTTGAAGTTGGGATGGCATGCAGTAAACGCATACCTTGATATCGCATTTCTTTGAGGCATTTTGTCAGGTCCACGTGCGTTGTGTAGGTTTTCATTTTGCTTACTCTCTGCCAAGGTAGTTACAAGCGCAACATCTGACAAATTGGGCTGTCATAATACTTCATGGAGGCCTATACCCCATGAAAATTTTCTTTTGGCTCACACAAGATGTGTGCTGGGAGGTGGATGCAACCTACTTTTAAGCATGAGGAAAATAAGGTTGTGGAGATTGAATGGAGGAGGGCATGGCCACCCTCTATTATGCTTGAGACACGACATTTTTGGAGTTTTAGGATGATTTGGAGCATCTTTTTGGGGTTGAAAGTTTGTAATTTGATGGATGGACTGTGTTGGAAGCCTTTGGTATGTGGGATTGCTTCTCTTACCAGGTTAGGAGATACACATTGTAGCTGCTCCTCTTTTAACTAGTGTACCCGGGGATGCTTTCCCTGTGTTTTTGGGGTCGTTCCCTATAAGGGACATTTCGGGGATGTGGGGATAGGAGGAGATGTCACCTAGACATTCCCACTTTTTTTCTTCTAGAAATGTCTTGGAGATGCGAAAAATTGAGTAGGGGATTGCTAACCGTCCCCTATGTCCCGACATTCATGAAAACACATTAAAAAAATAAACTCAAAAATTAAAAAAAGGGGATGAAATTTAACTGTTTTGCAGGTTTTATAAGTTCTGCCTTATGACTCCCCTGCAGCTGCACAATCCACCATCAACATGATGGATGGATTCTAGTTGAGTGGAAAGAAGTTGAAGGTCCAACTTAAGTGAGATAACAAACAAAGTAAGCATTATTGAATAGACATCATGCGAAGGGGAGGTTGTTTGGATGGTGTTTTTCTCTACAATTTGAGACTGTTCCATTCAGCATGTAGTAATATGCCCTATATTTTGTGGGTTAAAAATGGCTTTATGTATGATATTGAAGGGAGCAAATGAAGATTGTGGATGCTTACATATGCGGCTCCGATGTTGTAATATGAAAAAGGTAGGAAGCAATAGCTTCCTTCGTTGAAGATCGAAGGCTTGAAAATTCATGTCATTTATGTGCATATTGTACAGTAGAACATGTGATCTGGGTGCCCTTGTTCCCTTTTCAAATCGTTTTTTGGAATAAACAAATATATATTTTGGAAGTGATTTTTAGTTTTGTTACTGCTAGATTAATGTAAGATTATTATTGTTATGCATCGCTTCTATTTCTATATCACAATGTTTTATGCAGCCTTGAATTTGAATGTGTTATGAATATGCAATCATTTAAGTCAAATTTTGTAGGTCACTATGTTTTGTACATTTAATTATGTAAATTACTTGTGTTGAACTCTCTCATACATAAATGAAAGTGTAATTATTATACATTTCCAGATTGAATATTATGTGAAATCTCAATTCAGCTCTAATGTTATGTATTAAGCTCTAATGTTATGTATTAAAGATCCACAAAATATAAGATGACTGCCTTATCAATGTTATCATATGAAAATTTGAAAGTTCCTATATTTTTAAATTTTCCCTCATCTTTTGATAGCCATCCCCTATAGTTCCCTTAAAAATGGCCTCCAAAAAAATCCATCCTGGAAGCACATCCCCTCATCCCCTGCCACCCCTGTCCTGGAAACTTGGTGGAACAGAGCTTTTAATGTATGAGATTTCTTCCATACTTGTGTAGAATAATAAGGATTAGCTCATGTTTTACTTCAATATAAATTTGTACTTGGTTTAGGGCACAACCTGAAATTTTAGAAGAGTTTATGCCTGCAAGGCATTGGGCATTACTTTATTTTAGAGGAGCTGGCTGTATGAGGCACCAATTAACAACACCCAAGCTTTTTTTGTTCTGAATTGCCTCTCCTTAGAGAGTAATTATTCATACCTCTGGATGTCTCTTCCTTCATGCTGATAATTATTTGTCCAAACTGTCCTTGTTTGCATTCATCGCTAGCTGGGCTCAGGGCACAGCCCACCAATCTGCCAAATAGGCATAGCCCAAAGGGATTTTTTGGAGATGGTTGAGCTTGGCGCCCAACATGTGTGTTTCTTTGTGCCTGGTTCAGGCTTTAGACAATGTATCCTTTCTGCCTCTATTTATTTGTGCTACCCATCGGTCATAACGAGATGTAATTGGGTCTTGCCTTGTTTGGTCCTTCATGTCTTCATTGCGGTTGGTCATACATTGCAATTTGAGTTGCTGTCCTTGTAGTTGTTAAGGAACCATTAGGTTGTGATGCAATTCCTTCTACCGTATTTTATCATATGAGGAAATGAATCTTGTATGAGAAATATTTATCTCAAGACTATTGAATTACATATGTAAACCTTGATTACGATAATGTATGTTGTGGTATGAACTACTTAATAAATCTTCATGTTTTTGAAGGTTATTAAAACATATATGAAACGTTGATGTGCTATAAGATATGAACTAGCCTTCATACCTTTCTACTTTGGGCAATTTCTATGTATAACAAGTTTGTGTAGTAGGGGTAGCCATTAGAGACTTTATCGCCTTATTTGATTTAAAATTATGAAGGCTAAGGTAGCCCACAATAAGCCATAAGAATTAATTAGTTTGTATATACATTGATTAGCTGTTAATGAGCTATGACTATTAATTAGTTTGTATATACATTTGATTAGACTGTAGGAAGTCAAGGAAATAAAATAGTTTGTATATACACCTGATTTACTTTTAATAAGCTGTGGAAGTTAAATATTTTGTGTATACATTTTATTAGCTTTCATTAGATTAAAGACATCGAATTTGGTATTTAGTGCTCTTAGAGCAAGCTGATAAAATGAGGCAGATTGATGAATGGGATCAAGGAAATAGAATTACCTTACTACATTATGTATCAAATAGGATGAGTTTTATATTGTGTAGGCAAGGAAAGTGGCTTTACATTATCAAGTGTACTAAAGTAAATCATTTCACTTCAAACGTAATGCTTTTCTATATATATATATATATATAGATCTAATTTTAGGATGGTAAGATTAGTCATTTACTTATCAAGTAATCTAAAATTGTACTATCTGATTTTGGTACGAGACTAGTGGTTTTCCATGGTGATATCTATTATTATTGCATACATTTAATATGGTTTGGGACTAGTTAATTTCAAGGGCAATATTAAGTTACCTAATTTTGGTGCGGGGCTAGTTAAATACAAAGGTAAAGTGGTAACTTTGACCAATTGGAGCAAATGAAAAAATGAGATTAATTAGATCAATTTAGGTCAATAAGAATAAATTGCGACCAATCAAACCAAGTTGCAAAAATTAGAGCAAAATAAATGAATAGAGAAATTCGAGCATATTGTGAAATTTAAGCAATTAAAACAATTTGAAAAATTAGCTTATTTAATTGAAGCGATTGGGAAAACCAGTTTAAGTTGAACAAATGGAACAAACAGAATAGGCTTAGAACTATAAACTCTTTAATGGGTTGCTTCAAGCACAAGATCTCTTAGTAGATAAAAAGGTTGAGATATACTTGACAAAGAATACATCGCATGTGTTGATTTAGACCCTGATCTCGCTTAGTGAGGGGTAGATAGATAGGAAGGCAACCTATGAAAATAGGGCCTAGTCTTTAGCTCTTCTCGGGTCATATTTTGAAACAATCGAATTGAAAAGCCTATTTAAATGACACTTATTTTTTGTATCTATCTCCTTTGTTTCACAGACACATAGTTGTTAGATACAAGGGAAGTGAAATTGTCCTCTTAGGATAAATTATATTGTTCTAATCAATGTAACCTACGAATGGTAAGTTGTGCTCTCAAACACTTTTGGAATTATTACCCTTTTTACACCTATAAAAGATCAAGTGTTTTCCTTCCTTAGATCTTCTCACGAATCACTTTGGGATAATTGTGTACTTAGGAAGTTATATAGGGTATGCTGGAAAATAAGTAGATTATGAATCTTGGAAAATAAGTAGATCGTGATTTGTTATACAAACAACATACGGTGATTTTCCTTGTACGAAAAATTTCCTATAGTCACACCCCTCTAATGAGCTAACTAAAGACTGATATACTTCTTAAGAACATGTCAAATAGTGCAAGCTTACTGATTTTAGAAGCATATAGCTATTTGTCCTATGTTGGATAAGGCAATACCCCTTTGTGGGAAAAGGACATTGACCCTATGTTGGATTTAGGGCATGTGTCCTAAAGGGTCTTTAGGGAGTATGCCCTACGATGAGATTAGGGAATGTAGAGGCTAACCGCGAGATATACTATTTATTTGTGCAACCTGTGGGGGTAACCATATGAGTTAACTTTCTGAATTTGTGAAAGGGGGGCCTATGCCTGCATGGAAAGGTAGTAACACACATGCACACTTGGAAGAACTGTATCAAATGCTAATTCCTTGGGACATGTGGGCAGCTCTAGATGAGCTAGTGTCCGGGTACAATAGACTAACAATTGGGGTGTGTCCAACAAACTCTAATGTGCTTTAAACGTAGGAACTTGAAAGAATGTCGCTAACCCTAATGGAAGTAATAAACTTTTATTCTGGGTTAGCAGAAGCATTAGATGTAAATGTGAAATGTTCAAGCTAGCTAAGTAGTTTCTTGCTTACTAAGTTACTAACAAGCTACTGCGTGTTTGATAAATGTTGTTGATAGTTGAATGTGCCTCCTAGCCCTATATGCTTCAGTTGAGCGACAAAACTTGACACACAGATACTCTTAACTTTTATAGCACCTTATAGATTTAAATTTAGGTTTGTATATTTGTATACCTCAATTGATAATGCTTACTCTTTCTTGCTTTTTGGAATGATTGAGATTACTTGTTTTAGAAGTACTCTCTGCTTGTTCGCAATGAATGAATAAAATATACTTGCTTATGACCCTTGGTGTATGATGAAAATGAAGCTTAATGTGCGTAGGTGCGTCTCACCCTTATGCTCGTGCTGACTCATTCATCCTCTGAGTTCGAACCTTGACCATTTAGGGAGTTACCCCCAAACGCGTGCTACCGTTGTGGTCTCATCCAGCCTACCTGCACCCCCGCTATCCGGGGATTTCACTAACACATGAACAAGCACATAGAGAATCCACCCCATGCATCCGAAGCATGTGCTCGGTAACACTCCTAATTACCTAGTAAGCGGACATGTTAAGGTTTTTGATTTTTTAAACTTTGTGAAATGCTAAACATTTCTATAATGATTAAGACCTTGCAATGGCTGTACAACTGAAACATATGATTGTTGAAACTTGAAAGTATTGATTCATGGGCAACCAATCTTGTATGATAAATGAAAATGTAGATAATTCTCTTAATAGAACAATATTGCTTCCTTGCATGTGTTATCTTGAAAAAGTGTATGAAATATAATTGTAAAATGTGTTCCTCTTCGATGGTTCATGTGATGATAACCCTCAATGGGTGTAATGTTTATCTTAATACTTTAGTATGCTGGATCTGCTCAAAGGTGACAGGAATATTTGGTCTGTTTGGAAGAAACCATGGGGTTCCTGGTGGCTGTTCCAGCTTTAAATCCATGGTGCTGAAAGCCTGCAAGTGATGAAATCCCCTCTTTGCTGCAAGCTTGTGATTCTTTCGTGATCATCCATTGTATGTGAAGAAACTGTCCAACATTTGTTCCAGCTTAAGACTAACACACATGCAATCTGTTTTCTGTGCATGAGAAACCGGGTTTTTTAAGCATTGATAATGATTTGTTTTCTCTAAATGCCAACATGTAGAATTTAACTGTTTTTTCAGATTTTATTAAATTGCAATTGCAAAGATGCGAAGCTTTGCATGAAGTTTCCAACTTTCAGTTTTGTCATTCAGAAAGACTAGAGTCTGCTCAAAACATAACATGTGCAAATATAAAATTTAAAATCTTTGTTTTATTTTATTAATTTTTTTAATATCTTTTATTTTGGCCCTCCAAGGGCCAAAATTGAAAACTCAAACTGTCACTGAACAAAAATCAAGCAGGGGAAACTATCTTCTGAAAATGAAAGGGATTATTCTCTGAGTAAACGAGAGAATTCAAATATCTCAGAGCAGTTAAACGGAACCACATGAACCCAATGTTCAATCCCAAGTCAACCTGCTATCTTTTAATCTAGAGAAACCATTTCTGCAATTCTTAAACCGTTTAAGCAAACCACAGAGTAAGAGAGTTGGTCGGACATTATTATGGGAATGTAAAATCTGGAAAGAAACCTGCAATGGGAGCTGTTCTAGATTAAAACATCTTCTACTTGGCATTTCTGGCAATGGTAATAGCTTGGGGGAACCCAAAAAAATAAAAAAATAACAGAGCTTCAAAATCAAGCTACACACTATGAACGAGCTAGGGTACAAAATCTATCTACTTGGGGTGAACCTGGATAAGTACCCCTTTACATCAAACATTTTCTCATTATTTTGACATTCAAATGTTGGTTCCTTCCCTCCCATTCCGTTGTCTCCCGTGCCCTGCCCACAAGCATTTGTTTTCCTTTTGGGTCCCTCATTACAAACGTTTCAGTTTGAAAATGTTATTGGCAGGATTGTTTGGGTTTTCCACATTTAGTTTTTTGTGACCCATATTTCAACAAGCATCAAAATAACACCAAACAATGCTTCTAGCGAAGGTGGAGAAGATAACTAACATTGTTCCTGTAAGGGGGTGGAAGCCCGAGCTCTCCTCTATAGAACAAGACAATCAATATTCCCCGACCAATATACTCACTCTGTTGTCTAGCCATGCCTTCCAATTCTAAGTACTGCACTGGATTAGGTCTGCAAAGAATTGATAGATCCCCAAAACTGACCCGGGAAGCCATAGCAGAATAGCATTGAGAGAGGGAATGAAATAAACTTAAGTTCGGCACAGAAATGACCAACACATACCATCCAGTGGATGAATGACAATGCCTTGGGCGGATGGAATGAAGCTTTTCTCCCCTTCCTTTGTCATAATTGCATGTGTCTCATCACCTCTCTTGCTTTCCCTTCCATATGTGTGTCGGGATGTAGCAAATGTATTTGATAGACACCAAGATGAGATATGTCAACATTTTTTGATTTAAAAAAATGAAAACTTCTTGGGTCTGCTTTACTAAAATCCCAAGGACTCCCAACCATAGCATCTTAGCAAAAATAACATGCTTTCCCGAGGCACTAGATGGCACTCATCCGTCCCTTGCCCTATCCACACAACATGCCCTTCACCCATCCCTCATGTCCTGCTGCCCCTTGCCCACTCACTGCTGCATCATCTGAATGCTGATATATTTTCTCTTCATTTAAAATATCCTCGAGGGTTGATCTAGCTCGTTGATCTGTTTTGTGACTGGTTCCTTGATCCAGAAGGTGATGCAGATGAAGGGATAACCCATGCTTGGACATATTATCTATTGCTCTATTATATTTATGCACTCAGTCTATAAATCTCTTGAATATTGGAAAATAATACTATTGAATTATGTATATTATCGACAAGGATTCCAATTGCCAATGCTTTGAGGCTATAACCGCCCCCCTATTAAACAAGGAGGCTAACATTTAAGAGTTGGTTTCAACAATTAAATTGTCCATGAAATGTTCACATGCCATTTTTAGAACATAATAAATTCTGTATGCCTCCATCACAGTTATTTGACAAAATTCCCAACCCGATTGCAATTCAATTCCATCCGCCCTTGCCAGGCTTGGGTTGTCTATTGAGGTACCATTGGATTACAGTTTGAACCAGCCTAAAGCGGCAGGAATCCTCTTGACTTTGCTATTCTTTTGTTCCACACCCAATCATTCAGGGCCATTTTTCTAGAAGTTATTGGACTCTTAAATTTTGTGTTTTCCTGAAATTTTTATTCTAGTACTTTACCAACCCCAATAACTTTGGATATAAACACGTTGTATCCCAGCCATGTCATATTTAAGGTTTTCTAAAAATCTTCTATATCCATATCATATACAGTAACCATATTGGTATGTACTAGGGCATGTCAGTATTAATTGAAAAATCTTCATTAGAAATACAATAATAGTGCATAATTCAAATATATATTAAAAATATTGTTTTTTTGATTGATTTTATTGGTCAGTGTTGAACTAGTGCAATAAGGAAAGTGCTAAAGAACAAAAGCATTTCAATTGGGGTTTAAAGCATGTCTATTTCTTAGGAACAAGTGAGGTGTGGTGCCTAAAGAGTCTTTGTCTTAATTGATTGGAACTATACACATAGTTTGTCTTGTCAAAATGATAAAGTGCATGTTGATCTCCCCATCTTACTGAATTCATTTCATTAATTATACTTTCATGCTTTTAAATCTATGTTTATTGAGCAATTGATCAAGTCTTTTGATGCTTCAATTCTTTGTCAGTACCTGATGATATGGAATATAGCATGCAGGTAAAGTTGATGTGCACGTACTGTAAGCAATGCAAGGAAACAGAAGTGCCCGATCCATACTATGGTGGACCACAAGGTTTTGAAAAGGTGCGGAGTTGATGATTCTTGTTATTATCCTATATTAATTTGATATGTGATTGTGCTTTGATTCATGGATGATACTTATTGAAATTCACAATAAATGTCAAAATAAATGATTCTTATCATATTGCTTTGCGTTTGGGTTCTGATATTGTGGTTTATTTATTTTTTGATCAATTGCAAGAAATAACCTTAAGTACCAGATATAAGGTAATAAAGACGAAAATGTTCAACTACCTGTCATGGAACTTCTAATATTTCATAGACAAAAGCATAAAATCCTGCACCAAATTATTCTTGAGGCACTGATTTAGATAATTTAGGATATCTAGTGAAATCTTCTGCTCCTAGAGACTTTAATGGTGACATTTTAGTGAGTTTCTGACATGTAGTTATATGCCAATAGCATATTTGTTCTCTTTTTCAAAGCTTTTCTTTTACCTTGAATCATTTCTAGCAGAGTTGAACTTGACAAGTGAACAACATGAAAGATCTGAGACATCAAACAATATAGCTTTCAAAATGTTTAATCTCAAGATTTTTGGAAATTTCTAAAAGATTGTTAGTTTTACGGCTGGTCTCATGACCCCTTTTTCAAGACACGATAAGACCTACATAGTGGATGTCAGCTCGTAAAGAAAGATGCTATTTACCATTACCTTGTGCCTAATGAATCCTGGTGGTCATAAAACTATTAGACTCAGACCTTATCAGGCCATCTAGTTTATCTTCTAACTTGACATGTGAGCAACATGAAAGATTTGAAACATCAAACAATATAGCCTTCCAGACTGCTATTAATAATTTTTAAAATTTTATTTGTATAAAAGTAATATTTATAATTTTGCATATTATTTTAATAGCCGCACCCTTACTGTCCCCAATATCTGGGATTTTTTTTGCCATCCTAGAAACCCCATCCCTACATTCCCATGTCCCCATGTTCTGAAGTCTTAGGTAACTATGGGAAAATACGATTTTATCACAAAAACAGAACTGTGTTTGCATGTTTCCTCTACGAATACAGCGATTCAGCGAATGTGATTGAATGACATTGATAGTGCTCCATTGGAGCCAGGGTTCTCAGAATATCAAGTTATACATACAACCTGCACTTAGGAAAAACAAGTTTTAAATCAAAGCATAAAGGTAGGAAAATATTACTGATTACTGTTCATAGTTACCTAAGACTCCGGGACAGCGGGACGCGGTTTCTGGGACGGCAAATGCTTTTCAAATTTTGGGGACAGCAGGGGGGACGGCTGATAAAAAATATATATAATTTATTAATTTTACAAATATAACATGAATAATTCAATAAACTAAGACTTAAAACTGAAAGTTTGAAGATTGAAACCATTAATGATTAAATTATTAATCCAATTATTCATCACATAAGCCAAGGCCCAAAATGCTATATATTCAATGTTCAAAACTTCAATATGACAATGAAAATTAAAAACAACAAGTCTTCAATAATCAACATGAGAAGAGTACAACTACATATACCAGCAAAATGACTGCTGCATAGGAAGGGATACCTTGATAACATGGAAATGGACCAAACAGCTCAAAAATCACTATCAAGCTTTTGAGATCCCTAGTATTGGCCATATCTATTAAACTCATTAGATTTCATCTGTAGTTGCATCATTTTCAATACATGCATTTAAGGAGATATCAGACCAGCTACTTGCTGCATACAAACTGATCTTCAATGCCATATGCCTGGAAAAATACTGAGCAAGAGCATTTACAATCCCACGTTGCATCCAGCTCATTTTACTGAATCAGCTCACAACTTGTTTTCAATGAGATTCAAGTCTGGACTCTCCTACAACAAGTATCTCCTAGTCATCACTTAGAAGATTTTTTTTTTCAAAATTTTCAGCCTATGAGTTGGATGTCTCCTGAAATGGTGAACAGTAGCCATTTCCAGAACTACAGGGTACTATAATTTTGAATTTTACAGAATGCTTGAAAAAAAAGTATGCCTAGCAATCCTGTACAGTCTCATACAATAGAAACCAACTACAGGACTCTCTGAATTTTTTCCTTTTTTTTAATGTTTTAATGTAGCCTTCTCAGACATAGCAAGACTTGAGGCGATGTTCATAATGTCCCCGGGAACCATCCCTCGCATTACGTGATGTCCCCTATGTCAAGAAACCCTTCCTCAATGCCGAAGCACCCGAGACGTCCCGGGTGTGTCCCCTAGCCTTAGGGGATGTCCCCTCTTTTTTTTGAAAATTTCGGGACGTTGGGGAAATGTCCTGTCCAACTTCGTCCCAAGTCCGCTCAAGGACGTCCCGGACGTCTGGTGACTGCTAGAACTCCAAGGTGGGTTGCACATGCCCAGCAACAACACTGTCATCTGGCCAAGCATAGTAATGTTCCATAAATTCATATATGTGGCCAATCTGGGGCTTATCAGAAATCCCCATGTGATTTTATCACACTATATACAGAGCCATATGGATCTGTTATATCTCACATCTTTCCAAAATGTTTCTTTCACAACCACTTCATTCTTCCCCTGCTTGTCATTATCGGCATCTTTCACCCAGTTCCACATTTCTCATTTCATGGTATACATAAAGATCTATGGCGCATAAACATCCAACCATACAGAACCTCCAGGCAAAATTTGAAAGCCTTTCATGAGGTTCAAGATTACGTGTGTCAAGTTGGTAACTAGAGCAATTACATGAATCGAAACAAGAGGAAGAGAGCGAATAAATGAATAGTGGTATGCATTATTGAAGTTATCCACATCTACATAGCATGGAGCATTACATTATATGACTTAAAGGGAAGTTATGCAACAATACCTTTGAGTGCATATGTTCATGGCACTTCTTACAACACTTCGGACCTGTGATGATCATGAGTATTATTATTTTAGTAACTGAGCCTTAAAATGAGAATAATACTCTTGATTCCTCCCCTGCATCCCCCTAAGAGCAAACATTTTAAACCTGCAAAACATTTACTATTAGACAGCCAAGTTTTTGTTAATATAGAAATCTCCAGAACTTATTGATAAATTGGAAATTATCCTAATATCTTAATGAACTTTCAACTCCCTAGCACGTTAGGAACCTTATTTGTGCATCCATCAATGCTGTTATCTGAAAATGCACGCTGGTGCCAAATACAATTCCACCAAATTGGATCTTTTATAAATGTTGCAACTGCTGAGAGATTCAATTGCACCTAATATTGTGGATTTGAAAACTATGTTGCAAGAATATGTATTTATCCAAGCTTGCTTCAGTTGCTAAAAGCTCCGTTATCATAGAAAAAGGGAAAGCAGCAAAAACATTGGAAAACTAAATTTGTCACTCAAACTACAGTATCCACACATCAGTCTTATTGACTTCAAGATATCCCTTGCTGGAGAATTCCGATTGTCAGAAAGCACCGGCATGGAAATGTATTCCAGGTGTAGACAACTCCAGCTAAGCGTGCAATATAGATGAAATAGCTCACAACTGAAGTAAACAGACCACTTTGGTCGGATGTACAGGACTCCTATTGGCAATCTCCTATGCAGCTTTTCTCGCAAACAATTCTTTCACAACGTCCTATGCACACAAAACACTCTACAGATACCAACCCATTAATGAAAAAAGCCAAAACCTCAAAAAGAGCTAAAAAAAGTTATTAATTGATCCAAATCAGGGGGGCTCTTTGGTAGGCATTTGATACCCAAAAGCTTAGTTACCGTAGAAGAAAAGAAAACAATTCCTCTGCCTCTTCTTAGCATGCCACCTTGCTTTATTTGGAAGCTGGCCTTTTATTCCAATCAGCTTGATTCTTGCTCTCCCCCTTTAGGCAGGTTAGTTCTGATCTTATTTTTTGAATATAATATCCTCCCCCAATTCTTGTTTTGTAGTTAGTGCCAAATCTCTACATTGCCAAAACTGAGTTTATCATCATGCAGGGAGGAAGCAGGTTCAGCTTGTAGCCATTCGTTTCCCACCTTGTCCACTTCGTACCTCAGTGGGCACATGCTTATTGGCTTTAGCTTCCTTAGCCTGCTTGAAATAAGGAGACCTTGTTCAACATGAAATGACATGCCAGTACCAATTTTTTTTTGTCTCCAACGTGGCATCATCACCTTCTCCTCTAGCCTTTATATCATGCCTGTCTTTGTGCTTGGCTTGAGATTCCACAATTTCCTCTTGGACTTACTACCATGGAAAGCATTCCTTCAGTCACCTGTAAGCTACGAACTTTTCAGATCTCATTCTTTATTTGATGTCTCTTCCTAGAAGGGGTGCCTTGCTTTCCACTATACATGACATCAATGAGGTGTAGATGGCACTGGAAAGTACCTCCATTGTACAAGTCTCACCATTTCTGACTTCTCCTGTTGAAGAATGGACTGTCCACTATGCCCTACACCTTAATGCCCGATGTGTAAAAGAGATTCACATTCAACCTAGTAATGCTGCTTAGGATGCACTTCCATGGTTGTAGACTCTCTTTGAGATGCTGAACCAGTGTATCATTTCACCAAATTCCGTTTGGCCATTCAATTCTGGATGGAAAGTGGTAGCATACTCCTTTTCGACTTGGTGAGGGGCAACTAAACTTGTCTCACACTCCCTGTGACCCAATAAATGCTTAGAAATCTTTAATCTTTATTTGAAATTCAGTTGAACATAATGCTTCTAGGTAGTCCATTTTGGGGCAAACACATTAAAAAACAACATATAATCAAATATCAAATTTGTGGCTCCATGGCCTTTGAAAAACAACACTCCTTACAAGGCAATGGGAACACGTCAAATGCCCTTGCTGAAAATGCTATAAATCGTAGTTTCAAAAATTTCCATTAATCAGCAATAATAAATGAAGCCTTAATGCTTTATCTTCAGAGTCACTGTGAGTGGAAGCCCACGTGAGAAATCTTACAATATATCAAGCAAATTGTATGATTTCTAAATTCTAACATTTAAATCACCAATTTTTGACAAGCAATGCGCTGTAATTACTCAACAAGTATCATAACTTCATCTTGCCTTGACTCACACATGGATGAATTAAAGCCCATATCGGATTAAAAAAATGATCCTTGCTCTTTCTATGCATTTTTTATGTGTTCTTTCCTTGTGATTCGCAAATGAGTGTGCAATGCTATAAGTTTTTTTTGTGACTTTTAGAATCTAGGGCATTTGCTCACAAATTTACAACAATAGACTACATTTAATACTTAGGTCTGAGCAGTGACAAGTGAGGACAAAGACATGGATTCCTATCTTAAGCATTTAGAATATCAATCTTCCTCTAGGTTTTCGTTGTTACTTCAAGGCTGCCTCAAGGAATGCATACTACGTTCCTACTACTTTATAATACATACTCCATTGTCAAGCCTCAAGGAAAACACAGTCACACAGCCTACACGTGTTTATTTTATTTTTCATTATCTTTTTAGTATGTACTATGAATCATGATATTTACTTCATCTTCTACTTCTTCCGTTAATTAGCAGCTAGGGCTAGATTTGGAAACATTTTTTTTGTTTTATAGGGTATAAGCTTCTTGTTTAAGAATGGCATTGGATCCATCTCAGCTGCCGGTCGTAAGCCTAAGTCCAATGACCCTTCTTGGAAGCATTGTGAACCAGCAGCAGAGGACAATTGTGTGATATGCAATTATTGTGGTATGAAGGTGAATGGAGGTGTCAATTTCTTAAATACCCCATCGCACAAATATAAGGAAAGATGTTGTAGTGTGCACACAAGCACCACTTGAGGCTCAAAGAGAGATGGTTGTTTTCCTTGCGGCTTATATAGAAAAAAAAAGGAAATTTGATGCACGTGCAGCCCTAGTGAATATAAGGGCAGGGAGAGATGGTTATGACAATGAGGCCTCTTCTATTGCCCCAACTCTAGGGGGTCAACAATGAGTATGGGCTCATCCACTGGAAATACATTCAATTCTTCTTTTGTTCATTGAAGTAGTCATGGGGGCACAACCTTCACTTGAAGGTACTAGTTGGAACCGGGAAGTGCACAATGAAACAAAGCTAGTTACGACAAACTTTTGGTACTACAACAACATTCCATTCAATGTGGTGAAAAACCCATACTGGAAGAATTTAGTCATTGCATCGACCATTGTTCGGAAGGGGTTCAAGGCTTCTACTCCTTGATTTGAGTGGCTTTTGGCATTGTTGAAGGATTCTGTCAAACACACGCAAGCTATTGTAGAAGAGCAAAAAAAAGTGTGGCAAAAGAAGGGTTACAACATTGTCTAATGGGTGGATGGATGGGAAAAACTACACATTGATTAACTTTCTAGTGGCTTCAAGTGGGTAGTTGGTCTTCTTGAAGTCAATTGATGCATCCCACCAAGTGAAAAATGCAAATACTTTGTGTGATATGTTGGATGAGGTGGTGATGGAAGTGGGTGTGGAGAATGTCATCCAAGTTGTGACAGACAATGCAACAACATATGTAGCAACAGGGAGACTTCTTGAAGAGAGGCACCCTACACTTTTTTGGACCCCTTGCACAACCCATTGCATTGATCTCCTACTTGAGGACATAAAAAAGATGACATGGGTGAAAAATGTGGTTGAAGAGGCAAGAAATATCACAAAGTTCAAGTACAATCACCTTTGGGTGCTAAGCTTGATGAGAGAGCACACCAATGGAAAGGAGCTTGTGCAAGTGAGTCGAGAGTGACATGATTCGCCACAAACTTCTTCACATTGCAAAGCATTGTTGCCTCACTAACATCTCTTAAGCAAATGTATGTGAGCTCTCGGTGGTTGGAGTCTCCTTATGGTAGGAAGCTGAAAGGGGCAAAAGGTCATAAAGATTGTTTTGATGATGTATTTGCAAGCAACACTGAGGAAAATCCTTAAGGTAAAGTTAAACTTAACTATTCTTTTATTTATTATTTATTTGTTATAATTCTTTTGGTTTAAAATAATTCTTTTAATTTTGATTTTAAAATTGTGCATTATTTTGTTTTAGGTGTCAAAGCCTTTGGTTAGAGTTCTATGGTTGGTGGATGGGGAGAAAACCCAATGGGTTATTTGTATGAGGCCATGGATGTGGCCAAGGAGGCCATAGCAAATTATTATGGACAAAATCAAAGAAAATATGAACCCATTTGGCTCATAATTGATTGGAGATGGAACAAGCAACTCCATTGACATATACATGTAGTAGCCTACTACTCGAACCCCAAGTTTTTATATTCTCAATCATTTAAGGCTCATGAGGAGGTTATGGATGGCCTTAATTCATTCATAAAGAGGATAATCCATGGTGAAGAAACTTGAGATGCAATTGTTGAGGAAGTTGCAAATTTACAAGACTGAAGAGGGGAGACTCTTTTCTTTGGCTCTGTGTTAAAAGAAAAAACACCTCATCTAGGCAAAAACAAATTGAATCATTTGTTTTTTAGTCTTGGTTCATGTAGATACTAGAATTCTTTCATTTATTCAAAGCCCCCGGTTGACTTACAAACTTATAAATGCTTTTATTTGCAGATTCGTGGTGGGAAGATTATGGTGAAAAACACCAAATCTTCATAGAGCTAGCCATCCACATTTTGTGCCAATTGTGTAGTGGTTCTGGGTGTGAATATACATTGGAGCATATTTGAAGTTGTTCACACAAAGAAGTACAACAAGCTGACAACACAACTCCTCAACGACCTTGTTTTTATACGATACAAACTTTTCGTCTTCACATAAACATAAGTGGAGGGGGTGGAGAGTTATGAGGCAATTGACTTGAATGATATCGAGCCATATGCCAACTAGATTGCTAATGATGAGGAATAGCCCATGTTTAGAGGAGGGAAGCAGAGTTGAAGCGGGAAGTAGATGAAGTCAGAGGTTAGTAGAGACCATCAGGAGTCGGAGGGTTTGGTGAGAATGCAAATGATATATTTGTGAATGATGTTGTTGTAGAGGAGGAATCTTTACCTTCCACTTCTAGGGGTGCATTAGACTTATGCTCGGCACTAGGATGATTTGATATTTGATATTAGTAATAGTATATTTTGGTGCATTGATGAATGATGTCTATGTTGCTGTAGTCCATGAGTCTATGACTCTATGAGCATTGTAGTTTGTACTTTGTACATTTTTTGGTCAAAATCAATAGAAAATATACTTACACATTTTCTACATGCATTTCTCATGTCATTTGAAAATGTTTGACATGTTATTTTAAGTTTATTTTAAGAATTTATATATTTTTCAAGTAATGATAAAGTTGCTGAGTAATTGCCAAAAAACTCCTAGGTCCCGAGTGTGTGTCAAAAATTTTGGCTGCCGAGTAATGTCTAAATACGAGTTTTTGAACTATGGTATCAATAGATTTACAATGGAAGTTTTCAGGATTTTCAACTCTCAATCATATATTGGCTATGAATTATTGTATTTTATGGATTCATGGCTGCCAATTTTTCCCACATTGGTCTCTCTATGTATTCATGGTGAAGGTAGATTGGCAAGGCTTGATCTACTCTTGACACTGAGGTTGGTCATGATTTTGAAAGCATGGAGTATGAAATTTGAGCAACATATATAAGGTAAAGTGAAAAGGTTCCCTTGTTTTCACAAGGAGGGTTTCATACTCCCAAGAGGCATTCTAGTTAGGCTGGTACCTAAAACATTACCTACTTATAGGATGTTTGCAAGTCACGGGCTAGTATATTTCTTTTTCTTAGGAGGTCAAATTTTGAAAGTTTGCATTTTCCATTAGCTAATTCTTATTTCTTTTATATTTTTGTTGAAACTGAGCATTTGTTTTTTGAGGTATTTGATACATGGACATTATATTCTAAGTATTTTATGTCATCATTGCATCATGGCTTTGTTTGTGGATTTGTCTCATAAACACTTTAATTTTTACAAATAATATATTATTATACAAAGCTTATTTTTTGCGAACAATTTGGGCAGCCTGTATCACACACCAAAGCTTTCTAAAACAAAGACAGAAGCTGTTATCCAAACAGGTTTGTAAAGGCAATCTTGTATATCACAGTAACAGGTGGGAACACATGATATATCTATGGAAAAAGTTTTTTATTTAAACAATATTGCATGTCATGGTAAGAGATGGGAGCCTCTTTTAAGAGCATTGACCCACAAACAAATGCCATGACTGGATGCATATATGTATGAGAAAACAGTTTTCCATCAGAGCATTATGGGCTGGAGTTCAATTTTTTAAAAAAACAGAACACCTCTGAAATAATACATCAACTCGGCGGGGGCCATTGTCTTTTCTGTTAAATGCCTCTCACTTATCTAGTGGCAGGTCTGTAGGATGCATATTCATTATTCAACTGTTTTTATTTATATTTTGTTGGTTGTCATTCTCTGAGATTGCTAGTAACCTGGCACTTGTCATGTCAAAGTGGGGACTTCCTGCCACCTCTGTTGCACCTTGGGACATTTTGTTGTCTCTCATGATTATGATGCCTTCCAATAAAGTGTCTCTGAGTTGGGCTTTAAATGTCTTTGAGACCAAACCTGTATACGCCTTTGAGAGGTCTATATTGACTAAACACAAGGCATCCCCCCAGTGGGCAACAAACTGTTGAAGGTGGTAAAGCTTCCATAGCCACCATATGAGCTTGAATATGAACCTGCAGCGATGAATTTCCATCACAACAATTTTGTAAGCGCACAAATGCTCCGTGGAATTTTCTCAACGATATTTATAAATTCAGGGTGTGTATCGACAATTATGGTCTGTAACATCATATATCTTTGTCATGTATTTAGTTGCAATTCACCCAATATTTTGTACTTTATGAAAACATCAATATAGTTACTTCCCAACTTACCAAAAAAAGGGCAACTAATATCCAAAGATAATGTTTTGTGCATAAGAATGGTTTTTCACGCAAGCTCTAAGTACTAAAGGCGGGATTAGTACTAATAATTTTGATAAATGACTAAGACCTATATAAAACCAGTGAAGTGGTGGGACATGTGAATTACAAGGTAAGCTTAAGTATATTCTCTTACTGGTGCACCTAGCTATCTTGAAAATTAGTCTTGCAGATGGATGTCATATCTCAAAATAAGTGGTGTTTTGGTTAAGAATGCTACTTGAAACATGCCCCACACTAGCTGCATAATATATGCAGAATTACACTAATTTTCTTTATCTAAGCTTCCAAATCTGAGGAGCTTCTATTCCATCAAAATCTGCTTAGGAATTGCATAGGATCTCATTCCTTTGACCACAGGCCACAAGATTTGAACAATGAGAGGCAGCTTGAAACTCATTGGCCCCACTAATACACGACATGCCATCAGACATTAAAAAAAAAGTGATGTCCCTAGAAGTCTTTCAAAGGGAGATCCCTTGCACTTTACGTGATTCTAGACTTGTTTCTCCATTGTTGACATTGGTAAAAGATGGTTGCTTGAAAGGGATTTGTTGCGAAAGAGAAATTGGTACATTGTTAAATCTTAGATATTTGTTTGGTAAAGGATGGCCACAATTGATCTCTTCTAGAATCAGGGAGCTAAAATTGTCCCTAGACTTGTTTTGTTTGTACAATAGTGAATTCATGTGGTATCTAGATTGGATTTTTTCGACAACTTTTGCTCCATCTGTCTGTATTTTATGTAGCCATCTAGTGTTGTAACTCCTTTCATTTGGAAACTGCAGTAAATATTTTTTCCTGTCGTGTATGGCCCATCAAAGATCTCATAATTGCTGTTTTTTCCTAAGTGCATTGCACAATACTTTGGGTATCTAATACTCAGTGTTCAAGTTGATGGCCGCAAAATGCTCTCCAGGTCCTATGCTGGACCAAACCTTAGCACAACAGATAAACGTCATAATAACTCTGCATGCATTGGAATTTTTACTCAAGATTGTGCTCGAGACTCTCACCCAAAATGTGGAGGAGCAGACTGAATTCCTCATTATAGGGGAGTATCACAAAGATCATTTGAGTATATGCAAGATAACATGAAAATGACACATGAAACCTAGCTCTTCAAACATACAATGTATAAACAACTATATCATCATCACCATAACACCCATTAACACAAATTAATTTACTAACTATTCAAACATACAATATATACACAACTATATCACTGTATCATCACCATAACACAAACACATTTCACTTTACTAACACTCTTCATCCTTAAGATTCTCTTTACACATAAAACATGCCTTTATTCATCACTGCAAAGCTCATATATCTGTGCATACCGCGTGATTTTAACATAGGATTACAAAGTATACAAATTTCAATGCATGCTTCATGCGCATGCATAATATCTCTCAAAACTCCATGAAACCCTAAGCCTTTCTTACTCCTCCAAAACATCCCACCTATAAGGATTCTCAGCCTTATCCCTTTTCTGCATGTCTCAAATAAGAGTCCATGGGGAGTATTTAGACTTAGAGTATTCTGTGGACCCTTTGCCTTGCCCATTGGCACGTGAATATGCTTGGATTCCATTCTAGATCACTTGCAGGATGCATAGTTGTTGCTGAGTTGTCATGCACTCCAAGGCTCTAGAATCTTCCCAATGTACTTTTGTTGTTCTGTGTGATCCTTGATCATCTGCAGTCTTCCTTCTCCAACTGACATTTGTCGGCTTGTGCATAACCCCTCTTTACTCTTGTACAAGGAATATTCTCGAAATATTCATGTGCACTCTATCTCTAAGCTCTTGTGCATGGCTAAGTCTTCATGTGATTGCATCTCATCCAAGCATTTAAGATTCTTAGCCACGGGTAAGAGGGCTTTTCCAAGGTCAACATTTCCTCATACTTAATATCTTGTCTGTCCACAGACAAGCTGGACATATCCCCTTTCTTCCCAATTGAAGACCATGTCTTCTTTCCACAGGACCAAAACTTCAATTACCCGTCCTTGTAACTCTTTCACAAATTTTTACCAATGCACATGAATCTTCTGGGCTACCGGCTCTGAATTTCCGCATTTCTTTGGTCACACCAATTCTATATTGCACGATGGTCATTTGGTCATCCACATATTGCACTACAGTCATTTCATTATTTAGATGGCCTCTACCCCACTCACTGCTCTAGATTTCCGGTTCAACTCTCTCCATTATTTTCTTTGCTGCAAACTCAACTCCCAAGCAGCTTTCTCTTCCTTCAACTCCATATGTAACTTGCATGATTCTACAATCATCTCCACCTGCTTTTATTCATCAGCTTCTTAATTGCATGCACCTTTAACTTGTACAGCGAATCCTTCTCATTCTCAGCCTTATGTTGATGACTTCATCTCTATGTTAGAATCTTGCCACTACCAACCCAGCATTCTTCATTTCTGTGTGGGCAATTAAATTGCAAAGCAGATTCTTCTTCCTCGGTCAGTTGCAGAGATGGAGTATTGCACTACGGTCATTTCATTATTTAGATGGCCGCTACCCCATTCACTGCTCTAGATTTCCGGTCCAACTCCCTCCATTATTTTCTTTGCTGCAAACTCAACTCCCATGCAGCTTTCTCTTCCTTCAATGTTTTCACTTGGAGGTTATCAAACAACTCCAGCTCTGTTCCTCCTATTCAACTCCATATGTAACTTGCATGATTCTACAATCATCTCCGCCTGCTTTTATTCATCAGCTTCTGTAATTGCATGCAACTTTAACTTGTGCAGCAAATCCTTTTCATTCTCAGCCTTACGTTGATGACTTCGTCTCTATGTTAGAATCTTGCCACCACCAACCCAACATTCTTCATTTCTTTGTGTGGGCAATCAAACTGCAATGCAGATTCTTCTTCCTCGGTCGGTTGCAGAGATGGAGTCTTGTTAAGGGGGCAGTCAGTAGCTATCCCCAACTTATACAATGTTCCTACCCCTTTCATGTTCACACCATCCCAATTCCCAGGTCTTTCCTCTATAATTTGTGTACTAAATTCTGCAACCTTCTTCTCCATGGTTTCGATCCGTGTGTTAACTCTTGTTGCTTTGCCCTTGTTTTGTAAATTGTCAAACATTTTATCAGCTTTGCCATTCCTTAGATTATATCTGGCCATGAACTCAGCTTTCGTCCTTATCATCGACTACAAATGCTCATAAAATATCCAGTGTGTATTACAAATCCGAGATCCCTCCCCTGGGTCTTTTGCAGTGTCATTCTCATCTACATTTGCCAGTGTGCACCAAACTTGCATTTGGATCTCAAATCCAAGATCTTCATCGTAATGGCGGCAGGCCATATTCCAAACACTTTTTTGCCCTTTCTTTCAATTTCAGAAACCCCTTTATCTTTTCATCGTCAGATGTCTCTGTGTCTACTAATTTCAACCACTTTCCTCTTACCCATGGTTGTCTCTTGCAATGCCTTCGCATCCCTACCCGCAACCTTATCCACTCTTGCTACAGTGTTCTCTATGGCTTGTATCTTGTGTCTTTTCTTACCCATTGCATCATCCTGCATGGTTTCTTTCACTTCCCCTTCAGCATTTGGACCTTGACTCTTGTGGTGTCAATGCATGGATTTTTGGTTACACAAGTTGGTCACCTTGGCCCAGCAAGGCCACACCATGCCTTAGTCTATCACGGGTTTCTTGGGTCCCCTATTCATGCATTCTGGCAATTGTTTCTACTCCTGCAACAATCCCATAATTTGCACATCCAATTTCATTCACTGGAATCTCCATCTGCATCGTACACGGAGATGATGTCCTTCCCAATGATCCAATCATTTCTAGGCCATTTATCCATCTCTTGAGTGTCCTCCGTCACTTTTTGTTGCCCTTTTCCCTCAACCTTGGGAAACATCTGAACTTTTGAAAATTCCTCCTTTGCCATGTGCTTGGCAAACCCTTCATCAATATGGATTCCTCTATCCACTGGTATTGTAGCCACTAGAGATGTCAATGGGGGCGCTCCTGAATTCCTTTTCCATGGATTTAGCGCACAGTACAAAAGAATTTTCTTACCATCCCGTATAACTTTCTAGGGTGGCCGTATATCATAGGAATCATCCTTTGACTCCTCATCAACGTATCTGACATCTCCCTTCTAGTCATACTTCTCTAACAGCTCAATTCTCTTTTTATCAATCTGGATATCTACTGTTGAACGACAACCTACTATAGACTCTGTATATAGCTGGGTCTACTCTCTTGGTTGGGCCCGATGGCATCTATATTTATCTCCATAGATGGAGATCAATCCGGCTTGACCACACCACCCTATATGTGTAGATTCTATGGGCATACGTAGGTGGTTTAATCTGATAGGGAGAAGAGTAATGACCCACTCCTATATCTAGATGGAGTCAGTTCCTGATCTATATCTATGGATGCTGTCACTCCATATTGATTGATTTAGAGCACTCCGACCTCCCTCTATATCCGCACTCAACAGTTATAAAGATATGGCTCTCCTAATTTCTTAAACCTATGTACTGCTCGCTCCATATACCGCAGTCACTACATATGGCAATTTAATCCAACTCTTGTATTCCTCATCTTCTCCAATATGCCTTACCAAAGTCATCCGAACCATTACTTTAAATTCTGAGTACCCAAAATATGGAGCCTACATCTGCTGTGGTATCTGAAACTCCCAATGGAATGCAATCACCACATAATGGTAAAATTACTGCATTAACTTCTTATGCTCCACAGCAGTAAAACTTCTCTTGCAGCTGCAAGCCCTCAATCATTGTATGCAGGAAATATTCTCCATCGCTCTTGTTTTAATGAATTTTATGTTTCTTGTCACCCCAATCTCATCGAACAAGACCAAAACCAAGAAGCTGCCCCACCGAAATTCTCCACCTTCGTTATGCGCCTTTTCATTTCCTTGGTTTAACTCATCTGCAATATAGTTGGCTAGATTGTACTGTCTTTAGACTTTATGTAATCCAATTTTATATGCTGGGAACAATACTTTGCAGTTTGTGGGGTAGATGATGGTAATCTCCCTCCGGTACCAGCTTTGATGCTATTAGTTGTGCAACAACTTGAACAGTTTTCCATTTGATGGATGCAGTATTCGCGGTCATGCTCTGTGTTAATTTTCATCACCTTTATAGTGTTTTCATGCTTCATCTCTCAACACCTCAGCCAAATCCTTTCCCTCACGTGGTAGATTTGTGGCTCTTGCTAGCCTTGCAGGAGACAACTTTATGCCGCATCCACCAATGTACATTTAACAAACAAAACTTTACCAAATCTACAGGGTTGTCTAAGTAGGGAATTTCATTCAACCACATAATTTCTGAGTCTACTAAAAATCGTATGAATTGACATTAGATTTCAATGTTACATTTAGTTCTTGATTTAGTTGCTTTTGATATTTTTCTTTTTTATGATTATACTCCATGATTTTGCAAAATTCCACCTGTCTTCAATGGCTCTCCTTTCTTCACCATCTCCAGGTAAGTCATCAAGGATAATCCCTTTTCATTTGGCCCTTCTTCCCGCATTAGCTTTTTTCGTTTCTCTTCTTCATGCCTCTATTTCTCCTCTTGTTGGGCTTTTCTCTTGGCTTTTTCTGCTGCTTCTTTCTGTTTCTGCCTAGTTTCCTTGGCCAATATTGCTGCTTCCTCTTGGGGATCTTTGGTCAAGATGAGAGTTTCTCCCTCTTCTTCCACCTCACTTTCCAAATTCACCGTTCCGCCCTTTGCTTCAGCATTGCTCTCCAAATCCAGTTTTCTTCTCACAGGCATCTCATCTTGCCTTTTCCACAACGTCTTTCCTTAACTTTCTTTGGTTCAAATCTCCCCATTGAGCTCATAACCCACTATTAGCCACTGTCCCCTAGCTTTCTTTACTCGAATCAAGCTTCACGAATTTGCCTAAGTCTTAAAAATCTAAGTTTGCAAATTGTTCTCCTCCATGCACTTCTCCTATTTTCATAACCAATTGTGCATTTAATTTGTTCATCAACTTCCATCTACTGGCAATTATCCAAATTTTCATTTCTCACTCTTTAAGATTCCACTCTTTAACGGTCATGTGATGGCCCCCTCCCTGTGCGTGATTCTTCCTTCCCGTTTTATTCCATTGTGCAGTCTTCCTTGTATTCTCTGGCACCACATGCACCCACCTTTCCTTTTTACCAACACAAATATGCGCTACATCCTCATGCACACATATTTAGCTCTTGTAGTGTAAAATATTTCAATTGGAAATTGTCACAGAATCTTTGTATTTGCCTTCAATTCCATCTCTCCCCACTGTTTGATCCACTTTTCTCTTTTTCCGCAACACTTATACTCAAGTCACCTAAATTCCATAGAAAATCCACAACTGAATTACCTGAGAAACTTAGACATCTAGCGTGACACCTGCAAAAATCCTATTCGATTTGCTCAGCTGGATATACAAGCTCAACTTGGAAACTTTCTCTTACCTCACGCACGTACATCTCTACTTCATGTTGTACCTTTCTTTTCCTTTTACAAAATATACATATTTCTACGTTACCTATATGAAAACTATAACTTGAAGCAAATCTCACTTATTTGCATGAAGGAAAATTACATAAAAGAAAATGACAAGGGATAGAAAACAACTGCATGTCTTAAATGAGAGCCCACAGGGAGTATTTATAGTGTTTTGTTGACTCCTGGGCTTGCCTCAGTGCACGAATTTTCCTGGACTCCAGTCTAGATCCCTTGGAGGATGCATGGTTGTTGCTGAGCTGTCACGCACTTCAAGTCTCCAGAATCTTCGTCATATGCCTTTGTCAGTCTGTTCAATCCTTGATCATCTGTGTTTTCCTTCTCCGATTGATGTCTGACGACATTTGCAGAACCCTTCATTATTGTGCAACTTATATTCACAAAATATTTTTTATGCGGTTTATCTCCAAGGTTAGCTTGTGCACATCTAAGTTATCATGAGATCCTGCACCTCACACCCACATGGTTAGGATTCTTAGTGTAGGCTGTGTCACACAGTTTGCCGAATTTTTACCTAAAAATTCAAAATTCGGCTATTAAAATCCGACAACCAAAAGTTCGGCCAAATTCGTTAGAATTTGCTGAGGGTTTCTGCAGATGTGCAGGTTGTATGACATGGAGGTAGTCATGTGGCCCAGCTCGAGGAGCTGCGTGGAGGTCTTTGTTCACACTTCATGTTCGCAGGCAGGGTTTCTTTTTTCTATACGTCCCGTCATCACATAGTCACAGGAGATTTGAGCATATCATGGGCAGATTGTACAGGATTGGGTGGAGCTCAAGGACTGCGACCAGCATCATCCCTAGTCCAATGATGCAAAACAAGAGTTCATCGTGACTTCACAGAAAGGAGTTGTTCATCGCTACGAAAGAGTTTATTGTAATTTGTTTTTTGTTTTGTTTTTATTCATTGGTTATTCTAATTTTATATTAGATATTAGTTAAATCTTTTTAAAGTTTAGTTTTTATTTGATTTTTTTAATATCTTTTCTAAATACATATTTAATATGTATTAATATTTTATCCTTTTTTATTTTGAAATTTATTTGCTTTTAATCTTTATTTTAAATATATTTATATTTTATTATATATATATATATATATATAATTATTTTATTTTTTGGCTGAACTTAACGGCGTTTTTTTTTCGAACTTGATCTATTGGGCGAACTCAAACCAAATTTTATCTTCGTCGAACTCGAACCTTGTCACTTAGGCCGTAGGTAAGAACTTTTCCCAGGGCAATACAAGTTGTTAAGGGTTTCTCTAATACAACATTGAATGAAATTGTATTTCTTCAACACTACTATAGTAGGTTGCTAGGTCAAAACTAAGGAAAATAATCAACCGAGACATATCATACATTACAAGCCCAACAGTGTGCATGTATAATATCACAGACATGTATACTTATTCAATGTGATTTTTAATGTTCCTAATTAGATGATAATGATGCCAATCTAGACTGCACGGAAACACCCTAGGGGTTCTCGTACCAGTTTGGAAACGTACCAGGTACTGGTACGTTGTGGGTATGGCCGGAAACGTACCCACAGAGACATGGTATGTTACGGGTACGGTTTTGCCGTACCTATAATGTACCCTGTCTCTGTGGGTACGTTTCCGACCATACCCGTCCCCTTAAAACATCTTTTTTAAAACAAAACTAAAAAAAACTTTAAAAATATGGCTTTTTTTAAAATTTTGAAGTTTCTTATTTCTAACCTAACCCTAAACGACCCCCCCCAAATACTTATATAAACACCCAATCCCTCTACTTTTTTCTCACATTCAATCTTTGTTATTTTGCTTGAGCTTTAAGGAGAGAAAAAGAAAGAGAGGTTGAAGGAGAAAGAAAGAGCTTGGAGGAGAGAGTGATTCAGCTTGAAGGAGAGAGAGAGAAGGAGAAGCAAGTCTACAAACATCAAGGAAGATTTTTCTAGGTATTTTGCATGCATTTAGGCATTTTTTTTAAAAATCTTTTGAGCAATGTTTTGTATACGAATATGATCAATGATCAATATCATGAATGATGTGTTTCAAACATATCATTCATGATTATTTGATCATGATTTAAATTTATTTTTAATATTTATTTATTTTACGGTTATGAAAATATAATATATTAATTAATTTTTCCATATTTTAAGTTTAATAGTGAAGTTTTATTTAATTAAATGTCTACCCTCTGTGTATGCTCTCACCTCGCACCATTTATAGCGAACTTGGCGATCAGAATCAGAGATTGATGTGTAGGACTAACTGTTTAATTTTTTTAATTAGTTTTTTTTTATTAAGGGCAAATAGTTTTGAAGGGACTATACCCTGAATACAAAAGGGCTCAAAAGCCAGATATCAAAGGTGAGAGAAACAGCCCAGAGAAGGGCAAAACGGCCAACCAAAGAGGGCTCAACAACCAAATATGACAATACAAGTGAAGAAAGGATCCAAACGAACAATGATCCAAAAAGAAGCAGAAAAGATCAAAAAGCAACCAAAAGAGAAACAACATATAGAACTCCGCCAAAAAGCATTGCCAAAACTGCCAGATAACAGCAACTTCGCAGCCAAAAAACAACATCACAGCAACCCGTTACTTGATAGCCCTGTCAATCTTGGTCTTGATAGCCTGCAGCGACATAAAGAAGGCAATGGCAGTGGCCTGAGAGGAGTCTCTCATATCCGCCTGAGCAATTGCAATTTTTTTAATTAGTTATGTATTCGTTTTTTTTTATTTTCAAGTTTTAAATTGAATTTGTTAAAAATTTAAGCGTCTACCCTTTGTGTATACTCTCACCTCGCACCATTTATGGTGAACTTGGTGATCAGAATCAGAGAATGACGTGTATGGGTTAACAAATTAATTTTCTGATTTGTATTTGTTGTTTTTAATTAAATTATTTTAATATTTAGCAATGTTTTAAAAAATCTCTTGTTGTAGGTTAAAAGTTAAAACAAATTAATCCTACAATCATGACATCTAGTTCAGCTTCAGTGGGGCAAAAGGGGGGAAATGTTTCAAGTGATATGGCAGTGAAAATGGATCCAAATTATCCTTTATGGAGACATGTGGAAGTGGTAGAGCTTGTTGCCAGTGGTGGTGTCCGTGTTTGGAAGTGTTCCCATTGTGCCGCCACATTTAAATCCTCATATACTTGTTTGAGAGCTCATCTGACTGGGGCATCGGGGACGGTATTAGACCGTGTAGGAAGGTGGAAAAGAAAACTATAGCCATGTACCTAAAAGAGCAAGAGGATGCAAACATTGAAGCAGCAAGAGCTCGCTCTAGAACTGTTTCTTTACAACAGAGGACCATGGGAAAACCACCAACATCAACACCATCATTTCATCTTTTCATTGAGACTCGTCCTGAAACTATTCCAGATGATGACCCTTTTGATGCAGATACATCAGGGCCATCAAGCAAGAGAACAAAAAGCCCATTAGAAAAAGCATTTAACATTGAGAAGAGGGATATTGCAGATGAATTAGTGTCTCAGTGTATATTTGTATGTAGACTACCATTCAATGTCTTGAGATTACCTTATTGGCAGCAGATGGTGAGAGGCATTAATGAGACACCACTGGGGTATACAAGCCCTAACTAAAATAAGGTTCTCACTTCTCTTTTGGCAAAAGAAATGCAACACATTCAGACATCTCTACAACCAATTAGAGATTCTTGGACTAATTCAAGAGTCTCTATTATATCAGATGGATGGAAAGACTCCAGAAACAGAGCTCTCATCAACATTATTGCAGTATGCCCTAAAGGGCCAATGTTTCTGAAGACTGTTGATTGTGAGGGGGAAGTAAAAGATACCAAATTCATTGCAAATATTCTCATTGAGGCTATTGAGTTAGTGGGCCCGCAGAGGGTTGTCCAAGTCATCACAGACAACGCCAAAAATTGCAAGGCAACAGAATTGATAGTAGAGGGTAGGTATGAGCACATATTTTGGACACCATGTGCAATACACTCCCTAAATCTAATGATGCAGAAGATTGGAAAAATTGCATGGATTGAGCAAATATATACGGAGGCAAACGAGATTCAAATGTTTTTCACCAACCATCACATGTCTCAAGCCATATTCCAAAGATTTTCAAAGTTGGAAATGTTGAAGGTAAAAGAACAATTCATTTTAAATTTAATATTTGATTTTAAATTTTTAAATCAATTTCAATTTGTGTTGTTATTGAATTGTTTCCATTCTTTTTTAATAGGTTGTTGAGACTAGGTTTGCCTCTCACACACTCGTCTTGAGATGAATTGTGAAGGTGAGACATGCTTTGAACATGATGGTGATTGATAATGTTTGGACCGTCTGGAGGCAATCTAACACAGAAAGAGCCCAAAAAATAAAATCATAGATCCTTGATGAGCATTGGTGGGGAAAAGTTGAATATTTGCTAAGTTTCACGGAGCCTATTTTGAGTATGATACGATTTGTAAACAAAGATAATGCTTGCATTGGAGAAATATATGATGGCATTGACTCCATGCTTGAAAAAATCGATGATATCATATAGGCCAAAGAGCAGGACCCTAAGGAAATTTTTTACAGTAAAGTTAAAAATGTGATCATGAGAAGGTGGAACAAAATGACCACCCCATTACATCTCCTTGCTTATGCTTTAAATCCCAAATATTACAACAGTGAAATAGTTGGGAGAGCTGGTAGGCAACGACCATATGATGACCATGAGGTTGTAAATGGAACGAGGTCAACATTCAGTAGTTTGTTTCCTGATCCAGCTACATCACTTGCAATTCACCAGGAGATGTTGATGTTTGTAAATGGACAAGGTAGCATGGGAGAGATAGAGGCTATTTGTGACAAACCCACCATAGATCCAATCACATGGTGGACTTGTCATGGCCATGATGCCGAGTTCTTACGACTAGTTGCGATCAAATTGCTCTCACAGGTATAAAGTTTGTAACTTGTTATTTGATATTTTAATTACCAATTACAAATTAAAATTCAAAATGATATCATTCTTTTTTTAATTAATAATATTAATGTTTCGTTTTTTGTGACAGGTGGCTAGTAATTCTTCTGCAAAGTGCAACTGGAGTACTTATGGCTTCCTCCACTCAACCAAATGCACCATGTTGGCATCGAAGAAGGCTGAAGATCTAGTATACATTCATTCCAACTTGCGCCTCTTAACCCACAGGACACAAGAGTATACTAGTGGTCCTAACAAGCTTTGGGACCTCCAACCTAAAAACACGGACTTTGAAACTTCTGCTGGTTGTTTGGCCAATGTTTCACTTCTTGGCGTTGATGAGGAACTTCTAGGGAGCCCTTCACAAGGGTTCGAAAGTGGAGCTAGTGGGAGTGGAGTTGCAAGTGGCATCCATGAAGATGATTTTGACAATCATCTAGATGATATGCTCTAGAAGTTGAGAACTTGAATGTATTATGTTCTTTACTATCATGTTTTGGACATTATGAATCAATACAAACTCAAGTCTCAATTCTCAAAGTATTGGAAATTTCAATTTTGTTTTCATGTTCTATGATTCATGAATGATTTTAAGTTGTATGATTCTATGAGTTCAATAAGTATGCAAATGCTTCTTTAAATTTATATACATATTTTTATATTTATACGCACACACAAACACATATATAAAACGTACCCAAAAGTGTACCGTACCCGAGATTTTTAACAATTTGCCATTTCAGCATACTGAAACCGTACCCGTATCCATACCCGTATCCGTATTCGTGCAGTCTAGATGCCAATGTACCTATCTTTGTTCAGCTAGATTGTTATTTATAAAGGAACCAAAATAGATCCATCCACTTACCACATGCGAGGTCTTTGATACAAAAATTCATGGAGCATGGACAAGCAATCTTGGATCCATACCTGGTAGTGCATGCCCCTAGGCAAAACATTTTATGTTATTAAGATATAATCTTAATCACAAATATAAATAGAGGCAATGCATTTTCAACTAGTGATTCAGCTTAACTTATCTTCGATGAATCTCCAACACATTACATATATATGATGCTATCGTAGCAGTCTTTCTACAAATAGGAAGGTACCTATGAGGAAACCATAGTTACACCAAAGACTTAGGGTCGCGGGGACGGGATGGCAAAAAAATTCCCAGATTTTAGGGATTGCTATTAAAATAATTTAGGGGTTTAAATTTTATTTATTATTTTTAGGGTACTTTCAAGATTAGGGTAATTTTTTAATATTTAAAGTGTCAGTTTCTTTCTAGGAAAGTCTAAAAGGTTGGAACAAATTGGTGACATCACCTCCAAATCCCCAACGTGTTTTTGTGGTCGCCAAAATCTAGGGATGCATCCCCATGTAACACTGGTAGAAATGGACTTTGGAAGGTCGCCCAATATGAGTTGAGAAAACCCATGTAATGTAGTGATTCCTATGTGCTCATGACATACATTGTTACTACCCTTTATTGGACTAGTGTTTCAAGGGTAGTAAGGAAAATTGGGTAAGTAAAAGCTACTGATCAGAAAGTCACTATGATATGTATCACCTCTTAAACTTTTTCACAAGGACAGAACTAGCTGTGACTTGCGTTGCTGCAGGTTTAGCAGGACCCAGCCCAGCCACAGGAAAATACCTTATTGAGAGTAAAAACTACATTTTACATCAATTTCCAGTTAAAATTGTTCAAGTTTGTTGCCTCAATGTCCATAGCAATACTGTACAGTGTATATACTATACAATCATTATGAAATTTATGAACTATAGATTACTAAAGTTTGTATGAAGATCTACTCATGAACATATGAAGGCCTTTCAAATTTTTGTAGGATGTTGGTTTCCTATTGCCTTTGTGAGTATAAATTTACCGGTCTTTTTATATGCATTCTGAAACTAAACATTTCTGATTTCTGCTTGTCACATGTATGATAAGGTTTGTAATCTTATTGAGGATCTTTTGCTGTTCATTCTGAAAATGCTATGCTGCTTTAAGAAGCTTATTATTTTATATTCAACACAATTTGAATGTTATTGGCCACTACGGCTCCCATGATTTTTTTTCATAGTTCAAAAGATCAATAGAAAAGATAGTATAGTTGCAACTGCACCCAAAAGGCTGCCAACACAGTCAAAAGCTATACTAGTAAAATTAGTAGTTTGACAGAGTGCCAATAACAACTGCAGAATTCCTTCTGAATAAAAAATGAATATTGATAACCAATTATATACTGTGTTTATTGTGCAGGTTTTAGACATTCTGAAAGATGCTTGTGAATCATTACTTGATGAAATTGCGGAGAATCGCTTTAAAGATGTTTCTGTAGGTTCCAGTTGACAGGAGTGCTGTCATTCCTTTGTTATTAGGTGTCAAATTGCTCATCTATTATGGAAGATATTTGGAAATCCTTGTCTTGTTAATGGCAGTTTTCCATTAGTATTGGAAGAAAAATATAGCTTCCTGATTTGCCATTTTACCATTTTCATTAATTCCATAAAAAATGATTAAATATGCTACTGTTTTTATAGGTTGTTCAGAGGTTATTATGGTGCGCATGAGATGTTTGCTTTGCAAGATTTCTTTCTTGCCACATTTATCTGCTAAAGATTGATTATGTCTTCCAATTTGCAAGCGTTCATTTGGAAGTCAGTTATCTTTTGCAGATGTGTTCAGAGTATAGTAATGTATTTAAATTCCACAAGAAAATTTCCAGTATCAATTCGCAAAAAAAAGAGTTAAACTTATCTCTTTACAAAGTCTTGGATGATAATTACATATTTCATGTTCATCAGTTCAGTTCCATGAAACTATGTTAATTGATAACTTCCCACTACCAAAATTAGGGGTCCCTAAATCCTCATAAACGAGGAAGATCCTGAGTTTGTTTGGGAACTGCATTCAATGCATTTAATAAGTCGCCATGTATGTATGCAATATACATCCTTTGTGCCGTTGAAATATTTGAACTGAAAACAAAATGTATAGTCAAAATAATGTATATATGCTAATTAACCGATAGGCTTTATGAACACGAATCCATTCCCAAAAAATGCCTGGAAAAATTGTCTCATGCTAGAACAAATGCCACGCTAGAAAATATACTCTTTGTCGCCGGAAAACATGTGGAAAATTGTAGAGCTTGTTATGTTGTGGAGCCTGTTGTCATGTGTGGAAGTGTTGAAGATTGTACACTAAAAGTACTATACACTCTCCACAGTTTTCTCACTGGGGTTCGGGGTCGGGCTGGGCCCCGAGCGGAGGTCCGGGGACGCAACCCCCTAGAATTTTTTTTGGAATCAAAAAATGTGCCCGATATCTCGGGAAACGTGCTCTTCTCATATGAGTGGAATTTTTCACCCATAGGTTTATGGGACGGTTTTGGCCCATGGTTTTGGTACACACGATATTGTAAAACTGCTTAAGCAGTTGCCTATTTATGTGGTTTTTTGCATATGGTAGGGTTGATGTAACATTACAAATGTGTGTGAGTTTAAGTGTGAATTATGTAGAGTTTGTTGAGCATAGCTCCAAACAGATCTAGGTACTGTATTGAGAGAAGAGGTGGCTTGTAATAAAATATGAGCAAAGTGATTTTTGGTGGACGTTGCCCAAATTGGGTGAACCACGTTAAATACTGTCTTTGTGTTGTGTTCTTTTGTTTTCTACACTTTTATTTCAGATCTGTGTTATTATTCTGCATATTAATTTCTATTGTTGCGATTTTGTGTGTGATTGTTCCGCATATTTTATCCCTTATTTCCTAACAGAGCTGTCCACCATTTATTTGTTGTTCGCATTTACTGCACTTCCCACTGCCCTACACACCCCCACCACTGCCCTATTGGCGATTCCCTTGCACCCCCTAAAGGTGCAGGTGCTAGTTCTTAGTATGATACAAAATATTAGCAGCATTCTGCTTCTGCTAGATTAATTCAAATACCAACAATCAAAAATTTGTTTAAAAGCACCTTCATAATATGCATCTTTGGTTGAACATTGAGAAACTGATAGTATGTATAGAAGCACCTTCATAATATGCATCTCTGATTTAAAAATGAGAAAAGAGAATCTTGATTAACTATCCCATATACTATTTTCAAACTAGAGCCTATAAGCCAGCCTTTGGCTTGAAGATTTGCATTTCAGTGGGGCCAATCAAGATGAAATAAGCTAAGAATTGGCATAGATGAGGCGTTATAAATACCTCAAATTAATTTGCATCTCCAGGCACATTTTTAACACAAAAAATAGAGACTTGTTTCTAAGTGAAGTTTACATTTGTTAGCCATATGACTGTCGGTCCTAGAAAGATAAGAAGTTTTTTTGGGAGTTGTTCATTCAACAAGATGTTATGGAGGATGCAGGGATTCTTAATAAAGGCTAAGGTCCTATAGGGTATGAAATATCTTAGTCACTGTGACACATCATTGTCTCCTAAACATGTTACTAAACAATGACTGACGTTTAGTACGTTGTTAGCATTGCCCTCTTCTTTTATGTTGAGAGAATATTGGTTCCCTAGTCATAAAAATTAGAACGTATTAGATTTAGAATATAAGTTTCGAGTAATCCCACGATTAGAATATTAGTTCCCACACCAACAGCTTCGTTAATCTCTCTCAAAATAGTGATTCAAGAAAGTTTACGAGTTGTCTTGGGAAAGTTGGTTCCACGATATTGAAATATTGGTTAGAAATTGAATATGGCGGATTTTATAGTGTGAAAGATTAATGGTCCTCACTCTCAACGCAACTACAACGATGAATGACAAGATTAGTGGTTCTATTAAGAATTGTTAATGACAAATTTGGTGATGGCCATATTCCTTTCGAAAGTTCAATATTTTAAAACGCACTATTCCAAATATGGATGGACCCCATTCACTAATTTGCCAAGTTACACTGAAAGATTTCAAATAATTTATAAGACACGTTTTTTTTTAATGCTAAATAGGCCAGGCTTATGGATACGATGATTAAAGTGAATATTGATTTACTAATGTCTTTTACGTAAAATACAATGTTGTATCAATCTCACGATTAGTTTTACACTAGTTATGTATACTTATATTTTCTAGAATTTTTGTAGAGTTTTCATAACTTCTCATTAACATTTGTAAGAAAATGAGATATTAAGTTTTATGGATGGTTACATATAATAAAATTTTATTCTCTAATAAGGTGGTGGGAAATACTAGGAAAAGGATGGGGAAATGCATATGGGCTCCTTGAGAGGGATTTTTAAAATTGAATTTTAATGGAAAGGAAATCGGGGATTGGCATGCAATGGTGGTATTTTTAGAAATTATAAAGGGTCCTAATTCTTACATATTATGAAGCATTGGGAAATGCAACAAACAATTTGGCAAAGGCAAAGGTTTTACGTAGAGGTTTGTGACTTGCACAAGAAAAGGGGTGGATAAGAAACGAAGTTGAAGGGGATTCAAAGTTTAATGAAGTCTATCAATAAAAATATGAACTTGTTGGTAGATGAGGACCATCACATATGAATGCAAACAATTAAGGATATGTCCTATGGGTTGTCTTTTGGTCATATTAGAATGTAATATCCCTTTTGGGATTGAAACTGGAGAAAAGGGGTTAATCGGCTGTCCTGAACAAATATGATCTTGAAACACCTTTAATTATTAACACAACAAATTGATAATAACTAAAAACCAATCTAAAATCAACAATATGCAAAGGCAACGAACTGTCTAAGAAATTCAAGTCCACTTTCACTATGCAAATCAATGAAGAATGCCACGAAACAATTAATCTAGCCATGGAAATATTGTAAATCATAAATACATGAAAAGATTGAAGGAATATATGATTTCACAGCCGGAATTAATTATTTAGAACAACAGACTAGCCAAAACCGACGGCTAGAAAAAATAGTAAACCTCTACCAAAATTCACCAAAATGGAGATCCCGGCCTTATAAAATATGTCAAATCCGAATATAAAATCAAATTTGTAATTTTTGCCCTAGAAGGCACTCAAACACTATCAAACCCTAGTCGCTCCAACTAGGAATGACTCTAAAATGCATGTAAATATTTGTAGATCTCTTTCCTTATTCTCTAATGCCTCAAATCTATAAAAATGTTTTCAATATAACTTGCTTCAACTAAGGATGGAAAATATTCATCCTCCAACCAACCACAAGAAGGGTTTTCGTCCTTCTTGGAAAGCCACACAATTGGATTTTCACCCAAAAGTGGAAAGACAATGAGCAATCAGCTCACAAGTCCAATTAGAGTAAATTTGTAAAAAAAAAAAATGAATGCTCCAAATGAAGTCTCTAATCTTCTTTTATATCCAACATGACGCTAAAGGCTAAAAAGGTAAGGCCGACCCATATAAAGCTTATTTAATCTTTTAATGAGCTTTTAAAATGCACCAAACTCCAGCTGACCCCTTATAATAGGAATTACAAAGATAAACACATAAATATGAATGAAAAAAATTGAATTAAAATCCATGGTATTCCCTTGCTTAACCATGGGTTGCCTTTGGAAAGAGGAAAGACAAGGAATCCTTTATGTTGGATTAATTTGAAAAAAGGGGACATGACAATCCTCCCTTCCCGAAATTGCTTGCCCTTAATTAATTGTAAGTCAAATGAATATCAATCGCTTCTTCTTTGATAGACCTTCACAAGAAGCAAACATATCAAAGAAAACAAGAGTGTTTAACAACACTTTTAAACTCCCCTTATCATGTCATAAGGACATGATAACTAGCTCTCTTTCGTTGCTTGATACCACCTCATAATTTCCATTTAAATGATGACTTCTCAACACTTAAGTAATGTTGTCCCAAAAACAATTGTAATCATACATTTTTCTTTCAAAAATCAGAATGTTCAAGTATGAAAATAACACATCATAATATAATTTTGTTCCCCTTTTTAGTCGAGATCTTCTTCCCTCAATATCTCATGATAGAATGCTCTTCAAAACTGGAAACACATTGTTGTTCATGATTGTTAATGGTAGCCCCAAATATGACTTTTGCAAACTCAGCCCTATGACCACGACATAACAACTATCAAACTGAAATGTTATGGAAAAAACCAAATTTGCGAGTAGCATAGGGGCTGAAAATTGTTTTACAGGGGTTGGAAAACGAAGATCAACAAACCTATGGTTGAAATCAACAAACATGTCAACCCTTAACACAACATTCTTGCATTCCTTTCTTGGCCCAATTTGGCCTGAATAATGGCTTTCAACAAGAAAGCTCCCGTTTGCTCTTAATCCCTCATCTGTTCCCCATATGGAGGTCATACTATGCATGCCTGAAACTAACCATAAATTATTACCATGAAGCATTCTACCAAAGAGTAAACCCTTTCTATCTTCTATGCATTGAATGCCTCGAAGATGTGTGTTTTCCTTTTTATGCTAGCCATGCTTGGAAGTATATCATTGCATTTCCACATAAGATGCATGCCACACATGCTAAAACTTATACTCACCTCTTTTGGAAGGTTGTTACCTTGCTGATTTGGTTTTTTAATGGTTGACTTGAAGCTACCCCACCGAATTTCCTTCCTTGTTAAGTTTGGATCACTCCATAGAAGTGCAAATGAGTGGGTGTAGTGTCCATGAACAACCCTACATTTCCTTGTAAGCAATGCCCAAGACGTTGGGATGTTAGTCTTGTTCAACCTCCAAGTAAAAACCTTCTTACCCATCATATTAAGAGGAAAGAGTCTCCCCAAATCAGCCTCTTTCTCACTACCCATGGAAGGTATGCACAATACCATGCATAGTTTTGAAGAGGAAAACCCCGCATAGTTGTAGTCTAACTCAAAATTCTTGATTATTATTGACATAGGAAGGGTGTAACAGTTATGATACTTGAAGTCCCTTCCGTATATCATATTAAATCCAAAATTCTTCATCAAAAATACCAATCTATAGTTGCTCAAGGAAAGGACTATCCATCCAAAATGCAAATTTAGAAAGAGTATTTCACCTTGGCTGTAGGAGCGTGTTGTCTCATGCAAAATTGGCATGATAGTGGTGGAAGACCATCTTGCTTCCCATGCAAACACTAGATCCTCAACCGTGGATGAGAAATGCACTTTTCTTATGATTTCCAATTCACCTCTGGCTGCCATAAGGATGTAAACAATAAACCTCAAGTTTATAACACAATCCTTCCAAAGGTTCCCTGCATCCCAAACTTCTATGTGTAAACAACCCAGAATTTGCAAGGAAGAATTTATGTGCCCTTGTCCCTCCATACATTCTTTCTATTATCAAAATGATCTCGCTGCCCCCCAGGATACAAATATAACATCGATATAGGAGGAATAATTTTTTTTGAATTAGGATGGTCATACTGAGGGCTTCCCACAAAGAGTTACCTTCTTAGGGCTAAAGGAGAATCCCTTCCCCATTTGATACCTTTCATCCTCACAAAATTGTTAAAATATTCCTTATGATCAAAATATTGTAAGTACATAGCATGAAGGTGATGAAGCAATCCCTTAGAAAAACAATGCCATTGCTTACCATAGGTTGATGTCCAAAAATTTCCAGCAAACTAAATATGATCGTAGGCACTCGGAAAAGGACTCTTTTCATCCATACGAACCCCCACAAGGTTACCCAAAATTCTGTCCATTGACCCTATGCAATTCTGATTCTTCTCCATCCTTGGCATCATAAAGTCTTCCCATTTTTTGTGATTTGCTTTGGAGTGTTATATTTACCCCAAGGTCATCCTTTTCAATTAATTGCCCATGATCATAAATCTGAAATGGCATATCATAAAGAAATAAATCTAAATTACCTCCATGCCGTTGGTTATCTTTTGGCAAATGGGCTTCAACATTCAGGTTCTCTTCATCAGCTTGTAAATCAGATTTTTCTTCTTTATTCTCTTGTAATGTGTCATCATTAGAAATCATAGAATTATCATGAAATATCAAAGGATTTATACCTTACAACTTGTGTTTTATGATTTCTCTTTCCTTCCTAGGCTTATGCACCAAACCTTTAACTTTGGGCTCCTTATTGATTGTTGTTCTAAACAAACCAACAAGTAGTTTGTTACCTTGTCCTCTTGATAAAAGTGCACAAAGGTACCAGTCCCCTCTTTGTTTTTGTCTTACCAAGGTGTTAACATGCATATTTATAATAACCAGATCTCAAATTGTATATCTCATTCTAACCATAAGATTCATGAACTCAATTTGGAAACACACATAATAAGTAAACATACAGATCACATAAGGATTAATACCGGATTCACCATACAATAATCATAAGTAGAGACATCAATAACCAATATCCATCCACAAAGATCCATCATATTAATTCATCATCACACTGAAAAGCTAAATACATACATAGTACTGACATCAGTCATGCACGCTCATAAACCAAAAGCATAACTCTAGTACATACAAACTAATGATCATGCTCTCAAAACCATGCAAATCAATACATATATATAGGGGTGGGGACTTTCCCTTCACCGCCCATGCACTCTCAAAATAGGTTGCATGCTCAAAATAGCCATGCACCGCTACAAAAGCAACTAAAGAAGCATGCAAGCTTCACCTAATAATAGACTGTCTATTAATAACACTAGATCTACATCCTATTATTAGCTCAACTTTGCATGACACTTGAACTTCTTCTTGTTCCCAAAATAGCTTTTGTGTATCCTCCAAGTCTTCATGTTTTTATCCAATGCATGCTCTATACACTCAATCCTAATTTTATCCCGTAACATGCAAAATGGCTAAGTCCTAAACTTTCTCCTTCTGGGCACGAAACCACAGGGCACAAATCTGTCACACCCACGCGCCTACTTATGCGTCCATACTTTCGCACCACTATCATCTGCGCCTTCAACACCTAGGCAAGATTTCATTCACCCAACATTACCCCACACTAATATCATTGCTTCCCTCGACAATGAGGTTGCTTTAACTTATATCTCAAAAGTATAAAGAATAAAGAATGACTTATAAAAGAATTTCAATACTGAAAGAGTGATCAAATAATCATTGCACTTCTTCTTCTACACACACCAAAATCTCCGGGTACTCATTTTTTATGTCATCTTCTAACTCTTCCCAATCGTTGAGTCCCTTCTTCGCCCTTGCGGGAACATCTCCAAGTAAAGTATTCATTTCATTTAAAGTCATGTCTTCGCCCTTATGCTTCAACACCCTTAACACATTCATTAAACCTGAGATCATGCAATCCATAACATCCATACATCGCACCATTAACTTTCCCAATTCTTTAATTCTATCACCATGAGGATCCCGGGCTTCTTTGAGCGTGTCACGTTTTTCTGCTAACATCACCAACCTCTCCTCACTCCCCAAAGTCTCATTATTCTTTACTGCAAGGAATGCATCCTCCTCTTCTAATGTCCTTGTTTTAATAATGTTCTCAGGCTCCTCACACATTTGTAGCGCCAAACTTGCCATTTTACACTTATCCCTCAATGTATCAAGGATGGCATCATACTCCACTATCTTCCGCGCTATCTACTTCTTTACTCTATCTTTTCCCACCGCGACCTCTTTCTAATTTTTTGCAGCTATTTCTTTCGTACTTAGGCCTAGCGCATTTGTTCCTTCATCCAACAATAAGTGCACTAAGGTCCGTAAATAATGGAGGGCTGAGGGAAACGTACCACTTACATGTATCTCATATTGTGGCGGCAGCTTTAGAATCTCCTCCCCAATCTCCTTGTCCATCTCAAGGAAAGTATCCGCTCTATTCTCTTCCTTCTCTTTCGCTTCCTTCAGGCTAGTCATTTCCTCTTCCTTCTCCTTCTTGTCTTCAAGCAAAGTTCTTAAGGTAGTCGCCTTATCAACATTCTGCGCGCGACCACTGCAACTATTTTTGTTAACTCATTGCTTGTTTGTTCGTCCAAGAACTCCGTCAGGCTTGATGGTTACATGTTTGGAATGCGGAGCCTTCTTCATTCTTTTTGATGCACATGACTCCTCACACACATCAAATACAGGCTCATCCATGTGAGTCTGCATACTCCATGATAATTGCTTCCTAGTGAGTGTGTTTGCCATCTCTGGATCCATCAAATCCCATCCATATAATTGTTCCTTTGCAATAGTGATCTGGAACCTAACGCTTATAATTTTTGTAGGGTCGTTGATGTACCCAAGGTTCTATGTCTGCACCATATCTTCATCTCTTTTCTCACTAGGGCGCTTGCCTGTATGTTCTTGTGTTCCAGTGCCCTCTTGATTTTCTTCTCCAATTTCTTCCTCAGGTCCACCAGTTGGGTGTGCAACACTGTCTTCTATCTCTGTATCTCTGCCAACGTAGCTCTCTTCCTCGCGCTCATATACGCTTGTGTTGGGGACTTTTGTCTCAAACTATGGTTTCTTGTGACCCCTTCATCTCTCCTAACTTCAAGGCTAGGCGTAGAAACCTCATTGTGCGTGCCCCCACCTGATGAATTCTCCTCATCACTATCCTTCACAGGGATGTACTTGTGCCTTTTCTTCCTCTCTTCCTCATTCTTCTTCACACGTGGTGACCTTCTTACAGGATAGGAAGTCCCAGCGCCCACATCTTCATTCTTACGCCCCTGCGTAATTTTCTTCTGCCGTGATCTAGCACAGTACTATCCTTGTGTTCTTCTCCTTCACGCTCAAGGAAATTCTCTAAGTCTTGCTTTACTTGCCTAGGGGGTGTCTCTTCAAGCGGCCTCTTCATGTCCACAATCTATTTACCTTTTGGAGGACCTGGCAGTGACAAGTCCTCATCTGCAATGGCTTTTCCTTCCTTGAACCTTGACCTTAAATGCACATATACACGTGCAGGATCAATGTATCGTACTACTGTGACCTCTGGAGTGATATCAATATCATCCGACTCCATTTACTCCACATACGCCTCCTTATTAGGGTAGACATGTTTTGCACAAAATATGGATATCTACGTCTACCTTATCGACATCAAACTTCAGTTTCTGTGCGTTATGCAGCCGGTTCACTAAATCTTTAAAATAACGTGTTGTAAAAGCAAAAGGTAACTTACACCAAGGGCTCTTTTCACCTATCTTCATGTAAAAGCGGCCTAAACAGAAATGTTGATAAGTCGCGAACTCCGCCTGCCCCTCCAGTACACCAGACAACTCTCGCAGTATGTGTCATTTTCCTTCAATGCTTGACACATCTTTCTATACCATTTCTCCTGGCGCTGCTTGTAGGTATTAGAAATTGAGCCATGACATGTATATTTCACGAACTTTTTCATTGGGGACTTTTTCTTCAAGGGTACTCCTATACCTTCTCCTTTGGCCCGTCAGGCACACCTATCTCACAAAACACAATCAAGAGTAAAATGGCACCCTAAGTTATCTTCTCACCTTTATCTACTTGGATGTGCACTCTTGCCACTAAGCTCTCTGCAACATAGCTTACAATGTTATAATACGTCTTGTTCGCCATTTTTTGTGCTATGTACAACCAACGCTTGTTCACCTCCTTCCACCTCTTCGAGGTGCCCAACTTACATCTGACCAGTCACGTCGCTACCCTTATAGCTAGGTATTCTATGTTTCCAACATTGAAAGCCTGACCTCCCTTCTGGTAATGGAACATGGCGGTCGTTGCCTCTACTCCCTCATCATTAGACAAATCTCTTGTAATTTATGACCCAACGTCACGCAAACCTGTAACTTTTCCAACCAACTTTCACTGTAATTCACATTCCCCTGCGAAGTAAAAGAAATCCTCATATACTTGCAACATCAGCCACTGGTACAAACGGTTTGGCTTGCCAAAGAACGACAACTCATACAACTGCATTACTCCAACACTTTCCAATAGTTTGTATATTGAATTATCCATCACCCTTTTCCCATCAACAGTCCTCTTGTTTGTCTTCAATATGGTCTCTGCATTTAAGTCCTTCACAGTTTATTCAGTCCAGTGATTGAAATCACTAATCTTGCATTTGGCCAGTTGGGATGTCCATGACCTTCCTTCAATTACTTCTGTCAGGTATTACATCTCTGCGAACCACTCTTGTGGTTCCTCTTTCCTTGGTCTCCTTCAATGACAACTCTCATTGGTGTCATTTACTCTACTCAATTAATAATGCTATATGAAAACTACAATATTTCCACTACCTTGCCCTTGAACTCCTCGATCCCCTCTGGTTCTTTAGATTTCCCATGCCCTAGCCACAAATTTACCTCCTTGAAACCCTAACCACATGAACCTTCCTTCCTCACCCACCTTATAAGCTCAAACACACCTTCACATGGAGCTTTGTCAATGTTGTGTCATGAATTCACCTGGTTCATCATTCAACCGATCGCTCTTGGTTCTTCATACTTCATCACACTTCTCATCTCGATAACTCCAAGGATGCAAGGTAAAAATAATGTTGCAAGTACAATATTTTATAGGTTTTTCAAAATTCCCTCATTAATTTCTCCTCAACTACCACTGTACGCGGCTTTAATTCCACTGCTCCTTCACTCTTCCACTTTGTGCCATATTCTTCCATGCACCTCAGTCATAACCTTCTATGCCCACTACTTCTCGGCCACAAACCTCCTTATGTGTGCATCCCTACGTCGAAGTACTTCACCACTGTGCCTCATACCAAGTAGTCTCTCATTTTTCCGCCTACCTCACGTTACACTGTGCGTCCATACATCTACGCATGGTCTTCAATATGAGAAAAATTCATTAGAACTATTTTCAAAACCATCTTCACTTTGAGCACCTGTAATTTCATAATGCACACCAATTTGTATCAAGGCACCAATCACTTCTTCTTTCTGATCCACCCCACACTAAAAGTATGTGTGGTCCTCTACACATGAATTCAATAGATAATAATCAACTTCTGGCATGCAAGCACACTTATTACAACACAACACATAACTAAATGGACAAAGCATAACAAAATTGAAAGGAAACACATATAAAGGAAATACATTAAAGGGAAACCTAATCTAAATGAAATACTGCCTTATTACAAACACAAAGAAGACTTATTTATAGTAGGGCTTCAACCTACTCCCATTGAAGTAACTAGGAATAAAGTTCATCCAGCACCTATAACTGACAAGCACCTGATTCCAATATCTTTGTTACAACAAAGGGTCCCAACCAATGAACTTTCAACTTCCCAGGGTGGTGTGCATAAACTTTGAATCATACAGAAGAACCCTCTTTCCAACCTCAAATTCCTTATTCCAAATATGTCTATCATGTCATACTTTCTGTCTTACTTTTTTTGTCTTCTGGCTCCACTGAGAAATTTTACGCCTCTCATCCAACTGCATCAATTTGTCTATGCGCTCTTCAACAACTTGTTCATCATCCAATCCTCCTGCACATGCGCAATACATAGGGATGGTAACATGAATTCCATAGGTAATACAACCTCCATGCCAAACACCAATTGAAAGGGTGTGGCTTTATTCAATCTTTTGTAAGTAGTCATGTATGCCCAAAGTACAACAGATACTTTATCATCCCAGTCTTTCCTTCCAACATCACATATTTTTGTCAATGTATGTCCCAATATCTTGTTGAAAGCCTCAATAGTACCATTGGCCTATGGGTGATAGGGTGTTGTCTTGTGGTGCACCACCATAAACTCAGCCAAAAGAATTCTGATGGTCTCATTAAGAAAATGAGTGCCCCTATCACTTGTCAAGCTCAATGGACATCCATACCTGTTGATAATGTTTTCCCATAGAAATATTGTTGTTGTAGCTGTTGTGCAATCCTTTGTAGGTGTTACTTCTACCCACCTTGTCAGATAGTCTATACAAGTTATAATATAGTGCATTCCATTCCTACGTGTGGGTGGGGAAATAGGACCCACAAAGTCAATCACCCATTTCTCAAAAGGTTCAACACTTGCAATAGGCCTTAAAGGCATCTCATCTCTAGATCCAGGCTTCCCAAGGCACTGACAATGATCACACACCTTGACATATTCTTTAATATCCTTGTATAAGGTTTCCCACCAAAGACAACCCATTAAAATCTTGCGCACGGTGGCATCTCCTTGCATAATGACCTCCTATACAATTCCACCATGAGCTTCTTCCATTATTGCCTCACGCTCATGCTCCAGTACACACCGGTGCAAAACTTCATCATGACCTAACTTATACAAATCTCCACCAATCAACTGGTAAGGTGTCACACGTATTGCAAGTTGCTTCTTCTCTAATGTCTTCATTCCCTCAGGTGCCTGACCAGTGCATAAAAATACTGAAATATCTTCCAACTCAGTGGGCACGTGATTCAATCTAAAAAGTTGTGCATCTGGCATTGTGTCCTTAATGCTCTGCGTGTCCTCACCAAAATTGATCCTCGACAAATGATCAGGCCCTGAGTTACTTTTTCTAGTTTCACAATCACTGTAAACTGAAACTCCTTGAAATAGTAGTATCCACCTGTAAATGCACCCTTGTAAAATAGGCTTGTTGACCAAATACTTAAGTGTCATATGATCTGTGAAGAAAATAAATGGTGTAGCCAATAAGTATTGTCTGAACTTGTACAGAGTGTAAATCATGGACAAAGCTTCACACTCAGTAGTTGTATAGTTATTGTTCAGTTGGTGTCAACTTCCTGCTTGCAAAACAAATAGGGTGGTCTACTATTCCTTCACCTGGTTGTGCTAACACGACGCCAATCGCCATCCCAGAAGCATCCACATGAACATGAAATGGTTTGTCCCATGAAGGAAAGCACAAAATAGGTGCAGTGGTCAACCTTTCCTTTAGTGTTTCAAATGCCTGTTGTTGCGCCTCACCCCAATAGAATTTTCCCTTAGCCTTCAAAAGTTCCTCTAGGGGTGCGAAAATATTTGCATAGCCCTTAATGAATTTCCTGTAATACCCTGTATGACCAAGAAATCCACACTTCACTTTGATTGTTAGGTTCTTCCAATCCCAAGATCACAACGACCTTGGCTGGATCTACCAACAAGCCTTCCTTACAAATAATATGCCCAAACAAAGTGCCAAAAGGTGTCGCAAAGATACATTTCTTAATATTCAAGGAGATGTTTAACTGTCTACACCTCTCAAACATAAGTCTCAAATTGTCACAATGGTCCTTAACCAAACCATACACGGTCCAATCATCAAGATACACCTGTAAAAACTTATGAATGAAGTCCTGAAATGCTTGCACAACAATGCGCGAAAAGACTGCAGGTGCATTCTTCAGTCCAAAGGGCATAACTGTGTATGCAAAACTTCCCCATTCAGTGGTGAAAGTTTTCTTTTCCTGATCTTCCTTTGTTATGCGCACTTGATGATATCCTAAAAATCCATCAGTAAAAGAGTAGATCTCATGCCCTACAACTCCTTCCAGGATCTCCTCAGTAAATGGGGTAGGAAAAGGATCAATAACACATGAAGCATTCAACTCTCTATAGTCCACACAGATCCTTATCCTCCCATCCTTTTTAATACTAATGACCATGGGACTCACCCACTCAGATTCCTCAATGGGCTCAATTATTCCAGACTTCAACATCTTATCAATTTCTTCCTTCACCTTAACATGCAGATTAGGATTCATCCTGTAAGGCCTCTTCCTAATCGGGCACACGCCTTCTTTAAGTTTGATTCACATCTCACCTAAAGAAGGGTGTACTCCTTTTAACTCATGATAGCCCCTTAGAAATAAGTCCTGAAAGTCACGCAACAGCTCAATAATCTTAGCCACCTCCTACTCAGACCAATAATCACCAATAATGGCCTCTTTAGGCTCTGCATCTGTCCCAATGTTAACCTTCTTTGTTTTCATAGGCTCATGATATGCATGTGCCTTCTCATCTGTTGTGTCCATCACCTCACATGTACCTTCAGTATGGTTAACATCCAGGTTATTGTCCTCATCCTCATCATCATTCACTATGCATACCAGTTTACCCCTTTCTTTTTCTTCCCAGGCGTGGACCATTTCTTCTTCTTCAGTCTCTTCAAGGTCAAGGCACGCCTCCAAATCCAACTCTCCAAACATGTCTAAAAGAAGTTCCTCAGCCTTCATGCTATCTCCCAGAGTAAGGCACTTCATAATCTGGAGTGCTTCATTGACCAAAGGTTTAGTAGAAAAGTAATCAAAAGTATGGATCATACCTGAGGTCATCTCTTGCCAATTAATTATCTCCCATGTCAACTTTGCATGGACATACCATGCACGTGCAACCGCTTAGGGTGGCGTAGAACTTATGTACCCAGAGTGATGGTGGTAAGGCCTCAAGCCTATCTGTCCAGAGTCTCTCACACTTCTGAACATGGTGTGAAGCAGAATCCTTCCCATGGAATTCACATATTTGTGAAGGTACATTGCTCCTTAGAAACCTAGTAGAAAAGGTGATTCTCACCTCTCGCCATTCCAATAGGTTGTCTCTGTGTGTAGTCCACCAATGCGTTGTTGTCCCATGCAGGGTATAAACCAACATATTTCTTCTATCACCCTCATCCTTCCACTGGGCTTCCATGGCATGTAAAAATACATCAGGGTTCCCTTCACTAGTGTACCAAGGTACCTGGTTATGACTCAAATGTTGAATGACTGTGCGGCCTGATCCACTCAAGTAACAATATTATTCTTGATCTCTTTTCCCCAATTGACTACTTCATATGTTCCATGCACCTAGTTGTCACAAGCAATACTTGTAGTATCACTAACTGAATGAGCATCATCCCACTGTATCACTCCTTCCTTAGATGGCTCAATTACCTCAGGGTCTTTGATTGTACATGTGTATATCATATTCAAGTCTTCTTCACTCAAAGGCTCAACATACGGGGCAACCTTTGCATCTGTCAAAGGTATAATGACACACTCTTCTTTGTTTTCAAAGCTAATGTACCCCTTGTTGAAGCACAAATCTGCATTATTCACATAACACCAGGGGCACCCAAGTAACGTTGGGAAACTATCTACCTCTATGAGCTCTAATACTTCAAATTCCCTAGTAAACTTGGCTCCCTAAATCATAATAGTCACATATTTTAATACCCCAATAGGATTAGCCCTAGTTCTATTTTCCATATACAACACATTCGAAGAAGGCTGCAATGGTGGTCTTCCCATCTGATTCCAAGCATCCAATGTGAGTACATTAACTTCTACACCTGTATCTATCAGAATGTTTCTCAGAAGCCATCCATCAATGACCACATTCAATGTAATCTCTTTATCATACTCATGATTATGGGGAGGCAGATTTGCATGGAGGATCTGCCTCTCACACTCATTACCTGTGCACGGTACTTTTCTCTCTCAACCACTCTCCTAACAAGGGATTATGTTCTCCTGATGCAACATTCGACAGACTTCCTTTAAATCATCTACATCCTTCTGTGGGATTTCAACATTCTTTTCTCATTCCATCACACACGCCTATTCCTTCAAACTCTGAATCTCTCCTTGTAAATTCCTGATAACGTCCATAGTCTCTAAGTAAACTTCTTTCTGATGTTCAGCATCAGGGTACTTTGCATTGATCACTTCTTACTTTTTTATAGTCAATTTATACTTCGGAGGTTCACGGGTGCATGTAGCCTCAACGCGTGTGGTAACTAACACTAGTTGTAATTCAGAATTAAGCCCAACCTTCAACATCCATTTATCTCCATCCGCATTATATCTTAATCATAGCTGCTCCCTTATCTTGCTTGTGTTGCTTGCTCATATGCTCATACAAGTCAGGGAATTCTTCAAACTTATGTTGTTTTCCACACCATGAGAAAACTATATTTTGAGGGCACTCACACTGATAATGATCAGGAGATCCACAAGTAAAACAAGTTCCTCTAGGAAATCCTCCTCTTCCACCACCATGACCTCAGCCTCTATATCCACCACAGAAGCCTCTATTCTTGTTATCCCCATTATTGTGCCCTTCATTATGTTGTTCTCCCTGTTCCTTAGATCCACTTGCTACACTAGTCTGGCGCACACCAGTCTCAATAGCCTCATGAATATGATCAATCAATCTACAGTTCTCTGTATCATGAGTGTGAGACTTACAAATCTTACAATAACATGATACATTCTTCTGGATCATGTGCTGTAATAACGACACCTTCTCGAATCATGATCCAAGTGATAAATCTCATAATCCAACAACATGGTGCACACAGATTTATGAGGGAAGTTATCATTAGTATGTCCTTCAACCTCACAATTTGTACACCATATCCCATTGCGCATCTCATGAGCTGAATTGGCATGAAAGTTTCTCCAACTACTTCACCATAGATGTAATATGTGCCTCCAAGAATGGGCTAACTCCAGTGTCCACACTTCCAACTACCTCATAGAGCTTTCCTCCAAAGCCTCATGCAGATCCGTAAAGGTCTTATGAGAGATCACCCTTCTAAAATGTGTTATCAATCTTCCAACAAACCATTGTGCATGTTGGCTAGGGTGAATATCATAAGACAACTTTGATATAAAGTTTTTAAAACATGCATCATACTCCCTTATGCTCTTATCCATGCCCTGTGTAATCCCCTTCAAGCACATGATGTTTTCTATTCAAACTCAGGTATATGGAACTCAGCCAAGAAGGCATCACATAAAGCATTGTAATCCACCACAGTCTGATTCGGGTCATACTTTTTATACCAACTATGCGTGCACCCTTGAAAGTAGTAGAAAACTTGACTTGCCTTCCTACTCAAGAGTAGTGATTCCCTTAGCATGCCATAGTATCTCACACATGTGCACATGCTCTACAACATCCTCAATGCCTCTATACTCTGGTAGGTGAAGAGACATCTCATAATAAACTTTGTGGTGGATGGTGTGGACCATGCCCACCAGATCCAAAACTTGTATTACCTCCAGTATTCCCTCCACCTCCAGAACCACCAAATCCACTAGATCTCAAGCCTCTTGATCCTCCTGAACCACCTCCTGATCCTTTACCAGCAGGCACTGGACCAGTGGATGTACTTCCTTGCGTCCCAACAATAGTACTAAACTAAACTCCCATAGTCTGTGAAGTTGTAGTACTTCCAGACATGTTTCCAATGTTCTGTATGCCCACACTCTGTCCTAATGATGCACCAGAAAATATTCCTCCAATCGGTCCTCCAAACAACAAATATGTTGTCGCCTATGATGTCATAGATGTTGTTTGATGCACTTCTGTACTTCAAAGGAAATGATATCTACTTGAAGCCACTAGATTACCTACACTTTCCTATTTATCAATAGTTACTTCTGGAACTCAAACACCAAGCGCAAGGGCTAGGTCGCCAGGTGGGATCAGATGCGCGCCCGCGGTCTTCAATCTTTCCTCATCAGACATGCTCTCATCAGAAGCTGGAGGGGATTCTCTACTACACTTTCCTAAGTGGGGGAGAGTCGGATGCTCCAGCTCCACGTCTTCCACATGAGCTTCAAATCCTTCATGAGACATCATCCTCCACAACTCCATAGACTCCTCAATATCACACTTCTTCACCAATTCCCTCTCCCACACTTCATTATACTTAAGCTTCCTTTCTTCTCTCTTCCTTTCTGCCACAAGGTCTGCCATCTTTCACCACACCTACTCCTTGCCCCTGTGCATGGTGGGATGTTTAGCTAGCCATAGGGAGGTTCTCTAAACTTACCACCATCAAGATTTTAATCGAAAAAGGGATAGATGCGTAAGTAAGATCCTCTGGGCTCACGCAAGAATTCAAACTCAGTAACTTCCAGACAAAAATATGTAGACACAATGTGCTCCAAAGTATAACTGCTCACAACACCAGCCCACCAATGATCTACAACACGTGTCCAAGGTTCATCTGCATCAAACAAAGCCTAATACTCTTCTTGTGTCCAAGTCCTTGGTCAATAACTCTAACTTTTCTTTGATGCATATGCTTACAACCAATCATACAACTCTATTGGGAAACAACAGAATAATGTCTCATAAAGCTCATGATAAAGATGTTCTTCAACCCACTTGCATGTATTTAAATCAGGTCCAGTACTATATTTATGTGCAAACTAATCTTGTCCATCAATCACCCAATCTTCAATGGATGCAAGAGTCAACCGATATGCCATCATCATGCAACATCATGGTAAACAGTTTGAAAAGAGGTCCCGACAACGGAAACAAAATGTAATTTTATTTTCTCACTCAAAACCCTAGACGCACTGACACATCACTCAGACAGATTCGAGCACTCACCCAAAGCACACAAAGGTACCAAGTCCCTATTTGTTACTGTCTTACCAGGGTGTTAGCATGCATATTCATAATAACCAGATCTCAAAGTGCATATCCCATTCTAATAATCAGATCCATGAGCTCAATTCATAAACACACATAATAAGTAAACATAAAGATCACATAAGGATTAATACCAAATTCACCATACAATAACCATAAGTAGAGACATCAACAATCAATATCCATCCATAATGATCCATTATATTAATTCATCATCAAAACACATAATTTTAATACATATATAGTACTATCATCATTCATGCATGCTCATAAACAAGCAACATAACTCTAGTACATACAAACTGATGATCATGATGCCAAAACCATGTGAAAATAAATACATATATATAGGGGTGGGGACTTTCCCTTCACTACCCATGCACTCTCAAAATAGGTTGCATGTTAATAATAGCATGCACCATTATAAAAGTAACTAAGGAAGCATGCAAGCTTCACCTAATAATAAACCATCTATTAATAACACTAGATTTGCATTCTATTATTAGCTCAACTTTGCATGACGCTTGAACTTTTTCTTGTTCCCAAAATAAATTTTTTGTATCCCTCCAAGTCTTCTACCTTGATCCAAAACGTGCTTAAGCACTATATCCTATTTTCAACTTGCAACATGCAAAAACAGCTAAGTCATAAACGTTTTCCTTCTAGGGCATGAAACCATAGGGTGCAAATCTGTCACACCCTCATGCCTACTTACGTGCCCCCTACTTCCACACCACTATCATCTATGTCTTCAACACATAGGCAAGATTTCATCAGCCCAATAGACTTTTCAGAACAATAATATGAGTAAGGGTGAAATCTTCACCCTTCATGGGTCCAAGCTCCATGGTTTCTTCCTCTCCCACATGCATGATGGATTCTTTCATTACTCGCAGCCCTAGTTCTTCCTCTTGTGTAGATTGTGGCCTAGGCTTGGGTCTTGAATTTCCCTTGCTCACACCAATAAATTCAGCAAGTGAAATAGATTCACGAATCTCTCTTGGAAGAGCCATATACTGTTCATAACTTTTTGCAATGTTTCGTCCAGTAAATGGCCTTGTTTCAACATTTGAAATAGATTCTTCCCTTGGAAGGAAAGTAGGCCTCATGGCTGATCCGTGGGCTGATCCCAAAGGTTATCATGCAATATTAGCTCCAGATGAGCTACCACCTCTATTATGAACCCTAGGTGCATTCATCTTTTGAAGAGATACAACAAGGAAGTCCATTGCATCCACTAATCTCTCTTGACCTGCAATCAACTTATCAAACTTGGTGGCCATATTGTCCTCTTCTCTTGGTTGATCCACTTTCATTCTTCTTTGGTGGTATAGAAATCTCTTACTGCCTTCTTCCATTGAAACCCCAATATTTTGAAGATCCATGCTCTGATACCAGTGTAATATCCCTTTTGGGACTGAAAATGGAGAAAAGGGGTTAACCAACTATCCCGAAAAAATCTGATCTTTAAACACGTTTAATTATTAACACAACAAATTGATAGTAACTGAAAACCAATCTAAAATCAACAATCTCCAAAGGCAATGAAATTTCTAAGGAATTCATGTCCACTTTCATTATGCAAATCAATAAAGAATACCACGAAAAATATTTATAAATCATAAATACATAAAAATGTTGAAGGAATATCTGATTTCACAGCTGGAATTAATATTTAGAACAACATCAGACTAGCCAAAACAGAGGGATAGGAAAATAGTAAATCTTTTTCGAAATTCACCAAAATGGAGATTCCGACCTTATAAAATATGTCGAATCAGAATATAAAATATTATTTGTAATATGTGCCCTAGAAGGAACTCAAACACCATCAAACGCTAGTCACTCCAACTAGGAATGACTCTAAAATGCATGCAAATATCTGTAGATCTCTTTCCTTATTCTACAATGCCTCAAATCTGAAAAAAGGTCTTCAATATAACTTTCTTCAACCAAGGATGGAAGCTTTTCATCCTCCAACCAAGGATGGAAGTTTTTCTTCCTCCAACCAACCACAAGAAGGGTTTTTGTCCTTCTTGGAAAGCCAAACAATTGGATTTTCGCCCAAAAGTGGAAAGACAATGTACAATCAGCCCACGAGTCTAATTAGAGTAAATTTGCCAAAAAGTGAATGCTCCAAATGAAGTCTCTAATCTTATTTTATATCCCCAACAAGGCGCCAAAGGCCAAAAAGGTAAGGCTGACTCATATAAAACTTATTTAAACTTTTAATGATCATTTAAAATGCACCAAATGCAGGGGACCCTCTTATAATGGGAACTACAAAGATAAAAGCGTAAATATGATTGAAGAAAATTGAATTATAATCCAGCATCTTCCCTTGCTTAACCATGGCTTACCTTTGGAAAGAGGAATGACAAGGAATCCTTTATGTTGGATTAATTCAAAAAAAGGGGACATGACATATAAGGGATGGCAACCAAGTCGATAACCATCTATAAAAGTGTGGAGCTTTATGGGGTCCAAGGTTCTAATTTCATCACTTGTCTTAACCCACTTTCTTCTTATCCCCTCTTATTAGCATAATTACTAATGACATATCCCTGTGAGTTTCCCTTCTCAATCCTATCACTTGATTTCATAAGTATGTTAATTATAAATTACCTCATGACAACAAGCATTTCCTTCTTATGTGAGTGCGTCATTAGCTACCCTCCCCACTCCCTCATGACATTTGTTTGGCATTAGAGTGAGAGAGTGGTCAATGGTTTTCTCATCATCATGGTATGTTATTTCTTTCCCTTATATTTTGGTCTATCTTAGTGTAGTTTGGTTATGATTGGAAAGTATGTTTGCTATGTTTGGGCATGGTTTCTCTAAGTGATTATGCCTTCCAAATTATGATATCTTCATTTGGATATTTAGATGTTAAGGAATAGTTTGTTTGCAAATGACAATTCCTTTTCTCACACTATATTATTGGAGTTACTGCATTTCTTTGTAAATTACCCTCTTTTCTCTCCTTGTCAGATTATCCTCTTTTTGACGTTAGTTATGGGTTGAAAAACATTTTCTCTAGTTTTTTCAACCCAACAATTACATGTGGGTGCAATCCTAGGTTTATATGAAGGTTGAAACTTTGATTAGGGTTTCTTATCCACCAATTTGGAAACATATTCAAAAAATAATTTTTTTTTATTTAGTCTGAGGATGAATGAAATGGTGTGTGTTTCTATATATATCGTATTGTCGAACAATATTTACATACAACTTGCTAATATAGACTTCTAAGAACAATACCTAAGGGATATATATACTCTCAAACATAACAATATTAGTAACACTATTATGACCAAGTAAGAATACCAATACTATTTCAAATCTCATTAACTAAAATATGCAATAACACTTGCATTTATTGAGAACGTAAATGTGTAGATGAGGATAACAACTCATATCCAACTGATCAATTTCGAACAAGTGATTTTCTCCAAGACTATCTTATACAAAGGAGATTGCATGTTTTTAATCATAATTATAGATTAGGAAACAAAACTCTCTAATGAGAAAAGCTAAGACTCAACAAGGAAATAAATCTTTCCTAGTGAGTTGTCAATATGTTTTAATAATATCTTGATTATAGTATTAGTTTATTTCAATTCATAAAATAAACTAATTATTAACTTAGTAAAATAGAAATATCATAAGTCAAAAAATTATGTATATGAAATATAAACTAACACCCTCCCCTCTACCCCTTTAAGATAGACTTCAAGAAACAAGGGGAAACAAAGAGGAACTAGAAAAAATGCTATATTACTCCCCCTCAGAGAGTACTTCCCTTCAAACATGGCATGAAGATTGGAAAATTTAGGCTTTGGCATTGGCTTGGCAAAGATATCTATAACACACTCCTCTATTCTACAAAACTTCAAGTCAATGACCCAATCATAAATAAGTTGGTCAAATGTAATGCATGTGAATCCTAATGTGTTTTTACGTTGGTGTTATGCTAGGTTAAGTGTAATGTGAGTCACACTCTGATTGTTACACCAAATTGTTGTAGGCTTCTCCTGTAAGACTACAAACTCAGTCGATGAATCCAAAGCGCCTCTTGGCATGTATTGACAATTCTGTGATACTCTACCTCTCTTGAAGAAATAACAATTGTACTTTGTTTCTTACTACAAGTAATTGGTTTTGAACTAAGATGGTAAATATATCATGTCATGGATTAGTGATAATCCATATCGTTGGCCCAATTTGAGTTTGTATAGGTTAACATTGTGTTACTCCTTGAAGTATATTTAATACCAAAATGATGTCTACATCTAATGTATTGAAGAATGTTCATGGTTGATAGAAAATGGTTGTCATGGGATTCTTACATGAAATGAGAGAGAATGACAAAAACAAAGGCTAAGTTAGCCTTTTGTGAGTTAGAGATAATATCTACCAACCAAATCCTTGTTTAATATAGCATCAAAAAGTGGGGTCAAACATTATGTTGTTAATTCTGGTGTGAAATGAAGAAGGGATATGCTTGTAGTCAATCATGTTAAAATCTTGAAGTAAGTCGAAGGAATACTTCGGAATGGAGAGATTGATCCATGTCTTGGATAGAGTCACATGTAGACTAAGGAAGTAATGTAGAAGGATTGTGTTAGTCATCTTAAATCATTGCATAAGACACAACTTCACAATCTTAACCATAAGAATGGCATTTCCAATAATGATCAAATCATCTATATAAAGAACAATGATTAAAATACCAACTCCTAATTTTTTAGTGTAGACTATCGGATTTGGGTGACACCTAAAAAAATCGTTCTCAAGTACAAAATTGTCCATCTCATACCAAGATTTGGGCATCTGTTTGAGTCCATAGAGGTACTTTCCAAGGTGGTATACAAATTAAGCATTGCTAGGTAGAATAAACCCTAGGGATTGTTCCATGTATATTTACTCTTGCAAATCAACATACCAGAAGGTACTCTTTATGTCCATCTAGTATTGATGTAATATAAACAATTAAATAAACTTACACAATATAATATAATAACTTAAATATAACTTCCAAATTCATGCACATGCTCTTGATGCGGTCTCAATTAGAGAATCCATTGAAGGATTGTCTTAGATCATGCAACTAAGTATTCCCACAAGCACATAATGGGCATGCACAACAAATCCAATATGTAGCATGAAACATAGGGATTTCCTTTATAAAGTTCAACTAAGCAATTATAATCACATGCATAATGATAGTCTTGTTACAAACTTCACAACTCAAAAATTATAGTGTTTACACAAGGGATGTGTAACACACTATCATAATCTAGACTTGCAAACACCTATAAATCTATGTTTGAGCCCGAATATGTTCTTTGGTTTTGATGTTATTTCTACAAAATTTCTAACTTGAAGTCTTTGTTTTCTTCCATCTTTATGAACTCCACCAATCTTCACTTAGCAAATCAACATGCAACCAACTACCCTATGCATAATACAACAAGATGGTTTCAAACATTACAAAGTTTCTCATCTTCCATTTTTGGGTAATTGACATATTAGAATGCCTTTTCGACGTCCAACCACTATGTTGTTATCACAATATGTGATGTTTAACTCCCATAACGATTTTCCAACATCCAATTCTCTTACAAATTTACAGATATGTGCACGTCATTCAAACATGTGTAGAGGCATAAAATAGATCCTTAGTGTAAGATGCATGATGGGGAATATGTATTTGAAGATTTCCTAGGCCTGTAACAAATTCCCAACATTTTGTGTAGTGATTTGACTTTACGCCAGCTGTACAAGTGTTGTGCCAATAGAAAAATTTGTCAAGATATCCTAAGGGTGGCGTGACGCAATATATCATGTGTTAACACCCTACATGCCCAATATAGATGTGTGTCATTAGTGTAAGTGTTGTTTCATCATCGATGCTCCTTATGTTCTTGTCCCATGCTTCTAACCTCTCTGATATTAAACAATTCTTCCATGATGTTGTGTGCACAACATCAAGTTTTACAATGAATTGTAGTGCATTTCATGACTTCACAAAGGTCCATAGCCATACAATCAATCCTTTTGTGTCGTAAATAGGATATACCTTTTTCTCGAACTTCTAAGAAGTGTTATGAAATCATAAAGATATTGTGGACCTTATGAGCCAACTTCTAAGTGCCACAACTAAACCAAATTCAAAAACATGCAAATTCCATACATTCCTACTCTTGATGTTTTTGGGTGATGCAACATAGCTTGTGAACCTAAATACTCATGCATCATACAACCTCAATAAGATAAATAAAACATGAGCCCCTACTCATTTACATTTGATGAGTTTTCCTAAAGATCTTCCATGCTTAGCAATTCATCTTCCACTTCTTGGATTTTCTACTTCACCAAATATTTCTTTTATTCCCTTCAGTGCCTCCAATCTACCTTTCCAAAAGTTGTGTTATCATTATTTTTTCTCAATTGTCTTGCATGATAGGGGTACAAATCCACAATAATGAAAATAGGAAAAACGTTTATCCCCTTTGGCAGCTCTATTTCGTATGTGTTGGACACAAATTTCGTCGACACCTTACATGGTTTGATTTCTTCCACTTTAGCTTATCGTATGTTCCTTTGGGAAAAATTTTCTTTCATAGGTGTGTTAAAACCATCTATCCAACTTAAACATTTAGTTCTCTTCTTTTCATATATGCACATTGTTTATACAACAAATTACTCCTCCCCAATTGTAAACACACTTACTAGTGTACATGTCGTGCATATACTCAACAAAGTCCTATGATTTTGCACTCTTCTCCCTTGTATCTTTGATGTCATTCAACTCCACAACACCTCTTGGACTATTCCCATACACAATCTAGAATGAGGTCCTTCTAGTGCTTTGGTTCACTAAATTGTTATATGTAAATTCAATGTGTGTCAACAATAAGTCCCATAATCATAGCTTCTCTCCAACTAAACACCTTAACAAGTTACTAAGGCTCATTTTAACCATGTCTGTTTGGACATTTATTTGAGGATGATATGTAAAAATCAACTGCGAATTTTTTGTTTAGATTCCTCCATATTGTTCTCTAGAAATGTCCTACATTTATTTTATCTCTAGCAAACACAATGTTATGTGACAATCCATGTAATGTGACAATTCCTTTGAAAGACAAGTTTGCTACATGCAACACATCATAAGTCTTTTTACAAGTACAAAATGGCTTGTTTTAAAAAATCTATCTACCATAACAAAGAATCATAGTCCTTATGTGTTCTAGGAAAACCTAGAACAAAATCCATGCTCAAGTGTTCACACAATTTTTCCAGAATCATCAATGGTTGATGCAAACCTACATTTTGACTTCTTTTTTCCAATTTGCAAATCCTACATCCTTGAACATACTTGTGTACATCAATACCCATCCTTATCCAAAATTATCCTCCACTAAGTTGCACCATTGTTTTGTCAATACAAAAATAACCTAGTCCTCCACTATGCTTCTGTTTGACCAAGTTGTCTCACATAGATCTTGGGTATATTTATAGTTATGTTCCCTTGAATAACAATCCTTCTTATAGAAAACCATGGTGTCATGTCCACACACATTAATTATGCACATGCTTTCCATTCCTTGTTGAACTCTTCATCCTCCATTTAAAACTCCTTCATTGAATCAAATCCCATGACTTCCACATGCATCTCAGTGAATAAGATATCTTTTGCTTAACTCATCTTCAACTTTAGACATTACACTCCTACACTTCAAGACAAATGAGTAACTTTGCATAAATTCAACCCATTTCATATGTTTGATTCAACCAAAATTGATTTCTTATGAATTACAATGCTTGGTGGTTTGTGTTCAACAAAAATTATTTGGGAAACAAATAGTGCCTCCACTTCTTTAGGGATTGCACTATAACATAAAACTATTGATCATAAAATGAATACTTTATCCTTGTGTCATTTTGTTTCTAGCTAAAGTAAGAAATAAGATTACCTTCTTGGCTTATCACAACTCCAATGGTTGTGCCACTCATAATCACAATCAGTGGCTATTTTGTCACCTTCTTCTTCAACTTTTAAAAAGTATATTTTGTATGCAAGTAAAGCATGACCCAATAACAATTCATTTCATCTCTCTATGATGGGGTATTCTACTCTAGGATAACAAAGAGGATCATAAAAAATATGCACACTTTAAATTGTAAGTTGGTGAAGACGTGGAACTAGGAAGACATTAATCCAAACTCTATAAGAAGTATAGGTTCCAAAACATAGACCCAAAACAAGGTATTGGCGTCTAACTTACTCCCGATTACAAAACAACTATACTAAGGTTGTAAATAAGATTTTAATCATGGTAGTAATGAGATAAAATATCCAAGACGTTTATAGGAAAGATTCATAAGGATTACAAGAGAAGCCCAAGAGATTGCAAAACAAGATCAAGGGTTATGCAATGATTTTAAGGTAAGAACTAATAGGTAAAAATGTAATGGAAAAAATATATGCTACCCTATCTAAATATATGCATGACCGCACCCATAACATCCAAATCTAAAATAAAAGTAAAGGAACAAGAGAGGTTAGAGATACTTACCTATTTGAAGGCATCATTAGTGCATTAACTTCCCATGGGATTAACAACACCTTGTGGGAGAGAGTTGATGTGGGGCACCATAAATGTATAATAAGAAAACCAAGGAACACCCTTGATTGAAGACTCCTATGACTCCAAATTCTTGGTATACCATGACAAGTACAACTCTTATACTTGTAGATCCTAAGTACCTAACACTCCTATTGTAAACTTTAAAGAAGAAAAATAATATCAACTTCAAGACCTTTAAATATTTTAGAGAAGTTTTGGAAAACACTAGCAAACTGAATGTTTGATGGATGAGATGTGGAATGGATGCTCAAAAACCTAGTATAAATAATCTAATAATAGCATATTAATATTTTGTGTTAGTTGACGATATCGACCATGGTTGATGCCATCGAATGTGAAAAAAATGTTAACTTGATGGCATCGACTATGGTCAATGTAATTGGCAATGTAAATATACTTGGATGAGGACATCAACCGTGAGAGAAATGTGGGTTTGGGAAAGCCAAGAAAATAGTTTAAATTAGCAAGAGGAGACTCTAGAATGCTGAGGGAGATACTAACAAAGGTGAAAGTGTGCTAGAAAATAGGTGTGAGAGTAAACACAAGGAGATAATAAGATGATCACAAGGATACTATAAAATATGATTGTAAAGGATGCAAAAAGATGACTCTAAAGGGTATGAAAACATGTGAAATATATGACATAATCAGACTACACATCAAACATCTCTCATAAAAATCCTTGTTGACTAGCCAATGCAACTAGAAGGATGCACATAACCATTTTTGGTTACTTCTCTCTCCCAAGATCCTTAAGGACACCACTCTGAGGAAGCTAATGCACCAATGATGCTTGCGAAAAATAAAATTCAGTAAAGTGAAGAATTATGTGTATACATATGCCCCAACCGAATATCATCGCGTATCACAAGTGTACATGAGATGGTCTTTAGGAAAGAATATGCAACATTGAAATCAAAATACTGAATAATACATGTAAAGCATGAATAAAAGGAATTAAGGCATAAACTCAAATAAAGCATATCTACTCATATACTTACTTTTTCACAAGTGTGTATGCATAATGAATCACCAAAGTGTAGAAATAGTTGTTATGATAATCCAGGAACAACTGAAAAGAAACACTAGGAGATAAACTAGATAAATAAGCAATAAACCCTATTATAAGATGGAGCTCATGGAAGGATGATAAGATAGTAAAATTCATAGTAAGTAGGTAAGGAGTATGATGTAAAAGGGGTATTTGAGATGTTAAGCTAACTGAACTGCAATATAAAGGATGGAAGCTACTAGTTGGAAAAGAGTATCAACCATACTAACAATCCTATAAAATAATAGGCTACTAAGAGGAAACACTATGACTCCCTAAGGTAACTAGGAGAAATATAAGAGAAGGGATAATAATAATTGAGAGAACACATTGTAAAAGCTAAGAAATGCAGAAGGTACTCAAGTAGGAATGAAATAAGGGAATGTCCTTTATCCCAAATGTCCATCTCAATGCTAACATGTTTGAAAAGGAGATGGAGAATATGATATATAGAAAATGGGGGAGCCTTGAAATCTATCATGTCTATCAAGAGGATGTGGTGATGTAAAAGGGAGGGAAAATGAGCCCTAACAAGGAGAAAATTATTTCTTTATCATAATCAAGACACACTAATCAAATGGAAAGAATAGAGGTTTTTGACATCGATGAATGAAGGAACAGAAATATATGGGCATCAATGAAGAAAAATGAGCGAAGTATAAGGACATCTCATGTCAACTATGATAATATATGATAATAAATATGTATCCTACCTCCAAATGAAATTTTATTCATTCCTCAGGAGCTCACTTAAGGGGCTATATGCCTACTATAAGGATTAGGTACTGTTATCCATATTTCACCCTTGTGCCAAATATTGGATCAACCACGATCCCGTATAAGAGGAAACAAAGTCAAAAGGTGGACAAAAAAGGGCTTCAAAATTGGCTAAGTATAAAGGTGTAAGATGAGAGTAACAAGTGTCAGTACGGCGTTGTTTCAAGGGGTAAAAGTTGCAAAATGGCCCGCAACTCCACCCAAGAAAAAAGTTAGCATCTGGGCCCGAGTCAAAGGCCAAGTGGGAATCGGAAGAAAGGGCAAAAGATAAATTACAGACCCATAGGCTAGATTTTGTTCCAATCTGGCTGCCACGTGTCTAATATCAAAAGGGGACCCATTTTTCAAGATGTTTTCCCACCCTCCTATACAGACTCGATACAAAATTTGAAGGGGCATATCTTTCGACTTGGGGCTTGAAATATTAAAAATTGATGCCGTTGGAAAGATCTCGGCCTCGCCCATGTCATGGAGGTCTAAAACTTTAATTTTGAGGAGGTTAGGTAAAGGAAAATGGAGGAAAAATCTTCGAGCCTTCAATAAAGGATCCATCTATCCCAACAACCAGATCGGATTCGATCTGTTTCCATTGTTTCCTCTTCCTTCAAGGCACCGAACCAAGGATTGATGCAGTAAAGAAAGATTTGGGGAAGAGATTTCATTAGAGGCATTAATAGCAGTGGTTGAACTTCAACCTGCTTTTCCCGCTTCTCTCTCTTTTCTTCTTTCAGGTTGAATCTATAATACGGGGGCAAGATTCATTATAAAGGGTTGGACATTCTTTGTTTTGCAGGCTCCCTCCTCCTTCTAAAAAAGGGATCTGTGGGGTTCAGGTCTTCTATCAAAATTACATTACGTTTCTGCCTCTTGGCTACTTTGTAATGGACTGTATCAATCTACAGAGTAATAAAACACATCTGTGATTGATTTTAGATCCTCTCTTGTCTCTTTTCCTTTCATTTGGTCTTCCATTATATATTTGGCTATCTGTGCTTTTTTATTGTATGCATTTTGTTGGTTTGTGTCTATTAGTAAAATAAGTGTTCATCGTTCCTTTGGTGCATCACCTCGTAGTTTAGCTTTGTTTTAATTTCTGTATTCCTTCTATCCATGTCTCCTTGGTAAAGTTTAGCTTAGGATTAAGAACAAATCCTCTGCAAGTTTCTAGGTATGCACCTAAACATGGGAATAACGAACCAACCTTCAATCTGGAGAGTTTTCCCATTTTGCAAGGTCCCACACGTTGGGGAAAGTTCAATGTTACGCAATCACACCAAATGATTCTGCCTTAGAAAAGTAGACCTGTAGAACTCATTTGGGGGTGTTTTGATTTTGTGTTAACAGTTTTAGCACACCTGGTGGGACTAAGAAGTCTCCATCTTATTACAGTAGGGATTGATGTACACTTGCTGTGATTTTGGCTTTTAAGAAGCCTTAAAATTGTACATCTGATGACTCCAAAAGAAACAAATCTACTAGTTTCAGCAGCCCAAGCTTGGAAGATTCTTGAGAAAACCCGGTCTAGAGCAAGGAAAGAAGGTATATTTGAATACTTGCGTTTATCCCCAGGCAGAGAAAGGAGAGGAAGAAGAGTTCAAAGGTCTCCATCTCCACCAAGCAGAACCTTGTCAACACCTCCACCTGTAAGGCCTTTCTTTCAGTCTACAAGGGTTTTTAGGCCAATCATAATGGCACAACCAAATCCATATATCAACTTCACCGGCAATAGTCCACTCGCCTTGATTGCACAAAACCCAGTTTCGATTGTAGCATGAAAGATCATCCCACATTTCACTAGGGAAAATCAAACTTCTCCTGGTAACCATGTCCAAGATATTGCAAATATCTGTACAATCCATGAGATCCATGAGATGGACATTGTAGTCAAGATGCTCACCTCTTCATTCAAAGGGAAAACTTCACAATGGTTCAGGAGTCTTATAGCAGGCTCTATCCAAAACTGGAACCAGTTGTGCACGGCTCTTCACAATCAGTTTGGGGGAAAAGGTGATAACTTGTCTTTGTTGGAGCAATTAACAACAATCAAGAGCGCCCCGAATGAGCAGCTGACAGAGTTCAACCTCATATTCTAGCAGGCCTGGGATAGGATTCCAACAGCAGTAAAGCCCACCAATGAAGGTTCCTTCTTATACTTGCTTAGGGCTTTAAATTATGATATTTCTCTGATGATTCAGTCAATGGGAGGCACTACATTACCTGCAGCCTATAACCTCTCCATAGGGGCTGAGAACCATTTGATTCAAGCTGGAAAAATCACTCCCAGGTCATCCATGCCTTTGTACCCTGAGTTAGGAAGCCCATATACTAGCCAAGCGCCTACATTAGCTCCTATACCCACCCCTAGGAGTCAAAGCTCAGCTGAAGCTTCCACTTCATCATCTAATGCCTCTAACGAGTTTCAGGAAGCGGTGATGAAGCAATTTCAGAATTTTGGGAATGAGCTAGTGACCATCAAAAGACAACAAGCTCAGATTTTCAGGCCATATCAACCCCAGGCTCAATATCAAGCCAGACCCCAGTATCAGCACAATAGGCCACCACCTCAGACTGTGAATTAGAGCCAGAACCAAGGACAACCCCAAGTTGTTAGACCTTTCAGGTCGTATGATCCTAACACAGATTCAACATCAATGGCATTGATTCCTACATAGAATAATATGGCACAAGAATATGATTGGTGTTTTCCATGCGATCACCCACATAACCAATCAACGTGCTTTAATGGTGCTCTAAATCATGCCTTGATGGTGCAAACCAGTATGATGCCACAAGAACATGGCCAAGAGGAAGATCAATAACAAGGTGGCCCCCCAAACGATACTATGCTTGTCAACTAGCAAGCCGAAGACTTCTGTGGGATGAATCAATTCCCTTCTTAAAGTGTAGTTGCCAATACACGGTCTAAAAAGAGAAGTATTTGAGAGGGACGGCCACGGAATTCAGGTGACCCTCAATCTTCCATCACTCCACAAGGTCCTGGTGTTCCAAGTGTAACTCCAAACATGTTGAACCAATCCAAGCCACCTCCCAAACCCAGTCAAGCACCGGATGTAATAGCCCATGTGCAAGAAAGAAATGTGTCTAGGAAGGGGCAGCAAAAGGACAACACATTCAATATTATTGAGCAGATGAAAAGGAAAAGTGTGAACATTTCACTATGGGAGTCACTAGCCATTCCAGGGCAGAGGGATCTGTTGTAGGCTGCCATGCAGAGTTAGTCAAGTTCAAATCACCCCCTAACCAACAAGAAAGATTATTTGCCAATGCAATTCGTCCTGGGAGGAACCATGGAGAACAACAAGGTAAAAACATGAGACCTCCTCCCTTCTATGTCTCATTAATTATTGGAGACAAATTAGTACACAATTGTATGATTGATTCTGGGGCTAGTAGTTATGTGATGCCCAAACAAATAGTTGATCAGTTGGGTCTCCAATATGAGGTCATCTCTAGAGGAGTAGTCTAATTAGATGGGACAAAAGTGACTACTGTGGGAATCATCAAGGATCTGAGTCTCACTCTACACACTTTCCCTAATGTGACTGTTTTGCAAAATGTGTCAATCATAGACTTGCCACCACATTTTGCTTTGTGTCTGTCTAGGGACTTCACTGCCAAAATTGGAGGCTACCTATCTACTGATTGGTCACATATGCTCTTTAGGACAAGGTATGGAGTGAAGGCCACAATCAGATCTGAACCTATTGTTGATTATCATATTGAATCCTATGTGCCTAGCCCAATCAACGCCAACTGCTCAGCTTTTGATCAAGAGGACCTCCTAAGCACTTCTGAAGCAAATACCAAGGTGGGATGTATCCCAGACTTGACTCTTGATGATTGGGCCAACAAAATCCATGCTTTTGACCCCTATAGGGAAATGGAAGAATCTAAGCTAGGTGTCTACTGCCTACATGAAGAGAACCAACCTCTTCCTGACCTAATCAAGCCAAAATACAAGGATGACAATGAGGTATGGAAATTTTTCTTTGATGGTTCAAGGAGTAGATAAGGAGCTAGAGGAGGAGCCATGATTGTGTCCCCTAGAGGTATGAGATATTATTCAACCTTCAGATTCCAGTTCGCTTGCTCAAATAACATTGCTGAATATGAGGCTTTAGTCCAAGGTCTTCATTGGGCAAGGAAGCTGGGAATCAAGAACTTGCAAGTATTCGGTGACAGTGAACTAGTTGCCAATCAAGTCAGAGGACTTAATGCAATCAAAAATGACCTGCTCAAGAACTACAAGAGTAGGGTAATTGATCTCATGGTGGATTTCGAGGCCTTCAGTATTGTGTCCATACCCAAGAAGGAGAATGAAGCTGCTGATAGACTTGTAGCAATTGGAGAAACGTTTGATGTGGTTGACAACATCAAGAGGGACAGAGAACAACCACATATCCATGTGGTTGTGAGGCCAACAGTGCCAGATAATAATACATGTTGACATGTGTTTGAGAATTATTAGTAGATCATTAACTTTCTATAAGAATAATTTGAATTCTCAGCTATAAACCAAAGCAGACTAGAGTAGCAATATGGGAATCAGATAGTATAGCTGCATACAAACAAGCTTCCCAAAGGCTTAGTGACACTGAAATCTATTTTCAATCCTAATGATCAGTTCAGAAAAGGAGAAGGCTAACATGCAGATCAAAGGAGAAGATTCAGAGTCAATCCCAGTTGGAGAAGACAAAACACTTCAAATTGGCAAAGTGGCCACCAAACAAGAAAGGTATGAATTCATACAACTTTACCAAGAATTCCCTGATGTGTTTGCTTGGAGTTATGAAGACCTAAGGGGGTTCAATCCAAAGCTAGCACAACACACAATAGAACTAGATCAAGCTACTCGGCCCATCAGGCAAAAGCAGAGACCAGTCAACGCACATATTGAGCCTCTGATGAAGAAGGAGTTGAACAAGCTAATAGAGGCAAACATCATATTTCTAATTAAACACTCAAGTTGGGTCACAAATATGGTCCCAGTCAGAAAGAAAAATGGAGAAATCAGGTTGTGTGTTGAATTCAGGAATCTGAACAGAGCCTCCCTCAAAGACCACTACCCATTCCCTTCAATGGAGCAGATCTTGCAAGTAGTGTATGGGTCAAAAAGGTTCTCCCTCCTAGATGGCTACTCAGGGTACAACCAGATCATGGTGAAAGAAGATGATCAATTCAAAATAGCTTTCACTACCAAATGGGGCACCTATGCCTACAGGAAAATGCCATTTGGATTATCCAATGCTGGAGCCACTTTTCAGAGGGAAATGGATATGGCATTCAAGGGGCTGATCAACAAAATAGTGTTGATCTATCTGGATGACATTACAGTGTTTTCCAAGAATGCAATAGACCACCTTTTCCATCTAAGGTAGGTGTTCCAATGATGCAGGAGTTTTGGGGTGTTACTGAACCCCAAAAAATGCATATTCTTGGCCCATGAAGGTAAGCTTCTAGGCCATATCGTATCAAAGGAAGGATTGGAAATTGACCCGAGAAAGAGTTCAAGCAATAAGAGCATTGCCATTGCCAAGTCACAAGAAGGCTCTTCAAAGATTCTTGGGAAAAATCAATTTTGTCCGCAAGTTTGTTCCAAACTTTTTTGCCCTTGTTAAGCCAATAACGTTGATGTTGAAGAAGAGCTTAACATTCAGGTGGACAGCTGAAGGAAAATCAAGTTTTGAGGCTATCAAAGAAGCCATATCACGAGCCCCACTTTTGTGAACCCAGATTTTTCCAAAGACTTCATATTGTATGCCTTTAGTGGTAGTGACACAATTTCTGCAATCTTGGTGCAGCAGAAACAAATAAAGTACAGAATAACCAATTGCTTTCTTCAGTCAAATTCTGGAGTATTCTAAGGTGAGGTACTCCTTCATTGAGAAGCAGGTCCTGGCAGTAATCAAAGGATTGAAGAAGTTTAAGCATTTGGTTTCAAACAACAAAATCCAACTATTGGTCTCCCATGTGGGAGTTAAAGAATTCCTTCTCAGCAAGGACCTGAATGAGAAGCGTGCAAGATGGATCACTCGTGTCATGGAATATGACATTGAGATCAAGGTCACCAAGCTGGTCCGTGGGAAGGGGTTATGTGAACAACTAGCCTCAGGTCAACAAGATGAAACAAACAGTGAAAAGGAGGTTGTTTTTGTTCTACAAGATGATCAAGAAGAAGGGAGAGATGATGTACCTGCTCCTTGTTGGACCCAAGACATGGTGCACTTCCTTCGAACAGGCATGTGTCCTCATGGGATGAGTAAAGCAAAAAGAAGGCATTTCAGGCTACAAGCCATCCCATATGTTCTTATTGATGGTGTCTTGTTCAAGAGGGACATCAATGGCATTCTGTTGAGATGCATTGGGACAGATCAGGTGGAGAGGGTGCTACAAGAATTCCATGTTGAAGCAGTTGGAGGCCATTTTGCTCCAAGAGTGACAACACTCAAAATCATGAAAGTAGGATATTATTGGCCCAGAGTGTTTAGTGACTGCTACACATGGATCAAAAGGTGCAAGAATTGTGCATTCTTCAAAGGCAAGGAAAGGCTAGCAGCACTTCCATTGCACCCAATCTCAGTCGACCAACCTTTCATGCAATGGGGATTGGACTTCATTGGAGTCATCAATCCAAACTCAAGCCAAGGTCACAAATGGATCCTGATAGCGACAGATTATTTCACCAAATGGACTGAGGCAGTGGCACTCAAGGAAGCAAATGAGTCTAGTATCCTGGATTTCTATGAAGGGATAGTGACCAGATTTGGAGTGCCAACCACCATCATATCAGACAATGCATTAGCATTTATAGGTTCCAAGATCACAGGATGGGCCATCAAGAATGGGACTTATTTGAGTACTTCATCAAACTATTACCCTCAAGGTAATCGCTAGGATAAGTCCACGAACAAGAACCTACTAAAAATCATCATAAGAACTCTTGATTAGAATCATAAGACCTGGCACACAAAGCTCAAAATAGGCCTTATGGGCTAATATAATAACGCCCAAGAGATCTATAGGCAGCTCTCCATTCAAGCTTGTCTATGGGAAAGAGGTAGTGTTGCCTATATCACCTGAGTTGCTAGTATTGGAGCTCGTGAAGCAACTAGAGATGTCTAAATTTGGACCAATGGAGGCCAAGTATGCGGAGTTGATAGAATAAGAAGAAATTAGAGAGCATGCTCTCCAAGCAATAGAAAAGAATCAAGCTTCAATCAAGAAAAACTTTGACAAGAAGTTAAAAGCAAATGACCTTCCAGGAAGGAGACCTAGTTTTGAAATGCTGATGTAGATCAAGAAAAACCAGGGAGGCTTTCCAAATTTTATGTCATCTGGAGTGGCCCCTATATGATCACAAGATGCAAAAGTAGCAATACTTTCCAATTGTCTACATTGGAGGGTGAAGAGTTGCATATTCTAGTAAATGGGATCTATCTTAAGCATTGCTACAAAAAGGGGAGTTCTCACCTTGTACATATTAGTTTATTTTTATCTTTCCTCTTAAGTGTTTATGCACATTGTCTTGTTGTAGTGTAAATTACTTTTCTCCTAAGTTATTTACATGCTTTACATGTTCTATTTGTAGCATGTATGATTTCAAATTTTTTCTATAGTGTGGTGATGTTTTGTTGCTCTGATGTAGTGTCTGGACTCAGCATTTGGTCGATATCCGTTTCAGATTCTAATGGGTTTCCAAGAAGCCTAGGGGTTAGTTTTCAAAGTTCATATCAGTAGAAGGCTATCACTCATCACTCCATACCCAATGGATATGACAAGGCAATTGGTATTTTCATCTAGTAGGTAGATACCCCTGTGAGTCACCAAATTGTTATCCATATTTCACCCCGTGCCAAATATTAGATCGACCACAATCCCACATAAGAGGAAATAGAGTCAAAAGGTAGACAGAAAAGGGCTTCAAAATTGGCTAAGTATAAAGGTGTAAGCAGAGAATGCCAAGTGTCATTATGGTGCTAATTCAAGGGGTAAAAGTTGTAAAAATGGCCCACAACTCCGCCCAAGGAAAAAGTCAGCATTTGGGCCCAAGTCAAAGCCAAAGCAGGGAATCAGAGGAAATGGAAAAGATAAATTACGGACCTGTAGGCCCGATTTTTGTTCCAATTTGGCTACCACGTGTCCGATATCAAAAAGGGACCCATTTTCCAAGCTATTTTCCTGCCCTCCTATACAGACCCGATACAAACTTTGAAGTGGAATATCTTTCAACTCAGGGCTCAAAATATTACAAATCTGATGTCGTTGGAAAGATCTCGGCCTCGCCCATGTCATGGAGGTCTGAAAATTTAATTTGGAGGAGGTTAGGTAAAGGAAAATGGAGGAAATGTCTTCAGGCCTTCAATACAGGATCCATCTGTCTCAACAAACAGATCAGATTCAATCTGTTTCCGTCGTTTCCTCTTCCTTCAAGGCTTCGAACCAAGGATTGATGCAGTAAAGACATATTTGGGGAAGAGATTTCATCAGAGGCATTAACAGCGGTGGTTGAACTTCAACCTATTTTTCCTGCTTGTCTCTCTTTTCTTCTTTCAGGTTGAATCTATAAATACGGGGGCAGGATTCGTTGTAAAGGGTTGGACATTCTTTGTTTTGCAAGCTCCCTCCTCCTTCTAGTAAAGGGATCTATGGAATTCAGGCCTTCTATCAAAATTGCATTACGTTTCTGCCTCTTGGCTACTTTGTAATGGACTGTATCAATCTACAGAGCAATAAAACACGTATGTGATCGATTTTAGATCGTCTCTTATCTCTTTTGCTTTCATCTGGTCTTCCATTATATATCTGGCTATCTATGCTTGTTTATTGTATGCATTTTGTTGGTTTATGTCTATTAGCAAAATAAGTGTTCATCATTCCTTTGGTGCATCACCTCATAGTTTAGCGTTGTTTTAATTTATGTATTCCTTCTATCCTTGTCTCCTTGATAAATTTTAGATTAGGATTAAGAACAGATCCTATGCAAGTTTCTACGTATGCACCTAAACAGAGAAATAAGGAACCAACCTTCAATCTGGAGAGCTTTCCCATTTTGCAAGGTCCCACACCTTGGGGAAAGTTCAATGTTACATAATCACACCAAATGACTCTGCCTTAGAAAAGCAGACCTGTAGAACTCATTTGGGTGTGCTGTGATTTCACGTTAATAGGTACTAGTGTGAGAAAGAAGATACATTGAATGATAGATATTAGACCTCTTAGCCTAGTCAAAAAACCTACTACACCCCAAAGGAACTCAAGCCCTACAATGAGGCCAACTGTAGAGTTTGAAATTTAAATTAGAATAGGAGATGGTGTCAGAAGGGAAAATTTGAAGGAACCCCCCTGAAAAAAACTTATAGAAATCATGGAAAATATACTTATAACTAGTTTCATGGTTTTGGAAAATATCTATGTAACATGTTTTGTTCTTTTGGTGAAAATGGTATAAATATAAAAAAAAGTTGGAAATCGATTGGTGAATTTCCTGTAACTAGTTTGGTGAATACCCACTATCAAATTTGACTATAATAAGGCCCAAAATGTTTCATTTCTTTTGCATCCCATAGTCCACTCTTCCTTACCTCATCAATAGAGTAGACTCGAAACTTCATTGAATCGGTTCATCCCACAGGATTGGATTTTGGGGAATGCCTTTGCCTTGGGGAGTCCCAAAATCCTACCACGTGTCTACCTAATGGGAAGGGAAGGACTGATAACTTTAATAATAAGGAAAAAATAAATTATATTTAATAATAACATATTATAAGTTATTAAAATTATTAAATAAATGAATTTTTTTTACTATTGGAACTACCCTTTATATTAAATAATTAAATCCTTTTTGAATTTGAAATATATAACATCTAAAAATAATTTCATAAGTTAATAACTTAATAAATTATAACATATATTTCAAAAAAGAAACAAAATCTTTGTTATTCATGAATAAGATTTGTTAGATAATTTAGAGCAATAATTTTTTTTGTAATTTTCTAAATCCTATTAAGGTTTTAATAATAATCACAAGATATTTATTACATACAAAACAAATGTAAAGGATGTCCATTTTTCAGACCTCAAAAAACTATTCAGAGCATGGAGGAGTCCTTAAATAATACAACCATCCATTGATTACACAATAATAAATTTGTTAACTTAGAGGCATAAAAATTTGGATTACTATCTTAACAACAATATGAATACAAAATTTAGAGAAACAACTAATATTTAAGAACCCACTTTGTAAAATAAAACAATGGAATTGAGAATAAGATCCCCAAATTCATTTAATGGAATGAAAAAGCTTAAAAACTAATATTGCTATTATGAAAATAGAAGCACTCAACTAGTTTCTTGTTTAGTGATGATTCATCTTCTCCAAGAAATTTTTGCATGATTTGTCTAAAGTGAAAGTAGATTTTTTAACAAAGAAAATAGAAAGTAAGTATGAGTTAACACCGCTATAATTATTCATTTAATAACTAATTTATTAAAATGAATTCATTATTTATAAAAATTAGCATGGCATTTAATATTTGTATGACAAGTGATTTGTTAGTTGGCCCTTCTAATGGAAAATTAGCATAAGTGAACTCATTTCGATATTGACATGTAATTTTAAATTTTAAATTTCTTTTGAAGTGTAAATTTTTAAACACCCTTTAATAACAAGTTGAAATATATTTGAAGGACATTGACAACTTCAAATTTGATCCGTGCCCCTCGTATATTTTTTGAAACCTATAATTCAAGTAGTAGAAGATTATTGAAAATAATTTTTATAAATATAATAGAACACTACACATTTTTTGGAATAGGGTAAAGTGGGGGTTTTGAAAGCACCCTCATCCTTTTACAAAAAGTATCTCCGGTTAGATATAACATAAAAATTACATATCATAACATAGGCATACCAAAAAATCTATAACTAGATATAACATAAATATTATATATCATAATATATTTTTCAGTTCTTCTACCACTTTCCTAGCTGCATCAATATCGATCTTCTCCACTAGGGTGTTAGCTAGGGTTAGTATCTCGACACATTATTTATCAATGAGAGCTTTGGTGGTGTTTGTATATTCTTTCCAAGTTTTAATCATTTCAAAATCTCGCTACAGCTTTGCAAGGATGGAAGACACCATTTCATCTTGAATGTCTAACTGAGGGGTTGCCACTAGGGGTTTATTGTCATCAATTTCCTTATCCACATCATTTGTAGTAGCATATTGAGAATCCATAGGTTCCGAGTCAGGGGATTTTGAATAAAGAATAAAGAGTTCCAATAATGCTTCAAGAATTAGCTTCTCAGATAAGGAATCCGGTTGGATCTCTATAAGGAGAAGTTCTAGGAGAATGAAGGGGAATAGGGGAAGAAGTCGAATGGAAAGGAGAGGGGGGTGGAAGCACCATCAGAAGGATAACTATAAATAGAGGGGGAAAAGGATTTACCAAAAATATCCACGTCTAATTTTGTATCAGAAGAAACTTCGACGTCTGTCACGTATTATTTGCCTGATACTGGTTTGATGTGCTTAATTTGGCCCCCCATGATTTCAAAAAAGACAGTAAGGGTCAGAAAACGACCATGGGTCTTGAATTTATAATTGTCGAGTGATTTCTTCGACTGGACCTTTACGCCATACATGTGTCCTCTGAACGGGGGTATGATGGATAATATTAAATACAAATCTTGTCTGAAAATCTGCTTTTAAACCGACATCACTATCGGACGTGCCTCCACCTTTTAAACATTGATTCAATAATAACTTTTATCATGATGAATATGATCCATCATTAAGTATAGAATAAATAAACCCGGACCCGAAATTCTAATTCATGTCACCTAAGTTTGGGAGGTTCACGTCGATTGGGGCAAGGAAAAAATAAATGCCAGATAATTCTTCCACGTGGTATTGAATCGGTTCATTGTACGGGCTTGGAGTCCAGGGAATGCCTTTGCCTTGAGGAGGACCAAAATCCTACCATGTGGTTGTCTAATAAATAGAAATGGATAAATAGAATTTAAAGAATTTAGTCTTTTTACAAATTCCATTCAATGGATAAATTTAAATGTTCATTGACAATTGAAATTATTTCTATTTAAATTTAAATCTTAATTCTATTTCTGAAAGGCATACTACGATAAAAAGAAAAAATAGATTCATAAAAGTTACGGCAATCACATGGCGATTTAATATAAAATTATACGTTGGGATTGGAAATTCCTTGGTGATTCAGATGGGACAAATTATTGTTTATGGAATTTTGGGTGAAACCTGGGTACTAACATTACTGTAAAATTTTCCAAAATCAAATTCCTGAAATTATACTATTCTCCAAACTATGAATATTCACCACTAAAATTTTACTCGGGTGTCAGATATGATAATATCATGTCTTTTGTATTTTTGATTGACTTTAATTACTTTTTTATCTTTTTGTTTGTAACAATTTCCTTTTTATGTTTTCTTTTATCAAATTTTCTTTGATAACATAGCTTTTGAATTTTGCTTTTATTTTCTTTTGGATTTTACTGTTCCTCATCCATATAGATTAAGAACGTTGATCAAGTAGGTTCGAAAGATGGATAACACAAGAGAACCAATACCTATATGCTATAATAGAGAATCTACAAACCAAGACACTTATATAATCCTAGAAATACACCATAGAAAATAGTTTTATCTCAATTATGACCTTGGTGGGCCCAATAGTAAATGTGTAGTAGAAAGATAGATAGTGAGTTGTTACATGGGATGGCCCAAAAATGATACAAAAATAAAGGGATGATGTAATGTTAGGACATATTTAAGACTTTCATCATAAAAGTAGGTTAAAATTTGGAGGAAAGACATAAGAGATAGATAAATCGTACATGAGTTGAGCTGCAAGATAAGCACAATTGACTCAAGGAAACAAAATGAGACTCTTAATCATTGTCCATTCCTAGTCTAAGAAAACACTTAGCTAAGCTAGGGAGAATGAATGTAATAGAGAGATGAACATAGGGGATGGGTGCATTCGTGAGGATGGGCTCAAAGGTATTACTGTGCAAACCCATAAACTAAAAATCAAGTGATGTGATAATATTGAACATAAAGTAGATAATTATATCCTAAAATTGGAAATGCATGATCGCATGAGAAAACCAAAAGGTAGCTGAAAACTAGGTTGTAAATCTCTAAACCTAGGTACATGGTATTAGTAGGGAAAATATTGACCAAACAAATACTCATACTAGGAAAGATAAGAATGTAATATAACTCCATGCACCCAAATCGGGTAATGCTAGGCGGAAAAAATATCGACCAAACTAACAAACCTATGGGCAGGATAAGGATGAAAGGTACTAGTCGGGAAAAGGTATCGATCAATGAGCTAAGAGGAACTATATGATGGTAAGGGGTAGTCTGAGATCATCATACTGTCCTATCACCCATAACTATGAGGTATCATAAAATGGATGTAAGGGACTAGTTGGGAGATAAGGGCTCAACCTAACTAATTGGCCTATAAAAATTAAGATAGGACGTATATAAGGGACCACACTAGGAGACCAGGGCCTTATAACTAATTGGTCATATAAAAATAATATAACAAAGGATGTAAGGGATTAGTTGGGAGACTAGGGATTGGAATTTATTAACCTATAAAAATAAGAGGGTAGATAAATCAAAGTTACAATACAATGATGTAAATAATTATGAAATACTATAAGAAGAAACGTAAGATATTAGTACCATGTTTAGTATGTAAACCATAATTAAAAACATGCTAAATGAAAAATCATGATAAACATGACCAACTGGGCACAAAAAGGGATAAGAAAATAAAATTATGCACATGGGAAATGAATGTATGAATGAACATGATTCAAAAGGTCAAGGATATTACTTCTTCACTACATGTGAGCATTCGTCGGTTCTTCGAAGATATGGCCTTCGATAGTTAGTAAACAATATGTGTCTTGGTCTTAAGATATATTTGATTAGATATGAACCCCACAATTTTTGGGTGTATTTTCCCTCTTTTTCATGGATGTAATCCAGTTTGAGAACTAATTCTTCAATTTAAAAGTTTCATTTCTTGACGAGTTGATTGTGGTGTTTTGCAATGTGATATTTATACTGATAATTGTGTTGGAGAGAATGTTATCCTAGTTTTTCATCGAACAAGTCAAGGGTGTGAAGTCATACTTCATGGATATTCCTTCATTAGGACTAATATTGTGAAAATAAATGCAAACAGAAGGTGACTTAACTTCTAGAGTGTAAGACTAATCTTCCAGATCCATACACCAGAGAGACAAGGGAGTTTCCCTTGTAGTTGTGTGAACACTTGTGTGGTAATGCCAAAACTATAGGATATAGTTTAAGATTCCAATTTCGGTACAAGATTCCTAAATGGTTTTCTAGATGATTTTTATTGAGGATTTTTTAGTAGATTTTACTTTTCCATTACATGTGCAAATGATATGGAGTTTAAAATTTGTGTTTGATTTTGAATTTTGCACAAAGTTGCTTCATTTCATTGCATTTGAAATTCCCACCATTGTAAAAAATGACAGTGTATTGGAATTCCAAAGTGATAGATGATTTGATTATAGGATGAATTTTGCTAGTTATTTCAACCGAGTCAAATTTGTGAGGGGCATGTCCTCGAGTCCACTTTGTGAAGTACTCAGATGGATAGTGATGATGAAAGGTATGACCATCTTCTGAACAGAGGTATTTTTCCAATACAATCAAGTCCCCACATAGTGAAATGATATGGAGCTTCAAGATTGTTGAAATTTAGCCGAGGGAACATGGATAATATCATCATGGAATTGATCAAGATTTTGTATCATTTAGAAAATGAACAAGAATCAGCCTCGTAGGGTAGGACCAATAATAACCCATGCATATGTATTTGTGTGTCATAGCAGGGCCTGTTAATGTGGCTTCCACAAAATGTCCATCATGTGCTTCTTCAAGGAGAGAAGGTACTTCATCCTCGGTAACACAATGGAATATGAGTTCTCTTGAAATTAAAGTAATAGTAGAGCATATTGTCTTCAATGAGATACTTTAAGGATTTATTGTAGATTTTAACTCATTCTCGATAGTTAGCAGCTTGAGGAAAAGTTTGATGTTCAATAAATCAGATGATATTATTCTATTATTGGTTCTCCCATTTGGATTAATATTTGGCTTCAATGTGATAGATGAGATTGAAAGAAAAGGTGAAGGTAAGATAAAAGGAATTTTCTATACCTAAATATAATATTGTTTTTTAAGGAGTACTTTGTTAGGTGAAAAAGTGTTTTGTGGTGGTGAATAAGGAGTTCGACTAGGGAGTTATCCTTCCAGGCCATGGATTTGATCATGGAGGAGGAAAAATGGGTGGCCAACTTGGTAATTATTTGAAGATAGGTTTTAAGGTTGTCGCTTCTACAGTGGAATTCACCACTAACTTGTCAGCATACAAGATGTGAGTCATCCATTGCATGTAAGTAGACAATTTTATTGGTGATAATGAGCTCACATACCAATCTACGAGTTCTTCATACTCGGCCATGTTATTGGTGAGATCAAATTTTAAGAGAAAAGAGAAGGGGAAGATATTATTATGATGGGGTCTCTAAGAACGCATCTCCATCCCTGCACACCTTCATGACACTTGGCCCCATCAAAGTGGAGGTTCTAAGTATTCTCGTGAAGATAAAAAATGGTTTATTCAATCTCTTTGATTTTAAATCGTAGAGGGTTTTATTTTGTGGGTTCTAGCTCACCTACTTGGAGGGTTGGGACCTTGAGATCGAGAAGTGAACTAATGAAATTAGTATTTAAGCATTGATTATCTTGTTTTGTACCCTTTATGGATAGAACATATTTGTCAGGTAATACATGTCTGGGATGTGATGGTCAATAGGGAACATGATAGCATAATGTGATTTGATTAGCTATAACTTTCCCATTAACCCCTTTTTGAGTGATGATACATAGGTCCAACTCCCATGAGGAGAGTAATCCAATTTCCAATGTGATTTGTAGAGAAGGATAATGTGGGAAAATAAATGATAGAGAGGATCAAACAAAAAATTACATAAGTGTTTTGATATAACATGTAATGTCAATTTTTTTTGTGGCAATAAAATATATAATTGGGGAAGCATAGAAACTCCATGAGAGTGTAATGCATCTTGTATTCGAGAATTGATCATGCTAATATAGTGGATAGTGAATGCATCCTTTCCTGCCATGGTCCTCTTGTGCCAAGAATTTCCCCTGACAAAAACAAGCGGTGGATATGAGGTATAAAGAACTCAAAGGGTGGACTATAATTCTGGAGGTCTTAATGCTGGGGCATTGAGTAAATATTTCTTCATGGAATTGAAGGCTTTTTGGTAGTCGTTATTGTAAATATTTCTTCATGGAATCGAAGGCTTTTTGGTAGTCATTATTACACTCCAAATTAGTACCCTTCCTAAGGATATTGTTGATGACACAAGTTTGATATGCAAGTTTGAGAATGAACCGTTATATTCCCACAAGCTTTCATAACAGGGTGTGGATATCAGGGATGAAAGTAAGATGAGTCATTTGGAGAATTGCTTGGATTTTGGAAGGATCTACATCAATCCCTCAATTTGGATATGATAAAGCCCTAAGAAGTTTCGTTGGGTGACATAAAATATGCATTTACCTAGATCAAGATAGACTTTATAGTTTCAAAAACATTCAAAAGCTTCATCGAGGATGTGAGTGTGATCTTCTACATGTCGATATTTGACAATAATATCATCCACATATGATTTAATAGTTTTATGAATGATATTGTGAAATATATGGGTCATTGCACTTTGATAGGTTACCATGGTGTTTTAAGGAAAGAGGGCAATATTCACATATAAATATGTGCCCCATCCAGTAGTAAAGTATTTTTATGTTAATCTACAGGTGTAATGTGCATTTTATTGTATTATGAGAACTCATCCATAACAGATAACATATCATATTTTGTTGTAGCATTGATTATGACATCAATGGATGGGAAAGAAAATCATCTTTAGGACAATTGAGATTAAGATTGTGAAAATTGATGCAAATGTGAATAACAAGGATGACGTTCTTATGAATGGGTACAATGTTAGTGTAGACACTCAAATTTGGTAACTTATCCTTTGACAATGACAAGTTTGGATCAAGATAAATGCTCACATTCTAACTACAATCAACACATATTTCTATATCGCTCTTGAATTTCTCATCTTTATATTTTACTTTTTTTTTCTTCTAGGAAATATTAATTAACCAAAGTAGTCATTTATCTCCATGAACCATTCTAGAACTTTTAATTTTTCATCATTTCCTACCTATCCAAAACCATATAATTTGGGTCCATAGTGAACTACGGTTCTGACCAACCTATACAGTCTTGGAATGTCTTATATAATGATTCTTTTTCTAGTTTGAAAAAATTATATGTGTCATTCCATCTTCCTAGGGTTGGCCTTAGCATGACATTTCACCTACGGAATCCTATATAAGTAAGTAAATATCACTTCATAACTCACCTGACACTGTCATAAGCTCCTATTGCAAATATCAACACCATAGTACTTAAGGCTCTCTTGAATCTTCCAAAAGTAGTTGAACATATTTTACAGAATTCACTATATCAACTCTTAAGCACTCAATCAGGTCAAAGAGTCTATATTCCTCCATTTCCAAGTATGTAAAGGTCTTACAACCATGTCTTAGCAATAGAAAGTCACTCTAACCATTTTTAAAGGTATTAAAGGGACAAAATGGCTTAGTCTAGCAATTGAAGCACGCCACATCACATGAATACCATGTTGGGTACATTCTCTAATCTATAATTAGCTCACTATCTTTGTGTCAAGATACATGAGGGCACACATAGGGGGTTGACTTAGATTGCATTTAAACTTTCACAAAACACTATATTTCTCCCACTCAAGGGGATGTAGTGTAGTACTCTGATTGATTTGGAAAGGGTTGAATTCCAAGGGTAGTCCAACCACATCCATACATTTATTTATCCTTTTTTTATCTAACACTTTGATGAAGGGTATTTTAGGTATTTAGGGTTTTCACTTATTACAGGTCATTATGCATTGTTCTAAGGTTTTGCAAGCTAGAGTGACATACAACTACACATGTTTTTAGAAAAATAAATGGCATGAGAATTTATAGAACCCCACTACAAGTAGGTCAAAAACAATACATTAGATTTTAGAACCATACCATATTTGATGAATTTATGTATAATCCTAGAAAGGGCCAATTTATAGTTGCATTACCAGAAACAAAGCATTTTCAAGTTTAGATCAACTTATCTACCCAAATTGCACTTGTATATCCCATCTCTTCCACTTTGTAAAACTAATTCTTCATCTCCTCTTTTGTTTATGAGCTCTCATTGTATCGTTTATCATTTTTGGAATTATTAATGTGTTATTCAAATTGTACAAGGTTAATTGTAAATCTATTAATTCAGATTAACCCATTGTAAAAAACCCTTACATCCTATATATTTTCATATATTACATCTTATATTTTTAGAGTGTAAATAGATAGAGACCTGCAAGGAATAGTCAACCAAGCAAATGAATTTGACATCTAAAAGTTTGACAAGCTCCTTATGACAAAGTGGAAATTTCTGAATCTTTTTTCATACATGATCGCCGTCAGGATAAGTAACGATGTTTTGTACAACAATGTTGGGACCAATGCTAGGAATGTTGGCATAGCCCCAAAAAATATTTCCTTATTTTTGTGAATAACTTCATGATGACATGCATGAATATGAAGGAAGCAGACACCTATCATAACCACACGAGATTCATCACTATCATCCACTTGGATGTTAATGGTGTCTTCTATGAGCATAAAATTTTCATCTTCAAAATGATAAGGGGCTCATGAATATTAGAGAATTTGTTAATGATAGGATCAACATAAGCAATGAAATTTTTAAAAAGAAGATTATTTTGGTGAATTTACCAATTTTATGTTATTGGTGAGGTAGTCAGTCCTCTTAAGCATGCAACAGTTCAATAATGGCTTCATCATTGATAAATGTTGATGATGGGCCATTACATTAAACATCGATTTCAAGATCCACATATCTTTTACCATTCTGATAAGTTTGAGATTGAATTTGTATAACATCCAATATGTGGGCATCTCGAGTGATTTGTGCTATCTTGGAGAAGATGTAGGCATATTTTTTATTGCATCGAATGTGTTAAAGTTAGACTAGCTGATGTATCCAGTGAGGATAGAGTGGGGAAGAATGACATTGATATTTTGGAATGATTGATCAATGTTGTCTAGCGGAGAAGAATGGTTAGCGATGGGATTGGGATTATTGGTAGAGGGGGAAATACCATTAGGAAGAGAATGAAGATCATCGAATACATACGGCTTATCAATAGAGGGGCTGATGCCATTAGGAAGAGAACAACTTGCAAATTTTTGTACAAAGATTGATATTTTTTGAATGACCTAGTTAATTTTTTATAGAGGTGGATTTGTAGGAGGATAATAGGATAAAGTATCCTCTTCCTTGTCATCTCTAGTGTTGTATTTAAGAAGATTGAAATCAAATTATGTGTTGATTTACTTGGCCTCATGTTTAAAGGCACACATATGAGCTAGGATCCTTTGATAATAAGGTATATCTTGATGTCTAGCCTTAACATGGGATATGACATGGTCATCATTATAGGAGGGTTAGATTGTGCAAGATTGATTAACAATGTGGTCTGAAGAAGATCCACATGGTTCCTTGGAAGCCACCTCAAGGTTGCTAATTGATCTAAGAGAGAGAGAGAGAGAGAGAGAGAGAGAGAGAGGTCAATGATCTAGGAACATCTTGGATATTTCAAATTCATTGCATTCATGAATATCCTCCTCAATGGTGTAAGATGTGTTATTAGCATTACACAGAGGGTCTTTCTCAATCTCAGATTCAAGAATGGGTGGAAATATATCTCAAAGAAAGAGAGATGGTGGGATAAAACCCATAATAAATTGAGGTAATGTGTTATTGTTACATGTATTTTGGAGTTCATTAAAATCATCACCATCCAAGTCTACCAGAACAACATTAAACTCATGTCTAAAGTTGTAAAATTCAGGATGAGGCACTCTACACGCATTTTTTTGTTAGGAATGTAGAAATATTTATTAGGATAGAGAATGGGGATGCCACATGGGTTAGGATCCACCGCATGCTTATATTTTTCATTATCATGGATGAATATGAGGCATTGACTTACAGATAAGGAAACTTCTCTCATGTGATGCATCTATGGCCAACCTAGAAGAAGATTATAAGACAAGGGTTAATAAAAGAACATGACCTTGGTGTGCATGGTTTTCAATCCCACTGTGATGGGAAACCATAGAAAACCAAGGGGATTTTGGTGATTTTTTTTTAAGCTACAAAAATTGGGTCGTGTTTTCTTAAGATCTTACCTCGTAAATCCTAAGGTCTTGATTAACCAAAAGTACATTACATTGATTCTTGAATCGTCATCTAAAAGAACTTTCCTTATGATGGTGTCCTCATATAGAACTCTAATAAGGATAGGCATGCCATCAAATTATAAATTGATTTCATTCTTGACCATGTCATCCTTGGGAAATTCAATGGAGAGTTTCTTCTTAGGTCGAGGAAGAGTCATAATGTATTTATTATTTATTGAAGTAGGAGGTGATTGAAGAGAAGGACATTCTTCAATAGTTTTTGAAGAAGCCTCTAGGTCTTGAAGTTTTTTAAGGTTGAAATTATGGTGTTTAGGAGAGGTTATCACAATTTCCACTAAGGTGATTGTTATCCAAAATTCACCCCCCAGGGTAATTTTGATAACATGCATCAGAAAATTCAAGTCCCAGGTTGAAAAGAGCAAGTTCTGAGAAAAGGTGAAAGGCTACAAAAGGAACAAGCTTGGGCTAGAAAAAATCATGAAAAATGGCTAAGTCCTAGTCTTCGCAACAGTCGGGACATGAGGAACGTCGAGGCGTGAATCGGCCGAAAGATCGCCAGGCAGTTTGTAGAGCACAAGGAACATCCGGGCCGGCGGGATGCGGAAAGCTGGTTCGGCCGAAGAAGAAGAAAATCGACTAACTGCTGAGCAAAACAGTTTGGGACATTCGGGCCGTGGGAATGCGAACCGGCCGAATCGGGCGAACCGGAAGAATTTGTCCCAGACAGTCCGGGACAGATGGAACAAATGTATGCGAACCGGCCGAATCAGGCGAATCAGAAGTTTTTGTCCCAAGTAGCACTGGGACAAGTGGGACAGAGGGACGCGGAAGGCGCGAATCGGTCGAAAAGCCTCCAGGCAGCCCACGAAGCAAAGGGATATCTAGGACAAATGGACGCGAAATGCCCAAATCGGCCGAAAGAAAGAAAATTTGTCCAAGTCCTTCACCGAGAGCAAGCGGGACAAGAGTACACGGAAGACCCGAACCGGTCGGTTCGGCCGAAACAGGAAACTTTCGCACTGGGACATCTGGGCTGTGAGTGCGCGGAGGACACAAACCGGTCGGTTCACCTGAAACGGAAAATTTTAGCACAAGGACAAGTGGGACAAAGGGACGCGCGGGACGCGGATAGCTGAAGGAGCCGAAAGCCAATCAGATAACGCCACGTGTCACTGGCAGAAAGGGGACGTGGAAGCCCATTTCGGGTGAACCGGAAGAATTTATCCCAGACAGCACTAGGACATCCGGGACAAAAAGACGCGGTGGACGCAAAAATCCGGCAGGCCCGTGGACGAATCACAGCATGACATGTGTCGTCAAGGAAAAAGGTCCAAAAAGTCAAAGGGGTGAGTTTTCGAGCACTGATCCAAACCAATGAAATAGTGCCACGTGTCCAAGTTTAAGGGGCCCACAAGAAAAACCCATGAAAAGGTGGAGAGAGGGAATTGCTCAGCGAATCAGAGCCCGCCACGTGTCGTCCAGATGGCAGAGTGCAGGAAAAGAAATTTAAAAATCTGTTTTCACCTGTTTTGTGCCCTAAATCTTCAGATCATCATATCTTTCGATCCAGAGCTCGGATTTGCATGTTCTTGATATCAACGGAAAGCTGTTGAAATTCTCTACATGATTCTGGGATCAATCTTGAATTTTGGTGCATTTTGGAGGGAGAAAATTAAGAAAACGTCTCTGACACGTGGTGATAGATAGAAGTAATGCTTCAACAACCAACTTTAATGCAGCAGACAGCTCGTCGCTCCTGTTAGACAGCTCGCCGTTTTGCCAAAAGCCGCCGCTTCTACCATAATGAGATGATTTTAAATGTATCTAGAAGTGGTTGTGGTAGATTCGACTTTCCTCTCTCTTTCTTCTCTCATTCTTAGTATATATTGTAAAGAGGAGCTCCTTTAACAGGTCGGACATTCTTGTTTTGCATCCTCCCTTCTTCCCTGCTTGCAGGAGAATTTGTGGAGCTTTTCAAACCTCTCCATATGGATTGTAATGCCAGTTTTTGCCTCTTGGCCACTGCAATGTACTGTATCGACTCTTGAGCAATATATATATGTTTGTGATTGATTCTCAACCCTCTCATGTATTCATTGATGTTATTTTGATCTCTTATTGCAGTTTGGTTACCTGTGCATAGTGTTTGTATTACATCTATGTGGTCTGTGTTAGATTTGCAAAACGAGTGTCTAACATTCCTTGGTGCATCACCTCTGTAGTTTAGGTTTTATTCTATGCATTTTCTCACCCTGTCTCCTTGACAAGTTAGATTAGGTTTTAGTAAACCCTCTACATTTTTGTGTGCATCTGAACAGAGGAATAGGAACCAACCTTCTCTGGAGAATCCTTTCTCATCTTTACAAGTCCCACACTTGGAGAAAGGATTCCATGTTGTGCAATCACACTGGATGCCTGAACATCAACCTAGAAGCCTGATCTACATCCAGGGGTGCTGTGAGTCTACAACAACAGTTTTGGCACGCCCGGTGGGACCTTAGAGGTCTTTCACTTCATCTTTTGTAGGTTGGTGTGTTCCTGTGAAGATTTCAGCCTTTGGAGGCACTTACAAACACATCTGGCAACTCCATCTGATCAATAACTCATTCTCTGAGTTGCAGACCTGTTTTCCATCCATTCCCATCCATCTTTCTTTCCATCCCTTTCATTATTTTCCATTCCATGAAGTTGTGCAATCATGACTTCATTTCCATCATGGAATTCACATCAACAACAGCAGTATATTCCACCTCCAACATGTTTTACAAATCCTCCAAGTCAGCATTTTGAGCAGATTCAAGATCAGTATGCATACCCATATGAGCAGTAGTGCCAAAGTCAGTTTGGATACGAAGCACATCAAGAGCAAGGGTATGCTGGTTATGAAGACTATCAGATGCAAGATGCTGGTCTGTTGGAGAAAATCCAAAAGATGGAGGTAAAGATGGTGCAGTCCAGAGCAACAGCTCAAATGAGAGCTTTCAGAATTGGTTGCAGGACTCCTTGTCCATGGGGAGGCCCTTTTCCAAGACACTTCAGCCCTCAGGAGAAGCTGGACTTCATGATAAAGATGTTTCCCCAACTTGCACAATGGACAGCAGAGATAGAGGCCTATACACCTGTTGTTGAACAACCTTGTCAATGGGTAAGTTCTACACCATCATCTGGTTTCTCTCTTCCCATTACTCAAGCAGCATCATCTCATCTAGACTTGCAAATTTTGAACTCTCCATCTGCTGTCCCAAATGTTGATCCCATGTCTTCACCTCTCAGTCTTCCACCACACCTCAATTCTTCTTTCCTTTTTCCTTCCAAATAGTCATCCTCTCCACAAGAGCTAAAAGAAATACCCCCTCCTCTAAAGAAACAAGAGATTTCATCTCCTTTACCACCACAAAAAAATGCCAAATCAATTGAGTTGCAACCCACCCCTCCTCTTGCATTCCCAATTCCATGTAGGGAAGAAGAAATTGCAAAAATCAGCCATCAAGGAGAGCAAGAGGAAGAGCCAAGAAGAAAAGAAATGACAAACAACTTGAGGAGTTGGGCTGCCAAATTTGGGATAACAAAGATCCCCTTGATGGTTAAGCCTGCAGGAGAGGTTGAAGTCAGAGAAAAAATGGTGGTCAGGACTAATTTTGTTGCAGCAGCAGAAGAAGTTCTTGCAGTCCCAACTTGTCCTCTAGAGCAGTAGATTGAAGAGTTTGACTTGACAAACTTCATGCTGGAGGAAGAGTTCAACCAAGAGCAAGGTTGTCTTCAAACATTGGAGAAGGGAGAAGCTACTCCAGATCCAAAAGAAGAGGAGCACATTCTAGCTGTGGAGGAGAAAAGCGCAGATCCAAGGGGTTTGAGCACAAAGCAGGCTACAGGAGAACCTTCAGTTTTTCTTTATACTTCACCTCTCTCAAGTTCTAGTACTGAAGAGGAGTTTGATCTCTCAAACTCAATGCTGGAGGGTGAAGGAAACCATGGTGGTCAAGTTACAGATCAAGAGGACACCATGGAGGAAGTTGAACATTTGCAGCAGGAAAGCCATGAGGTAGTATATCTGTCAGATTTGGAGGACTGTTTTGATGGAGAAGAGCCGGTTGAGTTTCCACCATTCTCTCTTTCATCATCCACATTCCAAACACAAGAGTCTACTGTCATGAAGGAGAACATTCATTTGTAGCAGCCTGCATCCTATAGCAGCTCTTTGGAATCAAGATTGGAAGATTTTAGTCTTTCATGTTCTTCATCGGAGAAAGAGAAAGGACAGAGGAACTTCACCATTGCTTCCACACTATCCATTCAAGAGGGTCTACAAGAAGACTCCACTTTTGGAGTTGAAAATCAGAGCTATGGGCATATCAAACGGATCAGACCTTGCCCAATCAGGTATTTGGCTTCATCGGAGCCAAAGGAGAAGTCACAACCAGTCATGCTTGCTTCTGAGCATGAGGGTGAGCTACAAAGTACCAAGGATCAGCTGTCATACCCCTTCAATCCAAATACAGAGCAACTAAAAGAAGTATTGGGTTCACCTTCAGCTGATACCTTGATGATTTGGGTGGGAGACCAGCTTCTTGTTGATTTTCCACTCATCCCAACAGCCATGATCAGCTCCAAATCAATTGCATGGCTGCCACTTTTGAGAAAGGGAAGCTATTTCTCACAACCAATTGCAGGGTTTGTTTAGCTTTCCCTTTGCTCCCAGTTAGAGTAGAGTAGGTAGGTTTGCTTTCAGTAGAAGAAGTGCTTGTGCACACTCTGCATGTTCCATTTGGAGCATGTATGATTTTCAGTTCTGTACATAGTTTTGGTGTTGCTGGTTCTGCTCTTGCGCAGTTCGTTTCAGTGGCATTTTGGTGAGAACAACTCCATGTTCGGTGGGTTTCAAGTGGCTCAGAGGGAGGTTTTCAAAGTTCAGATCAGTTGCAGGTTACAACTCATGACTCCATGCCCAATGGATGCTTCAGGCAACTGGTAACTTCATCTAGCAGGTAGATGACCCCACTGAGTCACCAAATTGTTATCCAAAATTCACCCCCCAGGGTAATTTTGATAACATGCATCAGAAAATTCAAGTCCCAGGTTGAAAAGAGCAAGTTCTGAGAAAAGGTGAAAGGCTACAAAAGGAACAAGCTTGGGCCAAAAAAAATCATGAAAAATGGCTAAGTCCTAGTCTTCACAACAGTCGGGACATGAGGGATGTCGAGGCACAAATCGGCCGAAAGATCGCCAGGCGGTCTGCAGAGCACAAGGAACATCCAGGCCGGCGGGATGTGCAGGACGCGAAAAGCTGGTTCGGCCGAAGAAGAAAAAAATGACTAACTGCTGAGCAAAACAGTTTGGGACATTCGGGCCGTGGGAACGCGAACCAATCGGGTGAACCGGAAGAATTTGTCCCAAACAGTCCGGGACAGTTGGAACAGATGTACGTGAACCGGCCGAATCGGGCGAATCGGAAGTTTTTGTCCCAAGTAGCACTGGGACAAGAGGGACAGAGGGACGCGGAAGGCGCGGATCGGCTGAAAAGCCTCCAGGCGGTCCACGAAGCAAAGGGACATTTGGGACAAATGGACGCGAAATGCCCGAATTGTCCGAAAGAAAGAAAATTTGTCCAAGTTCTTCACCGAGAGCAAGCGGGACAAGAGTACGCGGAAGACCCGAACCGGCCGGTTCGGCCGAAACAGGAAATTTTCGCACTGGGACATCTGGGCCGTGAGTGCATGGAGGACGCGAACCGGCCGGTTCGCCTGAAACGGAAAATTTTAGCACAAGGACAAGTGGGACAAAGGGACGCGCGGGACGCGGATAGCCGAAGGAGCCGAAAGCCAATCAGATAATGCCACGTGTCACTAGCAGAAAGGGGACGTGGAAGCCCATTTCAGGTGAACCGGAAGAATTTGTCCCAGACAGCACTGGGACATCCGGGACAAAAAGACACGGTGGACGTGAAAATATGGTAGGCCCATGGATGAATCACAGCATGACACGTGTCGTCAAGGAAAAAGGTCCAAAAAGTCAAAGGGGCGAGTTTTCGAGCACTGATCCAAACCAATGAAATAGTGCCACGTGTCCAAGTTTAAGGGGCCCACAAGAAAAACCCGTGAAAAGGTGGAGAGAGGGAATTGCTCAGTGAATCAGAGCCCGCCACGTGTCGTCCAGATGGCAGAGCGTGGGAAAAGAAATTTAAAAATCTGTTTTCACCTGTTTTGTGCCCTAAATCTTCAGATCATCATATCTTTCGATCCAGAGCTCGGATTTGCACGTTCTTGATATCAACGGAAAGCTGTTGAAATTCTCTACATGATTCTGGGATCAATATTGCATTTTGGTGCTGTTTGGAGGGAGAAAATTAAGAAAATGTCTCTGACACGTGGTGATAGACAGAAGTAATGCTTCAACAACCAACTTTAATGCAGCAGACAGCTCGCCACTCCTGTTAGACAGCTCGCCATTTTGCCAAAAGCCACCGCTTCTACCATAATGAGATGATTTTAAATGTATCTAGAAGTGGTTGTGGTAGATTCGAATTTCCTCTCTCTTTCTTCTCTCATTCTTAGTATATATTGTAAAGAGGAGCTCCTTTAATAGGTCGCGACATTCTTGTTTTGCATCCTCCCTTCTTCCCTGCTTGCAGGAGAATTTGTGGAGCTTTTCAAACCTCCCATATGGATTGTAATGCCAGTTTTTGCCTCTTGGCCACTGCAATGTACTGTATCGACTCTTGAGTAATATATATATATATATATATATATATATATATATATATATATATATATATGTTTGTGATTGATTCTCAACCCTCTCATGTATTCATTGTTGTTATTTTGATCTCTTATTGCAGTTTGGTTACCTGTGCATAGTGTTTATATTGCATCTATGTGGTCTGTGTTAGATTTGCAAAACGAGTGTCTAACATTCCTTGGTGCATCACCTATGTATTTTAGGTTTTATTCTATGCATTTTCTCACCATGTCTCCTTGACAAGTTAGATTAGGTTTTGGCAAACCCTCTGCATTTTTGTGTGCATCTGAACAGAGGAATAGGAACCAGCCTTCTCTAGAGAATCCTTTCTCATCTTTACAAGTCCCACACTTGGAGAAAGGATTCCATGTTGTGCAATCACACTGGATGCCTGAACATCAACCTAGAAGCCTGATCTGCATCTAGGGGTGTTGTGAGTCTGCAACAACAGTGATCTTACAAGGCATAAAGTTGATTTCATCAAGAAAATTTTGTGATTACCTTTGATAATATCCATAGTGATACTTAGGTTGAGAATCATATCTGTTTAAGTATTTGATAGTAGTAGAAATTTAATTTGAAGGAGGAGGGACCTTTTCCTGAGGTGGTGGAATAGGTTCCACAAGGTGAGACTCTAGTGGTGGAGAGGTATTGTTAGTGGTGGGATGGTCCTCATAAGTATTTTTGAGTGTCATCTCAGCTTTAGAAGGCTTTTATGGTTTCAAGAGTAGATCTGTGTGTGGGTTTTCGTTGATAGTTGACTTTGGCCACATTCACATATTGAGAATTTACTAGGTTATGACTGTAACATCCTTCAAGGGTGCCCACAAAGTTGATCATGGGGGTAGTTTTAGGGTTACGAATCATTTTAGAGTTTTGTTGTTGATTTTTCTTTGAGCTTGAATGAGAGATTGATATGTATTATAACATTCTTGAATGAGAGATTGAAATTTATAGTTAGGGCCTAGGAAGAAGTCAAATGTGGCTTTGTGAAGATCATGGGGTTTTTAATGAGAATGACCCACAATGGGATGACACCAACAAAATAGGTTAGTGTCATATGAATAAATTGTGGTTTAGAAGGATCAATATGAGTAATCTTAGGAATATGCATGATTTTTAGTAATTATTGATAGCTCAAATGTGAGTGATGAACATTAGCTTGATTGATTGAAGTAATTGGAATGGAATAGGAAAAATTAATGAAAGAGACAAATTTACCATAAGAAGGTGTTTGAGAAGGATTGATTACATTGATGTAGATTGAAGAGGATTTTAAATCATTTGGGAGGCCACTCAAAGGCTCTCATAAGGTATTCCTTCCTCTTGGATTTTTCAAAAACATTCCCCAAAGTATGGAGAGAGAAGGACCAAACCTTTTATTGTAGAGTAATATTTAAGGCTTAGAGAAAGATATATAAAATATGATGTTCATAAAAATTATGATTAGACTTATTTCCCTTGATTTTTCATCTCTTTATGAAATCCTAAAATAGCTCATTAGGATATTGCTTCATGTTATCAAACATTTGAAGAAAAATTTCAAGAAGTTCTAGTTATTGAATTCTTTAATTAATCGAATGACTAAATCTTCTAATTTAGTGATTGAGTGTTGAGGAATTTGGTTGTACCATTCCAACGGATCACCCACAAGGGTTTTATGGATTATGTTGGTAGTGTTTAACATGTAATTAAATTTTTGGTCAATTCAATTAGGTTTTATAATAGGTTAGAGTTGATTACATATCTTACAAATATGTTACAATATAAATACTAACTCAGATTTACAACTCATATCAGATAGAAATAATTATGCATACAATGATCAACCTAACATGTAATTGAAACCTCAAAAGAGATGTATGAAGACACTTAGCTTATTTAAGATGATTTCTGGAGAGATCTGAGACTATGCAATAGTGAAATTGGAAGATTTGAACCTGAATGATCTTTAGAATTGGAACTATGACTGTGAATGAACTTGGGGAAGATTTGTACCAAAATTCTAGGACCATAACATATGGTATTGACCCTTATGTATGGTCTTGGACTTTCTTTGAATGATCTTCTGGAAATTTCTAGGTTTTCATCTTCCTCAATTATTTTTTGTTGTCAAACCCTAGTTTTCACACATGCAACAAGGCTATCTAAATGAACTGATTATCATCTCAAACCCTAGCCATGTATGAAGAGTCCTACAAAATAAACATTATAAGGGTTGTGGGAACCCTAGTGCACCGCTGACATTGGAATTGCATTGAAGAGGCCTCAAACTACACATTATTCTCCACCTAACATGTGATATCTAGATATATCAATCAGATTTGGCATTTTGTCATGCCCATAAATTTCACAACCCAAAATCATCCAAATAACTAGTTAAATTTGGCACATTTTTATTAAAATGTTAGTTGAGTATTAAATGAGATTAAACCATTAATAAGCCAACTCACTCATCCATTTAAAGGTGACAAGAAGTAATCCAAGTAACACATATGCAAAAACTAAGGATACATATGTTTAATTAACTCCAAGTCTTATAAGCATCAAAGACATGTTATGATAAAAATGTAAGATGGATATGAGTTTTTGTTGCTACAAGAACTCAGAGGTGAAAATTTTCTTGCATGTCCTGATACTTCACCAAGATGAAAATTTGATAGTGGAGGTGAAAAATATCCTTAGATGTTACTAGGGTGAGATATTAAGGTTGTATGAGTAGTAATATTCCTTGAGATCCCTCTAGGGTGATATCCCAAGGGAGCATGATATGAAGGTGAATTATGAGATGTTGTTACAATGATAGTTTATCCATATGGGATATCATTTATAGGATTTGTCACCAAAGAGATCCCTTGTGGAGTTAAATGAACATTTTGTACACCATTTTATTCTAAATTATTTTGATTATGAGATATCTCTAAAACCATAGTTTCTTACTAATATATACTTACATCCCATGCTTCTTATTCAATTAGAGTGTAGGAACATCTATTTTCACAAGACATCCTAGATCAATAAAAAAATATGATTGAACTGTTTTAGCTAGTTGATTGCATTACATGTTGTAGTCAAGCCACATTATGAAGAATTGTATTGTTGGTGGACCACAAAGTACTATGTTACATTGTTTTGAGTGTGGAATCCCAATACATATTATTTTTGTAATGTGCAGTCCTATTGCGTAATGCCTAGTCTATTGTGTAGCTCATGCAATTCAAAGGATTCTTTGTGCAAGCCATGCAAGAGTGGAAGTAAGTATTATAAGAATTGGTAGGTTGGAGGTTTCTGCAGAACACTAAAGAATTCATGCACATCTATTAGGTGTTATGGAACACTAATAGGATTTTCACAAACTTAAGGAATCCATACAATACTACATTGATGTTAACAAAATTTGAACCATTAGAGGAGGATCATTTGAAGCTATAAATCTCAGAAAGGCTGACTAAGGTTTTAATGGGTCCTTTTGACCATAATGTAATATTAGTTTTAGGAGTTAAGTTTGTGTCATTGTTTGGATATATAACAAAATACCAATTTCCCTATAGATTCATTTTTCAGTGAGGTATGAGTGGCTCACAGGTAACTTTGTGAATAAGAGTAGAGTGTGGACTTGAGATTAAGGCTCAAAATAGAATATGATAATTTAATTGTATTATTGGAAATTGGTCATTGTGTGTGTTATTCCTCGTTGATTATATGAATAAAACTTGTTGATCTATGTTTTTATGTTGTTGAATTCTATTATGTATTTTTACATGCATTTTTGTATGTTTTCCATACATGATTATGAGGGTTGTTTCACAGTCTAAGGCGACTCTTTATTAAGCACCCTACCTGAATTTGCATAATTTGGTATTAGAGAAAGTTTTTTTTCATGGGAGTGGTGGAATAATATATTTTGGTGGTTATACAAATTTGTGAATGTCGATAGAAAATAATTGCAGACACTTTGTATGATTTTTCAGTATTGTGAGGGTGGGTAGAAAATAGTTACAAACATATTCTAATGAGTGATTATTGGGTAAAAGGCTTGAATAATTGGGGAGGTCACATTCATTTTAGAAAACAAAATGGCATACATGAGGAATGTTGTTGGATCTATTCGTAATTATGGAGATAAAGTTGAGAATATGGCCAAATCAATACAGACTGTGCAAGCTCATTTAGAGGCCATGGAAGCCACACAATACCAAGGTTTTGTTTACGAGGATAAGAGTGATGATGGAGGACTTGCATGAAAAAGAGTGCAAGTAGTGAATGTACATGAGGAAGAAGAAGAAACACAAGATGAAGGTCCAGAAGACAAGATGTTATGCATGATTGGAAGAATGGGGAGTAAACCTTGATTGGACACATTCAATTATTCTAATAATTTGGAACCAAAAGAGATCATTGACTGGATTATGGAGCTCAAAAATTATTTTGAGTAGGAATCCATAAAAGATATGAAAATTTTCAAATTCACATGTACGCAGCTAAATGGTCATGTGTCTCTTTGGTGTAAACATATCGAGAAAATCCAAGTGCAAAAAGGAAAAAAACATCAAAACATGTAATAGGTTGGTTTTAAAGTTGAGGGTGAAAATTATTTCCTGCGGATTACCATCTTGGTTTTCTTTAAGAAGTTGTATAATTTGTGACAGAAGGAGCTTAATGTGAAGTAATATGCTAAAGATTTTTACCAAATCACAATTCGTGTGGGACATGTTGAGGACGGCATGAATTAAATATATATTTAGGTACTTGAATGGATTACATATTACAACTTAGGATAAGTTTGTAATGATCTAAGTGAGGTCATTTGAGAAAGCCTATTAGTATGCACTAAAGGTGGAAGAGTATTTTTTGTGTAAGCAAAAAAGTACAGCTTGTGGAAAGGTTAAAACCACATAAAGCCATGGTTATGGTGGTGGTAGAGAGAAGTACGCATATATTGAAGGCAAGGTGAGTTCAATTCCATAGTGAAGGAACACGTATAGGAGGAGGGAATGAAGGAAAGGGAAGATGATCTTTTGGTCATGGATTATGGTGCATATTTAATTACAATTGTTACAGGTGTGGAGAAATAGGTAATAGATATTTTTATTTCCCACATTCCCAACATGATGGGAATAATAATAATGTGAGTTTGTACATTGCATAGGGTGAGGATTATGATGAATAAGGTCATGGAGAAGACCCACATATGGGTGAAGATTTAATTTTTAAGTGCATGTTAATGAAGGTAGTGAAACAATAAGATGTTCGTCAACAGAGGAAGAGTTTTTATAATAATATGTAAGCTAGGTGGTAAAGCCTACAAATTGATTGTCCATAGTGGAAGCACAAATAATCTAGATGTGCAAGAGATGGTAGAAAATTTGGGATTACAAAGGATTAATCATCCTAATCCCTATAAGGTATCATGTTGGTAGAAGGGGCACCACATGTTAGTGACTAAGAAATGTTTGATGAAATTACAAATTGGTAGATATGAGGATGAAGTTATAGGATACATCATGCCCATGGATTTATTTTATGTGCTACTTGGAAGGCTTTGGTATTTTTCCCAAAAGTCAAAACATGATGGCCACAAACACCTATGCATTGGTGAAGGATGTGGTGGTTCCCAGTTTTACACCCCAAATGAATTGGCTGCAATTTAGAAACAAAATGGAAAAAGAATGATAGATGTAGGCGTATGTCATTTATAGTCGGGGAGCGATCTAACATTATTTCATGGACAAATCTTGGCAATGACTGTGAGACACGTATAAAGGAGGTGACTATCTCCTGCTTCTTTTGGATCTATCTAAACTAGGGTGAGAGGACCCAAGTGGTAGATTTAGGGGGGGTAGGTATTATATTTCAATCTCTTGAAATTATTGGTAAATCAATTTGGAAAAAGTATAGCCATAAATACAATGCTTACTCAAGGGGTTTCACACAAACACTACACATACTTAGCGTATCAAATACAAGCCACTAGAAACATATGAGATATGCTTATGAACATCATTCAAAGGATGTTGATAACAACTTGGAAAGAAAGGAAATTCAGAATTATATTCTTTAAGATCAAAGACAAACTCACTTAAAATATACAAAGGTAATGTGGTTTGCAGCCAAACACATATTAGATATGAAAGGATAATGTAGTCTGCAAAGGTAAAATAAGATGGTACGATGAAAATTTGATGACAGCGGAATGAGTATTTAATAGGAAGAAACAATAATAATCACCATCTCATAATAACGATCCTATGATGCATCCGAGCTTGAAATCAAAATAATGAAACCTTTCAGAGGTTATTTGCATTCATTGATACCTAATTTATGCAAACACTATTAAATAGTCTTTGAAACTTTAACACAAACACTTGTGATTAAACATTCATGTATCTATTATACCAATTCCATAAAACCCGTGATATCCTTGAAAGGTAACAAATGTTCACTCCCATATTATAATTACATAAAGGAATTTATAATTGAAATAAATATTGCAAAGTAACACTACAAAACAATATTCATTCAATGACCATTCCAAAAAATGATCTCAAACATTTCATTGACATATCATATAAAAGATTACAAACAAAGGGAATAAATTTATTGATTTCATCTCTATTTACTCTAGGAAATAACAAACTTATCCATGGAGAAATTTTCATGTGTGTTCAATTGACAAGGGGGACATGAGAAATGCTCTCAATGTCTGCTAATGACTAGACAAATGTCACCATCTTAGCTAAAACCTAAAATTAGAACCCCCAAGGTGAAGAAAAACCTTAACTTTAATACAAAATTTTCCTAAAAAGGAATTCCCTATATGCCCCATGAAGCATTGAAAGTAAGACACATGTGGAGTAGTGGTCCCCACTTTGCAGTCTAGATGAAAAAGGTGCTCAAGCTGGAAAAGATTCCAACTTGATGCACTTAGATGGAATGGTTTTGTCTCATGATGAACCCTGCAAAAGAGTGAAAAATATTCTTTCCTTCGACAACAAACTCTTTAATATTCTTCTATTAGTGTCATCATTCTTAGCACACTTCATGACAGAGTTGGTCATGCATTACAATCAAATCATTTAATCTTCTTTAACAAAGAATAAATAGAATAAAGAAAAAATAATGCTAAGGAGATAGATCAAGATCCATTTGTTTTCCTTGTAATTCTTCTTCGATTTTTCCCCGTACATGTAAAACTTCTTGAACATTTCCAAAATTGGATCTTCTTTTTGCCCAACATGATATAGAAATACTATTTCCTACTTGGAGTAAATTTTTTCAAGTTCACTAGAAATAACTTTCTTCTTTTTATCTCTCTTGACCAATTTATTAATGAACCTTTCTAAATGAATAAACCTTTGAATAGAAGAATAATAAAAAACCTTCAGAAGCTCAGACTCTCCTAGAATGTGTTGTTTAATAATTTCAGCCAGTCTATTCATATCTACAGTTCCTGGGGTGTATATGCCTTCCAAAGGTAACATCCTTTCAAGATTTGAATTGATATCATCTACATACTCCTCTGCCTTTTCCTTTAATCTTTAGAGCTTTCCTATGCATCCATCCAAGGTATCCACCCTCAAGTTTAGGGCATCAAATTACTCATATTGTCTCCCTTTACAATATGAGGCCTCTTTTTCCACACCATCTTCCCCTAGGTTAACTATAGCCTCCAACTTGGGAATCATGTCATTCCACATATCAATCTCTATTTGATACTTGTCAATTAGGATATTTCTTTCTTTTATACATTCAGAGGCATGATTATGGTATTTAATAATTTCCTTTATGGCCTTGCCACATTCTGTGGATAGTTCACTTTCCCATTTCTTTTTTGTCTCCCTTATAGCTTAACTATTCAACAATCTTTATCATTTATAGGGTGAGGGTTGGGACTATTTCTTGAATGGATGGAGGAGATTGTGTCAAGTTTTACAAAAAGATCAATAAATCATCAACCTTATCTCTCAATTATCCTCAGTTTCCTTGTCCTTATGTATTTTTTGGAAGACACCACTAAATGCCATAGTAATATCACGTTTTAAACCCTTTGTGGTATGCCTGCCTAGTGGGATCCTGGTAATATGATAATCTAAAAGGTAAGCTTTATCCCTTAATACATCAACTTTAGGAGTGGCCACCTCCACAAACCTTTCTTCTTCGGGCCCACCTCCACAACTATTATTCTTGAAAAAAAATTCCTTTTCCCATGGGCTCTTGATGGATTCAAGGAGATAATACTTTGAAGGTCACCTTCCTCAACCTTCACTTTTATTTTTATCTTCTTTAGGAGGGATGATCCCAGCCAAATTCCAACTTACATACTTCCTTCCCATTTCTCTTTCTATTGGGGGACACTTGATGTGATCACCACTTCATGGGATGCAAGGATGGTGAGGCTAGAGTTATCAATATGCATCTTTTACATATCCAAAGATTCAATAGAATGTCCTTGTGTTTCTTCTCCCTTTACCTCTTTGTCCTTCACTTATTCCTCCATTATAGTTTAAGATGGTTGATTACTTATGTCTAAAGAATTTCTAACCTCAACCTCTTCATCTCTAGATGGAGAAGTCTCCTTGACCAATTCACCATGTGGCTCCTTTTTATTTTGAGCCTTTACTTCTATAACTTCATGAATTGTAATCACTTTATCCACTATATCAAGATCTAACTGAATAGATCCCATGGTTTTTGGTTTCCCAACTTCAACTAATAGAACCTATTCAACATGTAGTTGCTCTATCTTACCCATTACAACTTATTCTTCAGTGGACTTATCTACCTCACCACTTACATTTTATTTTGCAGTGAATTTCTCTTAGCTTCCTCCTCTCTAATTGGTGTATTTTGAACATTATCTTAGAGAAGGTCAGATCCAACATCTTGACCCAGGACATGTAAAAAAATTATTGAACACTTGTTCATGTGATGTTTTGTTATTTCTTTCCCTTTACCTTTGTGGACCTCTTGCATATGAAATTCTTTAATGGGTGCATAGGAAGGAACTTCTTGTTGCACCAAATTTGGGGTAGTAAGAACTACTTGTGGTACTTGAGGGGTTGAAGTGGGCATTTGAACATGTGAATTCACTCCCTCAAATTTTGTTTCTAGGGATTTCTCTACTATAGGTGTTGCCACTTTTTCCTCTAAGTTATCACAAAATGTTGACTGCAAGGCTCATCTTCATCCTTCTCAGGGATGGTTTCCAATACTAGACTCATCAATGGCTAGTTTAGATGAATACTTCTTCCCTTATGTTTCATCTTGCTAGATGGACCATTTGAGGAAGACACCAACACATCAACTTGGGTAGATTCTTTTGCAAAAGAGACTTTAAGACCTTATGCTGGATGTGGGACTTCTTAAATGGGTGTGGTTGCAATGACAGGAGAACCATACATAGTTTTTTTAATATTTCCTTTGTTATGTGTGTCAAATTTGACACAGAATCCCCTGTTTTACTTGTGGCGGCACTAATTTCCTCCACAACCTTTGAAGTTAATGATCCCTTATTTGAAATCTGTGGGGAATTTCCTTTTAAGGGATCTAAAATTGCAGCTCATTTATTGAAAGGGGGAAGTAAATACTTTATAACACCACTTTGTTGGTACTCCCTAGAACTTATGTATTTTGTAGAGTCAAATCAATTATCTTTCTAGTTAGCCAACCCAAAATTCTTTTGATAGTGTGAGTTGTTCTTTCATGTAATGATGAAATTTTTGGATTTTTCCAATCAATACTTGGGAGAGGATATGAGGCTATGTTATTATCAACGTAGTACTTACTTACCAAGTCCTTTCCATCTGTAAGTCCCTGAGCCACAAACATAATTTTGTAGTCCACAACTTAAGGGAAGGTCATCCTTGAATAATCTCTAAATATCACCTCCTCCTCATCTTTGCAATCCATCCAGTAATCCTCATCATGAGGCTCATGTTCATCAAAAGTCCCCAAATCTCCTTGAACTATCCACTTGATATCATAATTGGGATTGAGAGTAAACTTCTCCAATGTCATCATGACCATCTCTACTTATAGGAGTTTGTCTTTGACCAAGGAGGGAGTGAGGGTCATCCTTGAATAATCTCTAAATATCACCTCCTCATCTTTGTAATCCATCCAGTAATCTTGATCATGAGGCTCATGTTCATGAGAAGTCCCCAAATCTCCTTGAACTATCCACCAGATATCATAATTGGGACTGAGAGTAAACTTCTCCAATGTCATCATGTCCATCTCTACTTGTAGGAGTTTGTATTTGACCAAGGAAGGACATGAAGATATCCTAATACTTCTAGGTAACTTGATATTGTCCTTGTGCTTCCCAGGAATCAACTTATGGACTACCACCAATTACCTTAACAACTCCAACAATGCCCACTTGTCATATAAATATTTGGGTAACATATATGGGGCATCATGGAAACCACTTACTCTTATGTAAGTAAATGTTTTAAATTGGATGAAGTAGCATCCAAATTCAGTGATCACTTTCCTTACCCCTGTAGATATTCTATTACATTCCCATTCAAGCTTAAACAAACACATGAGGAGAGAAAATAAGGCATCATGTACCCTTATGAAATGATAAATGCAATTGGTAATGTTTAATTCGGGGTACACGTCATAAAAACTAAAATTTCCAAAATCATTTTCTCTATCCAATCCTTGAAATAATCTATAACGTTGCACCGCCAATCTGAGTAACTTTTAATGAATGCAATTGCTAATAATCTCACCCCATTGAGCTTGCATCTTTCCCATAAGGATAACATAGATGAACTTGAACATCCGGTCATGATAAGGATATGTAAATTCTTTCCCCATAACCCTATTCAACAAGGTGATAATATCTCCAATATCTTCTATAAAATCAATCCTATTCAACTTTTTTAGGGATCCTTTTGGTGGATATTCTTGTATTTTCAAGACAAATGTTGTTCAATATCCTAGAACAATTTACATTATTTGTGTTCTAATACTCTTCCGCATTTTTAATGCATCAACAACTTATGGGACATTAGGAAGGCCTAGAAACTCTTTAAAGGTATCAGTGGTCAAGGACAAGACCAATACACCACTCCCATCCCTAACTTCTCTAGTTTCTAGGTTGTAATTTTGAGCACAAACCCATACCAACTCTGGATACAGGGTAGATGAGGGAAAAGTAGCGGCTAGGGAGAGTCCAGTCCAATTAATCTTTCTCATGGTTTTGTTTCTATCCACCACATGCAACCTTTGCAAGAGATCAATTAAATTTGCATTTCCTATGATGGTATTCGTGACTTTATCTAAGTCTAAGGTGAGGTGGGAGGTATTTTGAACACCAGACAACTAAATCTTCAATTTTGTAGAGTGGGAGTTGAAAAAGACTACTAGAAATTGACACTTTAATCACACCAAACACCTCCCATAATACCTACTACTACACTTAAACACTTTCAATCATTCAAAGGGATTGGAAATACACTTACCTGTGCAAACACCTCTACAACACTCTTTCAAATTAAGAACATAGGAAATAATTCCTCTAAAACTCAACACAATCACAAAATGAATCAATTACACAAACTCGATCTCATGCTTGTCTTAGGGCTTTAAAAGATCTTTGCAAAATTGAAAATTTGGAGGAAAAGTGGTTGTCTTTTGTTGATTCCAACTATATATTATTTCTCATATGCTTTCATTAATGGCGACACCTTTCATGGATATTACATTCATTATTGTTGATCTTTTAATTTTCAATTTTGAATTCTATCCCTACAAGTGGATCCATTGGATGAACCGAAAAAACCACGTTTTATTTTCACTTAAATTATTTATCTTTCTCTTATTGGATCGAGATTCATAATCTGCCAACGTGGCATCCACGCAAGATTTTACTTTTTCTTAGTCACCTTTCTCGAGCTTCAAGGTTTCAAAAACAATCTACAAGCTTGCAAAAATGCAAAGTTGTAAACTTGCAAAAATGCGAAGTTGGTTTCCCTCTCGAGAGTCTCAAGACATTGACACGTGTCCCCCTTATCGGGCTTTGGGGACCAAAGTGTATTTTGAAAACTTGCAAGAACGTAAAGTTTCAAACCTAAAACAATGTGAAGCTACTTTACCTCTCTAGAGTCCTAAGACATTGGCACATGTCCCCCTTAATGGGATTCAAAGAAGAAATTATAGTTTGCAAATTTGAAAGAATGCAAAGTTGTAAACCTTTAAAATTGCAAAGTTGCATTTTCTCTCTATGGTCTCTAGATTCATTGAATATTTCACTTTAGGGCTCATGGATGAACTTGCAACTTCAATTTTGACCTTATCTTAAAGAATAAGAAGTTGGAAAAATATTCTTTATATATTCCTTTCGTGGGGTTTATACTTGTATTTGCAACTTACAACTTTGCAAAAATGTGAAGTTGCTCAATTATCCTGCTTTCCCCCGATACCTCGAATATTCCACTTTGCGGGCTTCAAGTATGAACTTTTAGTTTGAAAACTTGCAAATGTAATGTTATCAACTTGTAAATAGACCAATTCCTTCACATGGGAAGCTCCAATTCAATTTTTTTAATAAAAACGTTAAGGTTCAGAACACATATCTTACACCATTGAACCTGCAACTTTTTCAAAACATTAAAACCAAAAGAAACATTAAGATGTAATTATAAATCCATGTTACAGGGTTTAACTATGATATAATCATGATATTAAATATCAAGGATCGAGAAAACAACTCACAAAATAGATGGGCAATGATGAAATGGCACGGTTACTTCAGCTCACTCTAGAAAACGCACAAAATGTGTCAAGATTTTAATAAGACAAAACTGAGCACCAACATGATGGAAAGGAGTACACTCTTAATCAATGGAAATACAAGGGTGAGATAGCAAAGTAGGGACCTAAGGTTATTTTTCTATTAGGTAAAAATTTATTAAATGAGGTGAAGAAGAAAAATGTGTTTGTTGATTGTGAAGCTAGTGCAAAAATATTTTGAAGTGGAAGTGGAAGAGAAGGATGTATCGTTTCCATGAGAAGTAAAGGAGATGTTAGGAGAGTTTGTAGAAGTTGTTTCTAGTAAGTTTTCAGCAAGGGTACCTCATGTGAGAGACATTATTTACTACATATAATTGACTTCATGTTTGGTTTTTCTTAACAAGGAAGCTTACATGATGACACCATAAGAGAATATAAAGATACAATGAAAGGTTGAACAACTATTGGGTAGAGGTTTGATCAAAGGGAGTTTTTACTCATGTGCAATACCAACAATTTTCACACCAAATAAGGGTGGTGAATGGTATATGTGTACATGTTTGAGTGACATATAAATATCAACATTGAGTATAAATTCATTTTTTCTCATATGAATTTCATCATGGATCGTCCAAGTGGTGTAAAGTACTTTAGTAAGATTAATATAAAGAGTGTATACCATTAAATTTACATTAGATAAGGGGATGAATGGAATTATGTGTTAAAGACATAGGAGAGATTATCTAAGTGGTTATTTATGCTATTCAAATTGAGAAGCACACAAAGTAACTTTTATGAGGCTGATGAATGAAGTCTTGAAACTATTTTCTGAAAAATGTGTGACCGTGTTCCTAGAAGATGTCTTGATGTTTAGTAAGACAAGTAAAGAGCATTTGCAAAGTGTTAGAATACTTGCATGAAGAGAAACAAATGATTAATTTTAATAAATGTAGTTTTATGTAAGAGTAATTTTTATATCTAGGGTTTTTCATTTTTAGGTAGGGTCTAAAGATGGATCCAAAGAAAGTTTGCGTAGTTATGGAATGGCCATTGCCATGCAGTGATTTTGATGCAAGAAGTTTTCATGGGTTGGATATACTTTACCACAAGTTCATAAGTAATATACTGGTTTGTGTGTGCCTATCACGTGAAGATTTTTTTTCTAAAGGTACTGCATAATGTACAAATTTTAAGAGTTGAAGAAGAGGGTGACTAAAATCTAGTATTTGCATTACCTAATATTGTGAAGGTGTTCCATGTTAATTGTGATGCTAGTGTTTTAATCATTGGTGTAGTGATGACTTAAGAAGGGAGACTGGTATAATTTTTCATTGATAATTTATACGAAGATAAATTATTACATGTATGATCAGGAGTTATATGCGATTGTGCAACCACTCAAGAAGTAGAGGCACTGCCTTTTACTAAAGGAATTTGTGTTATATATTGATCATAAAGCACTAAAATTTATTAACACTTAGGGGAAATTGAATAAGAGGTATATAAAGTGGGAGGATTACCTACAAGGCTACATATTTGTGTTAGAACATAGAAGTAACAAGTCTAATAGAGTTGTTGATGCACTAAGTAGACCTCATATATTGTTGAAGGAAATCAAAGTTGAAGTAGTGGGTTTTGAATCCATGAAATATTTGTATGTGCAATATGAATACTTTTGTGAGGCATGGAGAGTGTGTGAAACACCTACAAGTGTAGATAGGACACCATGGTTGGATTTATTTGTGTAGGAAGGACTTTTGTTTAAAGGTAACTAGTTTTACATTCCTAGATGATGAATGAGGGATAGTTTGGTAAGGGGGAAACATGGTTGTGGATTAATATGGAATTTATGTTTGGATACGATGTCAATGTATCTAGTAGAGAGTTGATTTTTTCTACAAATGACTTTAAATATGGTAATAAACTCACATATATTAAATGAATAATTCAAATAGTATGCATAATATAATGAAGATCAACATAACACTATAGATATTTGTGGGCCAATATGCCCTAATATTCAATATATTTAGAATAATAGAATAATACCCTTAAGGTAGGGTAACACCATATAATACTCCTTAAGGAAGGAATAACTCCATGATCTCCAAATATCATAATTCCACTTTAATGGGGATGTCTCTTATATCCTTCTACCAAGTAGAAAAATCAACAAATACATGACATACTTAATAATGATATTCATCTCCTTTAAATAGGCATATGTTACTCTTAATGGGTGGGTAACACATAATCCCAATGTAGGATAATTAATTCTTATGTGACCCCACATGTGCCCCATATATTGTAAGCATATAACTAATTAAGGTGGATGTATGCCACATGTTAGTATATTCATCAAACCATATACATTATTATATCACCTTTTTAGGTAAATAACATGCCATCCCTTCTTGACATGTTTTTTTCCTGAAACATGAGAAGAAACCATGTACAATGAGTGTGCGTCAGATCATTACACACTGGTCACCATGATCGATCATTCAACCACCCATATGTGATCTTAGTGGGTGATACATATTCAAACCTAGTTACATAATCTAATGTACTACTCTAATTCCATCCATGTCCATAGTTGGTGCTCCTCGACCATGCATATCCATATTAATTATTCTTGTAATTCCTTATCGCATAATTATTGCTCTAATGATTTTATGTATAACCATAATTATTGTTTCTCCAATGACCTATATATCCATGTTGGTTGTTGATCTGATGTTAAATGATATACCTCCATGATTTTTTCCTCTCATGATGATGTGGGTGTATGTATGTTGCAACCAAGGATCCATATATTTTCCTTCTACTTTATTTTCCTCTTCCACAATTTTGTATTCTAGTGCCTTTCTCTTTGGAGTAGAAGAATTATTCTTTTCATATTTTTCTTCAAATGAATCTCGTTATTCTTCTAAATATTCTTAATTCTCTTCTTCATCATATTGAGATTCATCCTTATGCTAACCTTGAATTTGCTATGTTCTTCAATAAATATGATATTCTACACGGTGACCTTATTTCTCTTATACAAGATCTTCATGGAATTATTTTGCACAATAATGTTGATTTTTCTGAATGTCTCTAACAAAGGATATAAAATAACAATATCCAAACCATCCAAATCCAAAACGTAATAATATAAATGCAAAACATATTTTTCCATAGAGAGATTTAAATTTTCAAAAACTTGAATCTTCTTACCACCCACTTGAGCTTCCTTTATATTCTTTTCCTTAACATGTAGATGTTGATATACATCCATGATGATGAAGTTATACTTTCTACTAGATTTTATGTAAAGAATTACCTATTCCTTTGAATGCACCCTTCAAATTAAAATATTGAAGCTTCCTTCTTTGGAGATGCACTCTTTGAACTCTTATTTTGATCTAGTATCTCTCCATCTGCATCATCTATATCCTCTTCATCATCATAACATTTTTCTTTTTCTTCTTCAACTTCCTCATCCACAACATCATTATTTTCTTCTTATTCGTCTCTTTGGTCCCATCGAGCTAAGAAAACATGTTCTATTTCCTCCCAAGACCAATATGAACACTCTTGTTTCAATTGACAACACTAAGTTTTCACTAGACCACCAATCCATAGACAAAAAAGAAACCATGTACTTACCTATAAAAAAATACTTTTCCTTAAATTGGATCCAAAATTCTATAGCATCAATCTCTCCATCTTCATAGAAAGATTGCATCCCCATAATGCACATAAATTAGGGTTTTAAGACCTTATTCCTTTGACCAAGATTTGATCCTCCAATTTCTTAAAGATGTCAACCTTAAACAAGAAAATACACAGAACACACCCTTCTTAAAATTTTGAGAGATTTATAAAAATGTAAAAAACCTTTGAAAAATTCCAAAAAATGTGACTTATGGTGTGAATTTGTGAAAAACCCTAAAATATAAATAACTTCCAAATGAATCAAATAATTCTAAAATATGGATTGTGTAGACACAAAATCACGCACTTGGGAACAATTCTAGGTCCTACACACATACTTGCATTCATATGATTCCTAAGCAAGAAAACTAGTAATTGACAGTTATCTTTGTCTTTTTTTCTTTGTTTCTAGTCTTCTTTTTGGTCTTTCACACCTTATAGCCCAGTCGATGCTTTATTCCTTTATATTTCATGACATTGGACACCAACGCCTAGCTAGGATGCCATCACCCAGGAATCCTCGTCTTTCTAGGTGCCCCCGACCTATTTGTATTTTACTCGCCTCTTTTGGGCCTCTTTTATATTTTGGGCATCTTGTTTTCTTATGGGTCGGTTTTTTAGTTGTCAATTATGAAATTCAACCAAGGGAATTATATAAATACAAATTTATGTGACCAAAATAAAGGAACAAACTCTAAGCATCTATTTTTACCACCTATGGTTGCATCCAAAGGCATCTATCTAGCACTCATATAAGGGACAAGGGATTGTATTTCCTGCAAACACACATAAGAGGGAAAGTTCATTTTTCCATCCACATCTATTTACATTGGTACATCTAGTTGTTTCTTGCTATCACATGCACTTGTACAAGGGCCTTCTAGGGAAAACTTCTATCACACACTTCACAAGAACTACATGGAGTCTGAGATGTAAGGGAGTTCTTGGTTGTAAGTTCACTCTATCAGGTGACCGTCTTGGTCAGTCTGACTCCCTATTTGCATCTTTTATTTTTTAGGATTTGATGTGTTTTGGGGTTTTGTAGGATATCATTTACTTTGCAAGTTACATCTGAATACAACGATCATCTATTGACATACAAACAATCAACAATGAAGGTTAGCAACCACCCTACGACACAAGAAAAACCAGATTCGTATCTTTTATGCAATGTCAGGCACCTACTAGTGGTCTCTAGTGCTTAAGCGCCCTAGTCCTTTCCAGATGTCCTAGTCCTGACTCATCTAGCAGTTCCAAGGTTTTCTAATTTTGATTGCATTTGTCTACTACTCTTGTTCATTAGTCTTCCAAGCTAGAATGCTTTGAGATCAATTGTAAAATCAAATAAGTATTTAATCCTCTCTTGCACCTAGGGTTTCATTTTTATCTAGCTTATTACTTGTATAAGATATGAGCTTTAGTGTTTATTTATCATACATGACTCTATAATCAGGTTTTAATATATATTATATTTGTTAAATCATTTGGTGAACCCAATGCTCGACTCCAACCCTATTTTTAGGGTTTTTTTCTTATGTTTGTTACCCGTAGTGGTAATTTTCAGTCTTTTGAGCATATAGAGCTCCCTCCATCTACTTGTAGGGTTTCTAAATCAATGGATGAATCTGATAACCCATTTTCTAAATCTCAAAATGCTCCTCTCGAAATCATTGAAACATCTGATAGTGAGCAACTATATGATGAGGACACCAACGTTGATCAAGAACAATTAGACAAGCTTACCAATTTTCATCCAAATTTGTGTGACAATCCCACCCATATTCTGCATATTCTTCATGCTTTGATGTCTGCTAAAAAATCTCGAGATGATACTTTTGTACCTCTTGTAGGTTCTTCCTTGGTTGTCATGGCCTCCACCCAACCCCTTCATATTCCTACTTCCATTCCCACCACTACCGCTCCCATCATTCAACTTAATGATTCTATTATACAACCTGACTCTTCTTCAAACACACCTGATTTAACTTCTTTATATCAAGATTTATAGACTTAAATTCCTCAACTTCAAATGGATACTTATCATGCATCTCCATCTCTTGATTCCACTTTACTCCTTCACACTCCTTTCGCATCTGCCATTTCAGCATATTCACTTCCTCCAAATTTCACCACCCCTAAGCTGCCCACCTTCAAAGGCCATGGTGACCCTTAAGAGTATCTCTAAGCCTTTTATGTGGCATGTCTATATTATGCGGATGATTATACTTTACTATCAAATTTGTTTCCTCGAATTCTCCAAGACTATGAAATGTGTTGTTTCTACAATCTAATTGTCAATTTGGTAACATCATTTACGCATTTAGCTGATACTTTTCTTGCTCATTTTTCAATCAATATCAGTTATAAAATATCCCATGCTCAACTTTCACAAATAAAACGAGGATCCAACGAGCATCTAGCAAACTATGTTTTACGATATAAGAACAAATTAGCTAAGATGACCAATGTACTCGTTGATTCAGATTTGCAAGATCTTTTTGTGTAAAGTCTCTAATCTCCATTGCAAGAGAGTGTCATCTTCGAGACATCTCTATAATTTGATCAATTATTTCGTATTCTTAAATTATGTGAAGGAAATATTATTTCTAAGGGAAAACTCAAGCATCATGATCAACCATCATCATCTTCTAATCAGTTTAAAAGAAAAACAACTTTCAAGCCATCTACTCAACCCAATGAAGCAAAATTTACTGTCAACGTTGTTTTCACTCCTAAAAAGCTTCAATGACAACCTCCAAATAATTTGTTTACTAAATTCCCTTGTGCTACACACATTCTATTACCACAACCTATTGAGAGAAATCTTATTATGCTTCCTCCTCCACTTAATTTGGACCCATCTCACCCAAAAGGATGCAATTACAATGAAAATTTTAGATGTGACTATCATCAATGCATTGGGCATTCTACATATTGATGTTTTAAACTCCATAATCTCATTCAAGATATTATAGACAACAATTCAATCAAGATCCTAGAGCCCTCAGCATCTACATCGGTAAATGAAAACAAAAAACTCAAAATCTTTAATGATCCTCTCCCTAAGCATGACAAGCAAGTTGTTGCTTCTTCATCCAATCATACATATCGTACAGTTTCTCCTCCTTCATAGGGGGTAGTTTATTTTCTAGTTGTTAATGATGATGCATCTGCACCGTTAATTACATTCTATGATCATGATTATCATGCTAAATTATCCTATGATACATTACATATCAATACATCTATCAGGTCTCATGTTATTAATAATACGATGATCGATCCATCGATTCCTATGAGTGTGTGCTCTATTGCACTTCTCATTGCTATCAACTATCCACTCTCTCAAATTTCATATCCAATTCCTAAATCTTATTGATATGTAAACTCTTCAACTTTGGAATTATCCACAGAAACACAAATAAATGTTGTTGTTCTACTTTCTATTAGAAAATTATAGAGATAGCTAGTGAATGAATTATGCTTATGCTTAGAATCCACAATTGCAGGAAAGGAAATAATTTAAGCTCATAAACACCAACAAATTTTATCCTGGAAAACCTCTAGAGGAGGAAAAACCAGTCGGGAAGGGAAATTTCTCTTTCTTCCCACTTTTATTGGCCAATTCAAAATAAACAAGTACAGAAGTTACAATAAGTATGAAAGAGAAGTAGATAATATCTCACACTTCCTCCCAAATACTTGCTTGCTCTATCTTAACACTCCTTTCTTCTACAAAACACAATTCCAGCACTAAGAACTTCTTGCTCACTTGCTTTCATGCTTCGATGATCCTATTATCTTCTACAAACATGTATATATAGCCTCTCCCATGTCCTCCCATGCACTGGAGAATGGGAAAGGTCGTGGAGGAGAAGAGATACGAACAATTGTCCAAATTTTGGGTTATTCATTTCATATTTTCATTTTCTATTTGAAAGAGCCAGGACCACCACCCAATGGAGACTGGCAGTCCCAGGACCACTGCCCTGGTTGGGTAGTGGTTCTGTAACCGCCACTCTGCACAGAGCGGTGGTCCTGTTACTAAAAAGACAGAACCTCCGTGTAGCATTTTTCCTTCTTTGAGCTGATTGTTTTGATAAAGTAGATTCATTTTGGATCCCTATGGATCATACCTCCCCTGCTTAAGAGGCTTTTGGTCCCACAAAAGCTTAGTGGGGGAGTAGATGAGGAAATAATTCCCTCACTTGCTCCTTTGAGTACCACCGGGCATGCCTTGGTGTCTTTCCTTTCAGTCCAATCTGCCAAGACTCCTGCAGACCTCTCCTTGTCTCTTTGACCTTCTGCTGCAGCACTACATCCTCCTCCAATTCACCTCATGAGTCCAAGACACAATCCTCAATGGAAGGTAGCAATTGTAGTCCTTCATCTTCATCTAGCATGGATGGCTCATATAGGTGCAAGTTCTCACAGTTTACTACAAATTACATCCTCATAAATGGTGGCAAGTCAAGTTGAAAAGCATTTTCTCCAACCTTCTCCAATATGGTGAAGGGCCCACATCGTAGTGGCTTGAGTTTTAGTGCTTGACCTTGTAATCTCTCCTTGCTCAAGTAAAGCCAAACTCTATCTCCAACATGTAGTTTATGTTGATCGTGCCTAGCTTTGTACTTGGCTTGAGATTTCTCTAGTTGTTCTTTAACTTTGAGATGGATTTTCCGCATCCTCTTAATGAATTTGTTTGCTCTAGTCACCTCTGTGTCTCGTGTCTCCTCATCCTGTTGCCCAACTACTATGTCCAGTGGATTTGTAGGTAGATATCCCAAGCATGACGGTGACTTTATATTGGATGTGTGTATTTCCTGGTTATAGGAATGTTGAATGTAGGCTAAGGATTCATCCCAAGTCCTTGGATATTTGTTGTTATACCCTCTGATCAACTGTACCAAAGTCTTGTTTACCACCTCTATCTTTCTATCTATCTGTGGATGGAAAGTTGTGCTCCTCTGTAACTTGGTATCCATCTTGTCCCACAAAGTAGTCCAAAACTTCCTGAAGAACCTGGAATCCCTATCAGAAACAATATACTTTGGCAAACCAAAATGCACCCATACATTAGCAAAGAAAAGATCTACTACCTCATGTGCTTTTACTGTCTTTTTACATTCTATAATAACACACATCTTACTAAATCTATTAACAACAACATATAGATAGCCATGGTCATGTTTAGACATAGGTAATCCTCCTAAAAAATCCATAGAAATGTCCTCCCACGGACAAGTAGGTACTAGAAAAGTCATATACAAATCCTCCTTCCTAGTCTTAGGCTTGTTTGTACAACAAAGTTTACATCCCCACATAAATTTTGATACTTCTTCTTGTATATTGGGCCAATACATGTACCTTTGCAAGTGGGATAGGGTATTACCAACACCAAAATGTCCCACTACTTTCGATGTATGTGCTTCCCTCATCAATAGAATTCTCTCTTCTTTTAGCACGTAAAGCTTCCCCCATTGGTAGAGCAGCTCGTCTTTGAGATAACAATCTTCAATCCTTGTCCTTTCAGCCCCTTGGGACTGCAACTACTAAAATCTCACCCCAATGTCTTTGTCCTGGGCATATGCCTCTCCGCAAGCTTCCTTCGTGAAGGGCTCGATCTAAGAGATAGTGTCCAAATAGGAAAACTTCTCCTATGTGGGTGGCCTAGACAACATGTCTTCCACCAAGCTTGTACTACCCTTCTTGTATTTGATCACTAGATGGAACTGCTAAAGGAACCCCATCCATTTGTAGTGCCTTGCCTACTGCAATTTAGACTGTGCTTGCAAATACTGGAGAGGTTTGTGGTCAGTGTGCACAATAGTTTCTTTACCCAATAAATAATGCTTCCATTTTTTAATTGTCTGAATTAGTGCATACATTTCCTTATCATATATTGAATATCCTTTAACTGCTGAAGTGAAAGTTTCAAAATGATAACATACGGGTTTACCTCCTTAATGAAACACTACGCCCATGGTGTAATCACTGGCATATGTCTCTACTTCAAAAGGCTGCTGCAAATTAGGAAGAGCAAGTATTGGAGCATGACTAATCTTGTATTTCAATAACTCAAAGGATTTGTCTTGTTCCTTACCCTAGTAAAAACCATTACTCTTTGCGGCCACTATGTGTACAAGTGTTGCAATCACAGAGAAACCCGGAATGAACTTCTGCATGTACTATACTACTTCCACAAAAATCCTAGTCTTTGTGGCTTCTGTAGGTGTTGGCCAGTTGGTGATGGCTTCCACCTTCTTTGGATCCACTCGTAGCTCTCCTCCTCCAACCACGTGCCCAAGATAGACAAGTGATTGTTTGGCAAACTCACATTTCTTCATATTACAAAGCAGTTGTTTCTCCCTGAGAACTTGCAAGACTTGTTGTAAATGGGTTATATGCTCCTCCCATGTGGCACTAAAAATCAGAATATCGTCTAAATATACAATGACACATGAATCTATGAAATCCTGCAATACATCATTCATCAATCTTATAAATGTACCGGGTGCATTGCATAACCCAAAAGGAATTACTAACCATTCATACAAACCCTGCTTTGTTTTTAAGGTAATTTTCCATATATCCTCCTCCTTCATTCTAACTTGGTGATAACCGGACTTGAGATCCAACTTCACGAAGAATTTGGCATGTTGAATTTGGTCCAAGAGATCATCTATGCGGGGAAGTGGATATCTATTCTTTATGGTGATCTTGTTCAAAGCGCGGTAGTCGATGCACATTCTCCAAGAACCATCCTTCTTTGGCACCATCACAATAGATGAACCACATGGTGAGGTTCTCGAACATATCACCCCTTGGTCTAGTAGTTCCTAGAGTTGTTTCTTTACTTCAGTACTCTCAAGCAAGGATTGCCTATACAACCCAATGTTCAGTAAAGGAGACTATGGCAATAGCTGAATCTCATGCTCTACTTCCTGTTTTGGTGGTAACCCATTGGGAGCCTGAAAAGCTTCATGAAAGGACTGAATAATAGTATCCAAACCATCCTTTCCTTGGTTAGAAATCTCTAAAAATTCTACCCCATCTTGTTTATCCTTTAACAAAAGTAAACAAAATTGATTATGATTTGCCTGAATAAGTCATTTTTCTTGGTTAGCACTCACCATAGTAACCCGTGTCTTACGCTGGTGTGCCCGGATGTTGTATTTGATCCCTTCCTTGACCCATCTGTACTGGTTTTCCCTTCTCATAAATATAGCATCCCTAATAAACAAGTAAGGACTCCCGAATACAACATCAAAAGCATCAAGTGGAATAACGTCAGCTTCCAAAACATCAATAAACTAGGAATTTATTCCAAACTTGACCTTACATCTTCTTGTTACCTGAATTTCAACACCCTTCTTCACCCAACCCAAAGGATAAGGGTGTGGATGCTTGTAAGTCTCAAGACCAAGCTTCTTTACAACTACTACAGAAATCAGGTTAGACTGAGAACCAGTATCAACCAAAGCATTTACCTTAGTTCTCTTGATCTAGATTTTGATCTGGAATAGTCTACTCATCTCCTCTTCCTGGCTGTCCATATTGGTGGTTGTGCATCCAAGCCTTTCATCTACATCAGATTCATCTTCTATTTCCACTTCCCCTTCATTTCTTATAGTTGTCATGGACTTCTTCGAGTCCTTAGTTCGGTTCTTCGGATGCAACTTCGGATGTAACTTCCAACATGTAGCGTCAGTATGACCATTAATATCATATTTCTTGCAAAAAATATTGGGATTTTTAGAAGTATTTAAAGTAGTGGCAGATTTTTTACCTTTCCCTTTCCACTTACCCTTGTTACTTGTTTGCCCATACTCTTTTTCCTACTGATTTTTCGACTACTTTTCCCTCATCTCTGCTTCTCCTTGCTTCTTTTCATCATCTATGTAGTATGATTGTACACACGCCTCGTTGAGATCTTTGGGCTTGGTGGAGATGAATTTTCTTCAAAGGTGGGTGTGAATTCCTCCCAAGTACTTAGTCAGAATATCCTCATCCTCTAAGTCCATGTTTAGTAACATGGCCTGCCTCCGAAACTCTGTAGTATAGTCCTGCACACTTTGACCACTACCTTGTCTAAAATACAACCATTTAATCATTTGGTCAGTCTTTTAGCCAATAGGATAGAAGTTAGCTCTAAGTAATTCTTTAAATTCTTTCCAAGATTTCACAATAGGACGCTTCTTCTTTTCACAAGTGGTTAGATGGTTTTCCCACCAAACCATAGCATGTACCTCCATTTTGAGAGATGCAAAGGTGATCCTCTATGGCTCAATGACATTATGAATGCTAAAGTAGACTTCTAACGGTTTTAACCATTTATCAAGCAACTCCACATCTACTTGTCCTTCAAAGCTTTTAATATCAACTTTCATCTCAACTTTAAAAGGAGTATGATCGGATTTTACCTTTTCTCTTGTGTTTGAATTCTCTTCTTCATGCTCTTCCCCATAAATTTCTTCATGGTGGCTCCTTTCTATTCCAAACTTTTCAGCTAAGCCCTGAACCACTGAGTCCATGGAGTCTTGTTTGACAGAATTTGTCTTCTATAAATCAGCAAGCTCTTCTTGCCTTCTAAACATCCTATCCATCATGGTCTCCAACATCTCGATTCTACAGACCAAGTTCTCTTCCTCCATTTGTCCCTGAATTCTCTGTTTCCACTTCTTTGTAGAAATTTTTGGATCGCAAGGTAAAGCCTCTTCGCCTTTAGATCTCGTCACTGTCAAACAAATCCAAGAACGAATACCACAGCCCTGGATAATTGTTAGGTCTAATACCAAAATGATCTGTAAACTCTTCAATTTTGGAATTATCCATATAAACACAAATAAATGTTGTTGTTCTACTTTATATTATAAAATGAAAGATATATCTAGTGAATGAATTATGCTTATGCTTAGAATCCACAATTGCAGGAAAGGAAAGAATTTAAGCTCATAAACACCAACAAATTTTATCCTGGAAAACCTCCAGAGGAGGAAAAACTAGTTGGGAAGGTCAATTGCTCTTTCTTCCCACTTTTATTGGCCTATTCAAAATAAACAAGTATAGAAGTTACAATAAGTATGAAAGAGAAGTAGATAATATCTCACACTTCCTCCCAAATACTTGTTTGCTCTGTCTCAACACTCCTTTCTTCTACAAAACACAATTCCAGCACTAAGAACTTCTTGATCACTTGCTTTCATGCTTCTATGATCCTATTCTCTTCTACAAACATGTATTTATAGCCTCTCCCATGTCCTCCCTTACACTGGAGAATGGGAAAGGTCATGGAGGAGAAGAGATACGAACAACTGTTCAAATTATGGGCTATTCATTTCATATTTTTGTTTTCTGTCTGAAAGAGCCAGGACTGCCGCCCAATACAGACCGGTGGTCCCAATACCACCGCCCTCATTGGGCGGCAGTTTTGTAACCACCACTCTGCACATAGTGGTGGTCCTATTACTAAAAATATAGAAACTCCATGTAACATTTTTCCTTCTTCGTACTGACTGTTTTGATGAAGTAGATTCATTTTGGATCCCTATGGATCACTTATGGTTACGTCAAACTTCCAGTTCAAGTTAGTCCTCTCACCATGCTTGTGTCGTTCATTGTGGCACCTAGCGTCAAAGGTTGTGACATGCTCTTAGGTCTTCCTTGGCTTTGTGCCACTAAAGCCATCATTTCCATGAATCACTTGTGTCTTAAATTCATTCACACTAAGAAATTTATTACTATCAAATGTGTCCCACCATGCACTTTATTGCCTCAGCATCCTCTTGAGGTTTCCCTGACACTACTTAGAGCATCTAGGTCCCCTGGACCTCTCAAAACTAAGGTAAAATATACTCCTAGTTATCTTATTCAAACACGACCCATTCATCTTCATCAGTCCACTAGTCCATCTTATCATTCTAGGTGCACATCACCTCCTTGGCATCCTTCACATAGGTACACATCACCTCCTTGGTCTCATTCAAATAGGTGCACATCACCTTTGTGGTCTTCTCCACATAGGTGTTCATCACCTCCTAGCTCTACTTCACATACGTGTTCACAACCTAGGATTCCATTGTATGGTCCTCGTCAATCTCATATATCATCGATCTCAGAGCATGGTCACACGCCTTTATCTCCTCAAACATCAGGTGGAGGACCCTTTCCCTTCACTTTTGCTAGATATCTTGATCATTTTCATACCCTTGGGTGCATCATGCATATTCTCCCCCATCTCCTAGCATTATCAGGTGTCTATCATTTCTATTATCACATTATGTGCTTCATCTCTAATCAATCTCAAATAACTTGATACACCACTTGTATCATCATTTCCCTATGACACACTCTAGTTCCATATTTCATACTCGACTATTGAGGGTCTAAATCTGAATTGAACCTCACATTATTCTACATTTTACACTTTGCGCTCCATGATCACATATTTCTAGCATGCACATCTTTCAAACCATTTCCCAATGACACACTCTTGTTCTATTGTTCATTTTTTGTGTTGAGGAGTCTTTTCTAAATGAACCTAATTTCACTCATACTCATTCACATCCACTTAGGGGAAACATTTCTCCTACCACATTCACATCACATTCCATTACATTCCACTTACTCACAACATATTACATAACTTGGTTCCACATTATTCTTTCTTACTTCTACTCACATGTACACTTTGTTTATTATGCTACTCAGATATTCAAGATGTCATTATCTTTTCTATATACACATACATGTTCACTTGTTCTCTAGTTGTGAATGAAGACCTTCTATAGAACTTTACACGTAGCATGGATGCTTGGCACTATACCTTGTTAGGTTGTGGAGCATGTTTTCATGTGAGAAAGTGTTGAAGATTGTACACTAAGAGTATTGTACACTTTCCACAATTGTCTGACCGAGGTTCAGGGCCGGGTCGGGCCCCGAGTGGGGGTCTGGGGTGATAACCCCCGAGAAAAAAAATTTGGCCTTAAAACGTGCCCGATATACTGGGAGACATGATTTTCTCATATGAGCATAATTTTGACCCATTAGGTTTATGGGATGGTTTTGGCCCATGGTTTTGATATCCACGGTTTTGTAAAACTGCTTAAGCAGTTGTATACTTATATGGTTTTATGCATATGGTAGATAGTATGTAATATTGCAAATGTGTTTTGAATTCGGTTGTGAATTCTGTAGAGTTTGTTGAGCATAGCTCCAAACAGATCTGGGTATTGTATTGAGAGCGGTGGCTTGTAATAAAATATGAGCAAGTGATTCTTGGTGGGCGTAGCCTGAATTGGGTGAACCACGTTAAATATTGTCTCTTTGTGTTGTGTTATTTTATTTTGTGCTTTTATTTGAGATCTGTAATATTTTCTGCATATTAGTTTCTACTGTTGCGATTTTGTGAGGGATTATTCCACATATTTTATCCCTTATTTCCTGACATACCTCTTACTAGTCTCACCGAGGCTCCTAGGGGCATCTACTTTCTTACACACTACAGATGATATCGTTCAATTTTATACTACTTCCTATTTTTACTAGCACACTACTTGTTCCATTGATACATACATGCTTTGACATACTCCCTATCTTTATAGCATGCTAACGGGTGCTCCATGTGAAAAAATTTCCGTGTAGGAACTATTTTCCACCATGGTTTTATGATACTTTGCTTGTTACTGTTTGCTCTTATTTTCTATTATATGCCAATATTTGCAGGTTATACCCTATGTCTTTTTTTATCACTGTTTGTATGTTTTTGGTTGCTTCGGCCCTGACTGTCTTGCAATATTGTGGGTGATGTCCCATGTTTGAAACCCATTTTTTGTGATCTAATATGTCTACACTATTGCTTTTTTACATTGTCTTACATAGCATGTTCTTCACTTTTTCTACTAACACATGTTTCGAGCCACTTTTTACATGTGCCTTGATTTCTAACATGCACATTCCCCCCTACATGGTACCAATTTGAGATCAACGTCGAGTCCTCTCCTTTGGGTTCCATCCTCCTAGTGACATCACATCCAACCCAAATGAGGGGGCATACATTGGGTGAATCAATCACCCCATACAACAACTCAAAAATTTAGTACATGCCTACACAGTACAAAAACATAATAGAGTTATAGTTACAGAACGACCCAAATCTGACTTGAGACCTTAGTTCAACACAAACACCAGTGCCCAGATATAGACATTAGTTCCTAGGCATTCTTGACCTTTCCTAGGTGCCTATGATCAGGGGCAGTTATAATCACTTTATCATATCAACACAATTTTCAGCAGTCTACACAGTACAGACATAGTCCTCCAGCAATTAGAATGTGTTCTATCTTATTTTCTCCTTGGATCAAAATTTAAAAAAACACGAAACAAAGAAGGATCACACCATTTGCAGTGGTGTATAAATTCGGGAAGCAGTCATGGATGGAGAGTAAAACCAGACCTATCTCCCTAACACTCTTCTTTCATGGCGTGAGATCGCCCCAAAAACTCGTTGGTCACCTAAAAAACTCATTCTTGGTGTGAGATCACCCAAACAACTCACTCTTCTACAACAGTTCAAGACATTTTTCTATCCATTTCACTCATTACGGATCAGATGGAAATTTTCCATTTACTACTTATTCACATTTTTTACACACTTTTACATGCTTTTATAGAGTTTTCACAATACATGACTTTGACTACTCTTTCGCTATTATTTTTCAAGTTTGTACTTAATAAGCAACAAGAAGCATCGCTTCATCAAGCTACAATAACAACAAGTACAACATGACACAACTGATACGCTTCACCCCTAGGGTCACTTCCTCTTTTTTAGTTTCCACACTTCATTTTTATCACTCCACGCTTTCACTTGTCTCTTCGACACGCTAACGCCATCACACTCTACATGGTTATCAGGTACACATCTCTTATCTACTTTATGTTATAAATTATTCACTCAAAAACATAAGGTGGGGGAAAATGTAGACACAAAATCACTTTTCACACCTTACAGCCTAGTTGATGCTTTATTGTTTTATCTTTCATGACTCTAGACACCAATGCCCAGGCGCCCTCATCCTTCTAGGCGCCCCCAACCTCTTTGTATCTTACTAGCCTCATTTAGGCCTTTTTTAATCTTTTGAAAAGCTCATTTTCTTATGGTTTGGCCTTTTAGTTATCAATTACGAAATTCAAACAAGGTAATCATATAAATACAAATTTATGTGACCAAAATAAAGGACCAATCTCTAAGCATCTACTATGACCACCTAAGGTTGCATCTAAAGGCATATAAGAACATCAAAGGCATCCATATAGCACTCATACAAGGGATGAGGTACTACATTTTCTGCATACACGCATAGGAGGGGAAGTTCATTTAGTCATCCACATATCTATTTACATTGATACATCTAGTTCTTTCCCGTTATCATGTACACTTGCACAAGGGACTCCTATGGCACAATTCTATCACACAATTCACAAGAACTACATGGATTCAGAGATGTAGTGTAACACTTGGTCATAAGTTCACTCTTTTAGGTGATCATCAAGGTCAGTCTGACTCCCCATTTGCATCTTTATTTTTTTAGAATTTGATGTGTTTTGGGGTTTTGCAGGATGTCATTTTATTTTTAGGTTATAGTTGAATACAATGATCATCTAGTGACATACAAGTGGTAGAAAGTGAAGGCTACTAACCACCCTATGACATAAGAAAAACTAGATTATGAGATTTTGCATAGTCACAGGCGCGTACCAGTGGTCTCTAGCACCTATGTGCCCTAATTTTGTTCTAGGCGCCCTGGTCCCAACTCATCTAGAAGTTCCAGGGTTTTCTGAGTTCGATTGCAATAGTCTGCTCCTCTTGTTCATTAGTCTTCTAGTCCAGAATACTTCGGGATCAATTGTGAAATTAGATAATTCTTTTATCCTCTCTCTCTCTTACACCTAGGGTTTCATTTTTATCTAACTTATTGCTTAGGTTAGGACTGTGCTTTAGATTTTATTTATCATATGTGACTTTGCAATTAGGGTTTAGCATATATTCTATATTTGTTAAATCAGATTGTAGCTTCCTAAAATAAGTTTACAATGCTACTAAAAATCTTGTATAAAAATTATAATCCATTTGTAATATAGTGATGAATCTTAAAAATTAAGGTTTCAACCCAAATTTTCCTAAATTGATGCTCTGATACCACTTGGTAAGAGCTTCACATATAATACAAGAATAATATGAATAATATGTAACATATAATGAATATCAACATAACACAAGCTATAGTTTTGGGCCAAGATGCCCTAATATTCAATATATTCAGAATAATAAAATAATGCCCTTAAGTTAGGGTAACATCATACGATACTCTTTAATGAACAAATAACACCATGATCTCGTAATATGTGAATTCCAATTCGAGGGGTTTACCTCCAATATCATTTTTCTAAGTAGAAGACTAATCATTTATGACATACTTTGTAATGATATTCATCTCCTTTATATATGCATGCATTTGTTTTAATGGGTGGATAACACCTAATCCCAATGTAGGCCAACTCATTACCTAATATAACTAATTCCTACATGGCCCCATCTATTATAAACATTAACTAAAGGGGATGTGTGCCACATGTCAAAATCTTCATTGACCTATAAAACTTTTAATATCATCTCCCTAATTACATAACAAAATATTAAGTTTGTGAAAGAATGCAAGGTATGTCAATTAGATAAAGGAATATCTCATAATGTAGAGTTATATTATCCTTTTTCCATCCCAGAGAAGTCGTGGGAGGACATTAGTATGGATATTTTTGGGGTTATCCAAAAAGAAGATGGGATTAGATTCCATCTATATTATTGTGGATAAATTCTCTAAAATGACACATTTTGTTACTTGTAAGAGGACTAGTAATGTGAATAACATCAAAAATATTTTTTTCAAAGAGATAGTTTTTTGTATAAGGGTAAAATTGGGGAGTTTAGAAAGGGCCCCAACCCTTTTATAGAAGATCGAAAGATATAAACAATACAACGCAAAGAGAGACCAATCCAATCAATTGAAGCACAATGAATCTAGATGATGTAATGCCCCCATTCATCATTGCTTTGTTATTCTATGGCGACCGAGCTTCTAAGGGCTTAACGCCGTTGTGTTCCCTTTGAAACGTTGGTGTCGTCGTCTTGTTGAGCTTTCTTGCGTGCATCAGTGTCGATGTTTTGGTTGTTGGCCCACAACATCCCTCGCGATTTATCCTATTAAAGGAAGACCTTGTTCTTGCTATATCGAACCTCCTGTTGATTGTTGTTTGTTGCCTGCCAGATATTTTTTTGCCGTAGTTTTGGTCAGGCTCATGCTCGACCTCTCGATTAAATAATTAGTATTATTATTATTATTATTATTATTATTAATTGTTGTCACTTTTGTGCTAAGTCCTAAGTGACTTTTCGAACCCCGTCGGGTGTCGCAGCATTTTAAAACATAATAAAAATGAATAATAAAAGAATGGATGTCAGTTATACTTCGCAGTTGGTTACTGTCGTTAGTTTGTCGACCTAATGGAATTATTTTTTTAAAAAAAGAAATTTTGATTAATTAGATTTATTTCATTTTGTGGATAAGTAATTTTTGCCTGACAAGTTGGTGAGAAGTGGGAGATTTTCATTGGGCCGCCTATTTTCTACCCTAGTCGTTTGTAAAATTAATGATGAAATTGACCTTTGCTGGTTTGGGACGCCTTTTCCCTCCATACTAGCCGCTTACCTTGCAAATGGAATTCATTATTGTATCTTCCTTGGTTTTATTTTTTTTGTCTTTTACCTGCATTGTATGGTTGCTGGCCACGTGAGATTGGAGGAGGGAATTTCTTGTTGAGTTTTGTTTATGTTGGTGTGTAAGATCTAGTTGGACGCAATCCCCAGTGTTTTGGGACAGCCGCATGTTTCTCTGGCTGTGTTTTCTTGGGGTGTTCAGCATGAGGAATGGTGAAAAACGTGAGAAAAGCATGTCTTTCTCTTGCTGCACACCTATCTCTTGTCTCCTTTGTTTTTCTCCACCTTCCCTAGCCGTATTGATTCCTGCTCATGCCTGGTGTTGGATGGGCGTTTGGAAAACGTGGAGGAAGCTTTGCTGCAGGACTGTTGGAACTCTTCCCTGCTGGCCGCGTGGGACTGTTATGGTTGATTTTAGATGAAGCTTCAGGCTAGTGCGGTAGGCGTGTTACCTCCACTTTCATTGGGTACTGCGAGTTGTGTTCTTGTTGGGGATCCACAGCAGCCTGCACCAATATTTAGCCAGGCAGCAGGCGTGTGCAATACAGTAGATGCCTCTTTGAGCGCTGCCAACAAGCAAGCTGTCCAACAATGTTGTTACCTGTTCAGTATTGAATGCATCCTCAAATTTGGGATTCTCCTTCAAGTTTTTTTTTTTTTATCCATATCAATTAGTGACAGTAAGAGTGTTACTAGGAGACCTAGTGAAATTTATTACAAAGATTATCTATTGGGACCTTACTTGTTTTACGATGCAACTCATGGAAGAGAATCTCATAGAGGAGGATCTATTTCATATCAGAATATTCATGAAGCACAATTTGTTATTGGAGAGCCTAGGAATAAAAGCCTTCATAAGTGTGGCACTTGCATTATTCATAGCAGGATGGGCTGTTCGGCGGAAGTCTTTAAATATGTCAGGTGGTTTTGCCGAGTTCCTGGTAATGTCAGCATCTATCATGGCTTCCTACAGGTTTGGAGCTCCCCTCAAAGCTCACATCCTCAAAGCTCACAAAGCTTGGTACTGAAAAGAAGCGCAAAAATGATGTTGAATACAAGGAGGGAGGCCAACGGGATTGGATGCAAGTGCTTGTGAATAGTTTGTTTGCCACAGCACTAGCATTAGGAGTTGCTTATTTGACAGGCTGGAATGATATTTGTTTGAACTCAGAAAAGGCACCTTTGGTTACTGGTCTGATTAGTGGTATACTTGGGCACTATGCATGCTGTAACAGTGATTCTTGGTCTTCGGAAATTGGTGTTCTTAGTAGCAGCCAACCTCAGCTCATTACTACCTTCAAGGGCCTGTTTCAGCGTGCTTTTGTCTTGGGAAGCACATTAAAGGCATGATAAGCCCTAACCCTCTCTCTTAATGATTTATTTCCTTTAGCATTTAGATAAATCAATCTCTGCAATTTTGTTTGAATTCTGTATATGTGAGTCTCTTTTGGATTGTTGATGTGTGATTCTCTTTTACTAAGTAAGTAACGTTTTGGATTCTGGATATTATTTAATATATATATATATATATATATATATATATATATATATATATATATATATATATGTTGACTCTTTATTGAAAGAGATGCCCAAAAGAAATGGGTTTTCGAATGACTTTTAATCACAATTTGCATGAGCTGATCTCTCCCCAGTGATTCTCGCTTTTCGACCTTATAAAGTTAGTTTATCATTTTGCCATGATTACTCCTGTGAACAGTTGTTTCTGTAGAAAATATTGTCGTGTGTGAATGAGATTTAGGATTTTTCTTGTCTTGTTTTTATTATGTAAAACATGGCTTGAAAACGGGAAATTTTCTCGGAAGACTGTGTTGGTCTTTTAATGTGGATTGGTAATAATACAACCCCCCCCCATTAGGATTGGAGGCTTCTATTTGGGGAGATTCGTACTGGTTTTACTGGTCCTTTCTAGATACTATCCGACTCCTTTGATTGTCGTTTACTTTGGGGATTATTGAAAACCCCTCACCAGGCCCTCTACTATTATTATCACTATGAGCTTACTTTTAGATTGGAATGCTCCTGAAACATGTGTTAATGGGGTTTCTATTTTGTGACCTTTTTGAATACGGTAAGCCTCAAGACGTTAGTTTGTGTGGATAACTATATGGCTTAAGTTTGAGGCGCTTCTTAGATCTTCGAATCAGTTAAAGTAATAATGGATACATCGAACTCTCATGAATGTGTACATTCTGCAAGTTTGATTGACATGTGATGGCCCTCAGGCATATGAATTCAGACAATGCTTGAAATATGAGATTTTAAATTTATCCTATACTTTGACTTCAAAAGCTTGTTGAAATGCTTGTTGGTAGGAAAACAGACGAATAGGGAAGTTATGAGAACTACCATAAAATGGATTCTTACACAGCCTTAAGTAAAGGTGACAACTACCATAATGGGATCTGTTCATACCTTATATGACGTTAAGGATAGAAGTCGACCTGAAATTATTTAACTTCATTAATATAGGACAATGATTAATACCCATAAATTTGAGATATGCAAGTGGAGGTTGAATTATATAACATGATATATTATGCTATCAGGCAACCAGTAAGGAAAAATATTTTATTTCAATACTTGGTGATCGCGTGGAATATTTTCTGGCATTTACGATGATTATTATGATAGCTAAAAAAATTGATACTTGCATCTCAATTGGGGAGTTGAGATAATGTTGATTACTTGTATTTATAGTGGCTTGGACCACGCTTACCTATTTTAGCTAGCCAAATGTACATTCTACTCATTAACGAAGTATGACGGTATTGTTGTTCGTAATTCATTCCTCTGAGTTGGACTCTTTACTAATAGAGGCATATAGAGACATGATAATAAACAACCGATAGGATATCTAAATAATATATGAACTTACTGATTTGTGGAACCCTTGTTTACATAAGTACATTTTTTAAATTGTGAGATAAGTATCAAAAGTATACTTACATATCCTTGATTTTCTATAAAGGTTGATACTCGGGTAATATTGATGATTATCATATGATTGACACTTGTATTTATTATAGAGCTTAATGTCATTGGTGCTTTTATTTAATTGAAAGATAATATTGTTGGAAACTTATATATGTGAAGTAGGTTAAGGGTATTAGGTGAGCGTTATTATTACTACTGTAATTTAATTATGATTAAATGCGAGGTTAAGGTTGTATATCTTCTAGCCACTTGGAATTTTTGTTCTTATGTAAGCAGATTTTAGGGAAGTGATCAATGATGGGTATGAAATGTATTATCATGAGATGTGCAGTTAAGATTTGAATACATGATTAGGAATTATTTGATAGGGAGTATTGCAAGCTTTCATTTATTTAAATGCTAGATGGCATAAGTTATTAGGTGAGGTTTATATCTTATCATGCTCAGTTCTAGCGAACTGAATCTAGTAAATATTTGCTGCAGATGGAATTTTAGCGAGTAGATGAGGGATAGACTGGTAAACTTGTGCATCAACCTCAGCTGAGAAGTTCTTACATGAATCCTTTTTATATTGTTCAACTATTGATAACATACAGTGGAAAATGTAGGAGAGGATCTTGGTCTTGGTATAATGTATTTGTGGACTTTGTCATCTTAACTTTGGACACCTTGGTTTGTTTGACCATCATTGAAAATATTAAAATATTGGTTACTGCTTCTTGAGTGACCTTATTAGACTATTGGTATTTTAAGTGTGGAAGTAACCTTGTTTTGTTCTGGTGAATGAGTGTTATTAAACTTTACCCTTGAAAAGAAATGTTGAGTAAATCTTGCTATGACTTATTAATAATGCGACATAAGTAAAATAACAAGGGTTGTTTAATACTATAAAAGTTGAACTAAAAGTTATATTTAAATAAATTAACGTAGAGGTTACCAACTTGAGAGCAAGGAATTCTTTAAAGAAATCATAGGTGAGACTATCTTTGTGAGCAAGAATTATATAACATGATAACCCTAGCTCCTCTAGTGAACATTATTCCTTTTATGGTGAAATTTGTAAAATAACCCTAAGGTGAAATGAACTGTTAGTTGTTAGAAGAGGATGAGATTAATTAAGCCAAAGAAAGCTTAGCATTGTAAGAAGCATTGTACAAATCATATCTAGAGTCTTACCAAACTGAAGTTAAGAATCGAAAGAGGTTACATAAAAATAAATAACCATCAATAATTTCCTCATTGTGGCTTGCCCTATCTGTAGGTGTGTTATGTGGTGGTTTCTTATGTTGTTTTGTCAGATAGAAAAGTGAACCATCCTTGGTGTGTGTGAACATTTCCGTGCTACCCTTGTGGTCATCCTTGTATTGAGTTATCCACGGAGTTAGTTGCGACTCGGTGGTGGCATGTCGTGTCGTGTTTGTGTCAAAAAAAAATTATCGTGTATTTTACTGTGTTGTTTGGGTGTGAAATTTTTTGGTTGGTACAGATGAAAGTTAGTAAATGAAAATTATCAAACATGTAACATACTTTCAACTATTCATTCATCCATTCAACACAATTTCTAAGGGATACTTTATTCATTTTATGGACTATAATCAAGGAGATAGTGATACTGCATGGTTTTCTGGTAGTATTATGTTTAACAAGGACACTAAATTTGTTGTCCATTTTGGTGGAATTTGTGGATGAATATGAATATGAAGTTTCAATTAAGTTCATAACATCACATGTAGACTATTAAAGAGACTAAAGAGACAAAAATGGGGATTAAGAGTGTTGGAGACTTATTGAGGTGTTTGGTAGGAGATAATCCAGGAGCATGGAACTTCATGATTACACAAGCATAATTTGTGTATAATAATTCAATTAATAAAATCATGGGGAATACACCATTCTAGATTGTGTGTGGGAATAACCTACACGAAGTGGAGGAGATGGGAGAGTTACCACATAATAAAGGGAGAAGTGTTGAAGTAAAAATTTTTTACAAAATATATGGAAGTGTACCAACAAGTGCAAATTAAGTTGGAAAGGATGAATGAGAAATATAAGAAACATGCATATGAGAATATGATAGAAGTATAATATCATGAGGGAGATATGGTCTTATCCCTTTACTAAAGGAAATGTTTTCTTAGTGGACATATAATAAAATCAAACAGACGAAACTTGGACCATGTAAAGTATTGAGAAAGTTTACACAAAACGCTTATTGGCTTGATTTTATAGAAGGAATTAATATATCAAAAATACTTAATGGGGTAGATATGTATCCATATTATGTAATAAAAATAAGTATCACAAGTTTAATTTCAAAAGAAGACAGGGTGGGTTGGAGAGAGTATATGCTAAAAAGAGTGCAGGAGGAAGTGGAATCAATAATTGACACCAAGATCAATAAAATGTGCAAGAGATGAGTATAAGGAGCATTTAGTTAATTAGAAAGGGAAGAACATTAAAGATTCAACTTGGTTAAGGGCTAAAAATTCCACAAAACATGTCATTTAGGTCCCATAAGAAGGAGCTCAAGTTTTTAGGAGTAACCAAGTTCATAGGAAATCCTAAATAAACCAACAACATGTTAAGAAGTTTGAGTTAGTTGTTTGCATTATTTTTTTCATTTTGTGTTGTTGGCGGGCCATGTTTTGAAAAAATATGTTATTGGCAGGCTTTGAATTAATGTGTTATAGTATGTAGAGTGCGCAATCATATTGTATAATTTTTGTGTAGTTTGTAGTCCTATTGAGTAATGTATAGTCATAATTTAAAGGAGTATTTTCATAAGCTAAACAAGCTTTGGAAGTCATTATTTCAAGCATAAGTGAGTTGGAGGATGTCGTGAAACACTAATCAAGATATGAAATTCTTTCAGGTGCCATAAAACACTAAAAGGATCCACACAAACTTAAGGAAATTGTGCAATACTATAATAATGTTTGAAATCCGTGAAGTGTTATAGAAAGATAATTTTGATTTGTGAAGCTCAAAAATTCTGCGTCTATAAAGGGTCTTTTGAAACTTAAATTCTTATTAGTTTTAGGAGTTAATTTTATGGAATTGATTGGCTATATAAACAAATCCCAATTTCCTTAGAGATTTAATTTTTCAATAAGAATGAGTAGCTCATAGATAACTTTGAAAATAAGGGAAGAGTGTGGATGTAAACTTAATGCTCAAAATAGAGTATGATAATTTGATGACATCGTTTGTGATCATTTTGGGTGTGTGTTATTCCTTCATGAGCATATGAATAAAAATTGTTGGTCTATGTTATTCTACTATTGAATTTTATTATGTTTTTTTTGCATGCATTTGATTCTTTTCCACACATTATTATGAGGGCTATGTGGTAAAAAATGATTATTTATTTAGCAACGTAATTGTGTGCTCATCAAATGAGATCAATGTCTATACTAATAATAGTTTTCTTTGTGATGAGATTATATGATTTTTAATGCTCATTATAACCCACAATAATTCATATTTCTCCTTTATCATCCAATTGATTTATTCTTTCATCTAGCACATGAGCATATACCACACAACTGAAAACTATTAAATGAGAAACATTGTGTTTCTTATTGCTCCATACTTATTTATGAACTATGTCCTTCAAAATTTTAGTGGGGAATCTACTTAAATATAGACTTCACAGGCTAAAACTTTAGCCTAATATCCATTTCAAAAATGTTTTACATTCAATATACTTCTAGCCATTTCCATGATATTTTTTTCTCTCTAACACACCATTATATTGAGGTGTATATTATATTGTTGGTGAAATAATTTGTCGCAGGGAAAATTCTTGGTTTTCACCAATGGTTATGGGGCTAGGCCCCTCATTCTTGGGTATGGGGAGGCTCCCATTTATTGAATTCAAACTAATTAGAACTATGGAGTGGGTGGTAGGTTGGGATCACATAAGAATACTCCACTAAACCCGTGGCAAAGTGCTTGTAAGGTTAAGGGAGGAATTTTCTTTGAAAGAGGTAAAGGGGAGTAGGAAAATAGAGATAGGGGATTAAGATTGTGAGTAGGCACTTGCATATTCTCACCAATAGGAAGAAATCAACCATGTAAGAAATAGAAAGACTAATAACTCAAAGACACAAAGTTCTATGGATTCAATAATCAAAGACACAAATTTCCTTCTTGGTTGTATAAGATTACAACACTTGCAAAGTTGGAAAGTAGAGAGTATGTAAAAACATAAGAAAGGAGATAGAATAATGTAGCTTATTTCTTGTAGTAGTATTGAAAGTTAACAACTATTAACAAAAAACAAATGCTAACCCTTTGGAATGGAGAATTGTAGTGCCCACTATTTTCAGTACTCTCATTTTTAGTCGTGTATGACTCATAGTATTTATGCTATCATGATGACATGGACATTATTAATTATTTTTCTATTTTGTTGGGACATTATCATCATGACATGGTTGTTTGATAGGGACATTATTGCTTTGGTACACTGTTATGATATGACACTATTCATGATAACGTATTGCTAGCATTACAATGATAACACTTGATCACAAGTTGACTATGAGGCACACGATGTCACTGTTTGTTTGCAGTATTATTTTGTGATGATGATACCATGAGTTATTATTGACAGGTTTTGGTATTGATATTTGATACATATTTGATGTATGATGATGATTATATTGTTTCATTCAGTGGATGATTCATGTTGTTGATATATTTCTAGCTTAGCATGGCTTGTATGGATGTTGATTTCGATACATATTAGTGTATTGCATTTTGTTATCACATTGGGCAGCTATGAGGTTTGCATTAAGTTGTGCATGTGATAGTAAATAAATCATGAGGAAAACGTGGGACACAGGGAACACACGACACTTGACACACAATACTTAAAGGCCAAACCTATTCTTATTCTTATCAATTATGACACCCCCTTTCTCTTGTTTTGGTTTGTCATGTTGGTTGCTTGCATTTGATATTGTGAACCTTATCTTTTCCTCCATCTTGATGATGAAATTGCATGTTCCTTATCTAAGTGCTCATTGTTATGTTTCCTTGGGTTACTGCTTACAAATGGTTAATGTTACCTTTTCATGTGGTACTAGCATCTTATTTTAGTTGTGGGATGATGTGCAGAGGTTAGGTGGATTAGGAGAGCATAATCACCCCTCCTAAATGCCACAATTTTCCAAACTCGGATTTGGGAAAAATCTGCCATTTAGGAAGGGTAAATGGAAAGCAAAGGACCTCATTTGCATAGAAAAGAGGCCCTAACCCCCATCCCTATGGGTGGGTGGGTCTATTTTCAATGCAAATGAGGTCCATTGGCTTATTTTTCCTCCCCACACACTTCATAATTTATGGGTATTTTGATTTTTGGGCTTGTATGGGATTTGTTAAATTTCCATCATCATTGCTTGGGCTATTTTTGAAAATTCCTTTAATCCCTTTTGGTTGGAATTTTGTGGATTCTCCATTGGTTGGGGTTTTGGTGGATTTGTCACCTTCCCATTTCTTGCTTTGGTTTGCTATTTCTCTTTTTAAATCCCTCACTTCCATGGAGATGGGGTTCTTTTGCTTTGGGAATTTTGGAAGAATTTTAGAAGCTTTGTGGAGGATTGGGTTATTTGGAAGACATCTTGGAAGTTGGATTTGGGAATGCAAGGTATGTCCTTGTATCTCTATCTTTTTACTCCTTTTTACATTGCATATGTGTGTGTGAGACCAATTGTGGAAATGTGCATTATGTGTTTCTCTTTTTTCTCCACTCACCCTTGAGGGGTATGGTTTTTGGGAGCTTATATGAGAAGATGGAGTAATTTTCCTCCACTCTATTTAGGAACCCTCCTAGATTTGGTTTGTAGGTATGAATGGATTTCCATTTGGGTTGGAAATTCATCCCTACCCTCAAGAAGGAAACACTTATGTTTGAAAAAATTTCTTGGGGGAGATTGGAGGGATAAGGTAGTTTGGAGTGATAAAGAGATGGTGAAAATATGGAGAGATAAGGGGATTTGTATGGAAATTTTTGGTATGGTTTATGAAACATGAAATTAGGGATTCTCATCCCCTCTTCCCAAAGATAGAAGCTTGGAGCTTCTTAGGATGTTGTTCTTGGTTGCTTTACATTATGAATGGATTTTAAATGTGGTTCAATTTTGTTGAGTGCTTTCAAACTAAACCTATTTGCTAAGTGTGTGAGTTGCATCTTTCCCATGGGCTTGGGGGGATGCTAACATGTCACCTTGGACTCCTTGGGGCATGCAATGATTTCATTTGATTAGGTGGTCAACCAAAAACCTTCTTGTGATTTTAGAAATACTTTGTTGGTTTTGGGAGCTAGGTGGAGTGGATTTGAAGCTGCAGAGTTGTTGATTTGAAGTGCATTTTTACTATGTTTTTGAGGCAAAATTTTTGCATGTTGTCTCCTCTTGAGAGGAGGGCTTGTATACTTGAATTTTACCTTATTTTTTCCTTACAAAATGAAGTTGTTAATTTTTTATGAGAGATTAAACTAAATTATGTCAAGTAGATGGTTGAAAATATGATTTAAACATTGTTGTTGTAACTATGTTACTGCTGAAATTTTAGTGTGTAAAATTTTCCTTTTGAAACAATTGTTGTGTCTTCATTTTGGAATGAAACGGTTGAATTAAGAAAAGGAAATTTTTAATATTCAATTGTTGTTATCTGTTTAACTGATTTACTTCATGTTGAAATATACTTTCCTTTTCAAGTTTAAATTCTAGAAAATTTTCTCTAAATCTAGTTTAAAATGTGTATAATATTCTTGCTTAGTAAACTTAAAATAATTGCTTTTCAAATGATTATAAGTGTTGTAAATTACACTTTAATAAATATTCTCTCTATTGAGTTTAGCAATCAAACTTATTTCTGTTTCAGAATTTTTCTTACTATGAAATAAGATAGTAAAAAGTACTCGGGATCTAAGGTTAATACATATGTGTGAAATAAATTAATTTTTGAATCTGTATAAATAACTAAATGCATTATTAGACTGGTTCTTGCTAGGTTATGTGTGTGTGTGTGTGTGTTGTGTGTGTGTGTGTGTGTGTGTGTGTGTGTGTGTGTGTACATATATACATACATACACCTACATATAAATATATATAGTAACTTATAAAAAAGAATGAATCAAAAGTTTTCTTTCTTTGTGTTGCACCTGTGAAAACATACTATCTCAGAAGTTTATACACACACACACACACACACACACACACAAATTTAGATCTTTGTTTTAAAAACAAGTATGTTTTTCTATATATATAAAAAAAAGATTGAATTTGATAAGGCCGAGTGGCCAAAATAAAGGAGATGTTTATTTATAAAAGAAAAAAATTTGAAAATGGTGAATCCGAAGGTCGTATGGCTAAAGGACTTGGGTTGTTATTTTATATATATATATATATATATATATATATATATATATATATATATTGGGGGGTGTGGGATGGTTGTCCCCCCCCCCCCCCCCCCCCATACATATGAGTACCCAACAGAGGGTTGTGGCGCATGCCACAACCCTCCCCCCACCAAAGCATGCCACAGCCAGAAGGTCATCCCTTCCTCTCTTCACAGGCCTTACGGCCATGAAACATAACACTCACCCCAGGGGCTTTTAAACTCTTACGTCGAGCATATATATATAGGGTAGATTCTTATTAAAAAAATATACTGGTGGATCCTTCTTAAAAAATAATAATAATATAAAGCTCTAACTCTCTTTATAATAAACCAAAGAGCTTCTCAGGAAAATTTTCCCTAGTTATGGGCCTTTCTCCCAAAAGAAAAACATTAATCAAAATCCAACCCTGTAAATAACAAATCTAGATCTTGGAGATCTTCCAAGAAGAATGGAGGATATGTATCCTTTTTTCCTTAAGTTGAATCCATCCCTGCAAAAGAAATAAAAGAAAATTTTAGAAAGACCCCAATGAGCTTGGTGAAGGAGAACTGAAAATAAAATAAACCCAAGTTTTGAAAATATACCCTCATCTTTATATTTTAGGGTTGTTTATGATATGATCTAAGGGTTGTGCTTGATTATGCACAACTTAAGTGTTTAGGGTCTTATTTTTATTTTATTTAGATGTTTTATAAGGTCTATTAAATAAGCAACTTTGATTAGTTTCGGGTGAATTTAATCTCATGGTCTAGCTAAATTTAAAGAGCGTAAATTTATATTTTTTAACTTAGCTTATAATTGTGGAATCCCCTTAGTGGGATAATTAAATGATTTAAAATGGTCATTAATCTACATATCCTTCTCGAAGGCATGTGCCCACTTCAAAAACGAATAGGACCCATGACCCTCTTTTTTTTTTAATTGTGACTTTCCGCCACCCAAAATTAAATATTGATAAGTATACACGATAATCATTCTCAGAATGATTGTGAGCCTTATCGTCTTCACGATTTATAATCGTTGACATTTGTTCAAAATAAAAACATAGTAATAGTATTAATAACCGGAAATAGTTTAACTTGTGGTTGTGGCATTAAGCCGACTTCTTGTCCCTCATGCCGCTATTGTGACGATGTTTTAACGGTGTGAATATTGTTCTATCCTCCACGTTGTTCGCGATTGCGGATTGGTTCCGCTTCGTCGAACTTTGTGACTTTTTCGTGTTACCTTTGTAATGAGTAATCTTAATCATCGTATAATTATTTACCCTTTAAAAAAACTTATTACCACTTTATTACATTTCCCATCTTTGATCAAGATATTTGGTTGTCCTTTAATGTGTTTTGGAACTCGCGTTGAGTGAGGCGTGACAAGAATCCATCCCAATTTATAGCTTACAAAATATCTCTTCCTCTCTCCCCCATATGACCTTTCATCTCATCACCACTTGTGACCTTTCAAATTCCCTAGGAGTGAAATTAAGTCCCTTTCTTATTTTTGAAAAGGGACTTTTACAATGACAACATTAAGTCACTTAAGTGAATAAGAAAAAAAAGTGAAAAAGTACATTCCTAATGAAGAAATAGAATGTTAGAGAGAGAGAGAGGGGAAGAGCGAAGAATAGAGATAAGTGAAAATCCGAGAGACGGGGAAGCCTTCGTTTGATGAAGAATATAATTTTGATAGAATCTTGAGTAGAATGCTTCATGAATGAAATCTATTTACTTCCAAAACTTCTTATTGGATTGAAATATTGTGGTTACAATCTCCTTCATTTGTGAGATGCAAACACACTCCAAAACATTGAATAAGTGTTTAGAATTACTATTAAGTGATTTTCACCATGTGAACTTGAGATGATTTCTTGTTCTTGTAAACATGATAATACTCTTTGAACACAAGGTAGGAGTTAGGATATGAAGATAATCACCTTATTCCTATTGACTTTAAGATTCATCTCCATGAAAAATATGTCTCATTTTTGAATGGAATCAATCTCAAGATGCTCAAAACACCTTCTTTCTCATCTGTTAATTGTTGGAAAAAATCTTATTTTCTTGATAGAAGAATTACTCTCATTCTGAACTGAAAGTGTGGATATTGTAAAACCTTGAGTCTATCTAGTCACCATGATGTCCCACAACTATGTCTCAATCACATCCAGAAGTGATATTTCATTAGCATAGGTGACTGAATGTCCTTGTTTCTTGACTGATGTTCTAGAAACTTAATATTTTTAATAAGCCTTAATGCATAGGAAGTCTATTTTTAGTTACCAATTGCTCAATTTGACACTTTTGAGTTTTCTTGATGTGTAAGGAGACAATGGATAGTCTCAAAGAATACATTGTTTATGGTAATTACTATTTATAGATTATGGAGCTTAGGAATGCTTAAAAATTTTAGAAGTGGGTCTTCCCAGTGTCAAAAATGGACTTGAGAATGGTCTCACTTTTTATGTTATTTCACAAGGAGGCTTTGCTCCAATTTTTAGAGGATTTCAATCGCTAGAGCTTCTGTAAATCTAAAAAATTGAGGTTTTAATAATGGGAAACTTTGTCCAGTAATTAAAAATAAATGTAGAACACATAATGGATGCAAGGTTGGAATCATTTGAAGGTGTTTTTGAGAAGGAGTTGTTAAAATTTCATAGAAATCGGACAAGGGGTTTGGGAGATATGAGCAACTTTCCATTTTTAGTATATGAGGTCTCTGGCATATTTTTAGCAACATAACAACATGGGAGAGGGCTTGGGAGGGAAAAATGAAACTTTAAAACTCATTAATGGTTAAGTGTTTGAATATGAGGCTTTTCTATTTCACTTGCACACCTTAACCCATGCTTAACCCAAACAGGGTCAACTGGGGCCAGATGAGGGTTGAAGTGGAGTTGCACCCTAAAAAATAGGGGACAAGAGGGACACAAAAGTGCGCCTTGCACCAGATCATGCCAAATGTGATCTTGTGGTTTCATGAGAGTGAGATGTAGGGTCTAGAAACTAGCACTCGGGGCTTAACAAAGGTTTTCCATGTGTTCGGGGCTAATTGAGAGAGGGGAGTGCATTTTCTTAACCCTCATGTCCCTTTGCACCTTGATACAATTGAAAGGGTACACAAAAGCTTGAAAAATGCATCATGGGTGAGTCTGTCATGAGGAGGGGGATTGATTTCAAGTTGGGTTCAAGTTTACGCTCCTAGCACTCCCAACGCTTCAAGTTGATGTTTTTAAGTGACAAAAACATGCAAATTGAAGGGGAGAACACTTTTATATCCCCCATATCCCTTTTCACTTTGGTACAAGTGTAAGGGAACAACTAACCTTGAAAAATGTGCCAAGGGGGTCCACAACATGAGGAAGGGATTTGTTTTTGCATTGTGCTCACCTAACCACTCAAATCACAAATTTTTAATGAAAAAACATAACATGCATATGGGGAGAATAATTTGGTTTCCCTCACATCCCTTTTAACCTTGGTAAAATTTCAAGGGGACACACCACTTTAAAAAGTGTGCTCAATACTGTAAGTGATGATGATATTATCATCCCAATGTGAAATTAGAACACACATCTTTCATTTGCTGCCCTAGGAGTGAAATTCAAAGTTTGAAGGTGAAATATTATATGATTTTGACTCCAAAGAATCTACTGAGTGCATTCCCACAATTTTCACTACTTTATTCAGCTTGAAGTTTGAGTTATGGAACTAGTCACCTTTTTAGCACAAAGGAGCAGCAGCAGTGACTTGAGCCACAGAGAGTAGTGAGGTCAAAGATCAAAATTAATGTGTTCATCATGTAGTAGACTCCAAGAGCTTAACATTGACTATTTGATGAGCTTCTAACTCCTCCAAGAACTCCCAAAATCTTCAAAACAAGGTGACTTTCTCCGTTGAAGCCTTCATTCCCTGTGCCTAAAATAACTTGGTTTTGCTTGAATTGTTGCCGACATCATTTGCCTCCACAAACTTTCCCTAAATTGCCTTGGATCACTTCATTTCTCTCCTATACATCTCCCAGATGGGTTGATTCATTCTCTAGCCAATTTCTAGAGGGATGTCCTCATGCTGCAATTTGGCTAAAAATAGCCAATTTAGTGCTCTGGAGAGCACTATTCCACCTCGGAAGCTTAGTCTCACTGTGAAATCAACTTGGATCCATTTCCTTGCACATGAAAAACGCTTAAAACCATGTTAACACTTTCCTCTTAGCCAAAATGAGGATGCCACAGACTTTGAGGGGCTACGTGAGTTTATGGGCTGGCCAGAGGTAGGGTTCACAATGACTGGGAGAGGTTTTCAAATGTTGGGTTTAGTTGTCATGATAAAAATTTTCAATTTTACATGTTAGACATTAGCATGACAACATCTGGCTCTAACTTAGGGACATTAGATTGTAAGTGGTAATGAAGAACCTCAGGCATCTCATGGAGGAGTGGACCAATGCCTTATCCATTGGGCCATAGAGTCACCGCACTAAACAATTTAACAAAGCTACCAACACAACCAAGAGAATGAACAACACAAACACACAATAGAAAAGGGAAATACATCGAGTGGAAAAAGAAACACAGAGCAAAAGGGAAACTACGATTCAAACCTACATCACCTATGGTACATGTGGGGGACAACCTGCTTTCATTGTAGTACATATTTTCTCTGAATGTTTACCCATGCACGGGTAGCACCAAATGCCTTTGTTCTGCAAATCCATTGATTGGTTCAAGGAAGTATGATTCCTTTCTAAATTTCTTAGGAAATTTTGCATGATTGTTCTTGCAAGTGAGGGTCCACTTGGATAGCTCATTGCCTTTGTTGTTCTGACATTTTGTTTTGGGCTGCTAATCTTATCAATTTGTAAATTCATTCCAATTTCTATTTTTATATTACTACTACAAGAATGAGTCTTAATCATTCCAAGATTAATATTCTCACACCAAAGCTTATGGTCTATAACATACCTTTGACATTTATTTTTTACCTGCTTCATAACCATGGTCTCTATGAGCTGGTTCTCGGCAGATATTTTGATATTTTGAACATTGTCACAATCCTCTTAATGCTCCATGTTTCTAAATTGCTTCAAACAATTATTATTCACACAATTTTTCTCACCCTTGACCCATTTCTCATTACGATGTGATGTGCACCATGCTTCATCCTCTTGAAAGTTAAACTGAGCACAAGGTGGGGCATGAAATGTGGAAATAATCACCTTCTCCATCTTGATCCATTTAGAGACTTCAAAATTCATCTTCATGATGGAGAGCATCTTGTTCTTGAGTAGAGACCCAAACACCTTATCATTTATACATTTGAAATACTCTTCAATGGAATCATTGGGAGATTCTCATTCATCCTATTCCTCATTAAGAAGGTCTTCCTCTTCTAGTGGGAAATATAATGTTTCATATTCAAAATCATCTTCATTGAACAAATCTTCGTGCTGGATCTTGAGAAGGTGATTTGAAACTTGGGGATCATATGCTAGAAGTCAATTGATATTCCTTTCTCTTAATGTCTTATACTACTCATCACCTCGAGATTATTTTTTTGCAAGTCAATATTTCCATGACCTTCATAACCAACAATTATAGAACAGACATCTATATTTACATCTTTTGGGAAGTACATACTTTCAAATTTTGGCTCCATCAAATCATCACGATGTTTCTTGACCGGGTCCATTACACCTAGGTACTCCTCCATCAATATGGGAAGGTGAGCATCTTGCTTCGAAGTTATGAAAAAGTTACTATATCTTGAATCTTGGTATAAAATGTTTGTCCTTGGGTCATTTGGTTTTTGAATTGTATATTTCATTTTCCTTATAGGAAGGATATTTCTTTATCTTACCATTGATGAGTATGGTGGCATATGACCAATCCATCTGTATATCTCCACCAACATCTAGAAAACAACTTTGGCTCAACAACATACCATAAAAAGTTGGCATGTCTGCCACAAGTATTTATATCTTGATTTTCTTGTCAGGAAAATCTGCAAATGTTACTTGAGCATCCTTGACATGGCCAACGAGAGGTACTTCTTTGGTTTCCATGGAGTAATAATGGCTAGTAGCAGGGATGAGAGAGAGACTGAGATCCTTGAAAACTTTGGCAGGCATGACATTGTCAGAGGCACTAGAGTCAATAATGCAATTATTCAATTTATACCCATTGACCAGTAAGGAAAGATAGAAAGGCTCTACTTTCCCAGAAGTGGAAGATGTTGAGGCAAGAAGGTTATGAGGAGTGGTACTGAGAGCAGGAAGTGGTTCTTTGGTAATGACATTTTTAGGACATGAATTTGAAGTACTTATTTTGATAAACTAAACAAGTTTATCAAATTGCTTGGGATGAGTTCTCAAGTACTCAGACTCAGAGATTTGAATTTTGGCTTTCTTGACATGGTCAATGATGTCAAAGGGTGAAGAAGTGATAGGCACATCGGGAATGACAACCTTGACATGAGTAGGATTTGCATTCTTAGAATCATCCGAAGCAGAAACTGATTTGACAAGAGGAGATGAAAGAGACTTACTCAAAGAGATAGATGGAGTCTTGGCTGAGGTAGTCTCGGGATTCTTCTTGGCTGACCCTATAGACGTGGGCAAAGATGATCCTCCTTTTGTTGTTTTTCGTAGAGTAGTGATTTGAGGATTCAAGTGCTTTGCTTGGGCAACAGAAAAAGAGGCCTCTTTTTCTGTTTGTGAGCGGGTGAACACTGCACAAGAGTAAGTGATCATACTAGCCATGGATTCTTCAGGATCTTCATCAGGGGAGTATTCAAAATACCAAATGTTTGCATATCCATCTTCTTCTTCTCTTTCAAGTTTTGATTCAACAAATTCATCTCCTTCATCTTCATAGGTTCCACATATTGCATTAGCCGGTGGATCTTCCAAGGCAAGCCTTCGGGGTGCTCCAACAATTTAATTCCTGTTTTGATTTTGATATGAGGTATGTTGAGCAATTTGCTTCTTCAATGTAGTTAGATCATTGACCAATTTTTGCAGTAATAGATCAGCACCTTCATCTTTGGAGCTCTGGATTTTATTCCTTGTTGAGTAGTTCTTGACATTCTTTGACATGATGAGGTCATCTTCCACTTCAATAGCAAGTTCTTGAGCATTATCCAAAGTGTTCGGTTGAGATCTTTGCAATATGAACCCAACTTTAGGTAACTAAACTTTTATGAAGAACCTCTTTTGATTATTTGCAGTAGGACAAGCATTAGTAGGAATTTTGTTAATCAACTTGTTAAATTTTGCCACAAATTTTCTCATGGGCTCTTGTGGTTCTTTCTTCATCTTAGTGAATTGAGCAAGGAGGGGATGAACATCTTCCACAGTCTTGAATCTTGCTTCAAACTTGGTTTTCATGTCATCTCAGTCAGTAATGGAGTGAGGCAGTAAGTAGTAAAACCATTCCATACTGACATTTTGCAATGATGCCATGAAATAGTTGAATGACAACATCTTCATGTCGCACTCCAAGAATGACATAGACTGTGATAAAAGTTGTAATATGATCATTTGGATGTTTCTTTCCATCTCCATCCAATTTGGGAAAGTTCTTTCTTGATCCTTTTGGCAATTCATGAAGTGAAGGAGCCAACACTAGCGGACTGGTGTTCTGTCCCCTAGGTACAAGTGCAACCATTTGTGGAGGAAGAGTGTTCTTCTGGTGAGATGAGATTTAGTGGAGATGCAACTGATTCTCTAATAGGTGAAGACTTCAAGTGGATTTTCAAGACCTTTTCTAGGAATCCGTATGGGAGCAAGTATGAAATCTTACTTGTTCTTGCAACTCAAACATGCAGGATTGTGAAAGACTGACATTGTCCACCTTTGCTTGGTCTTCTCTGGTGAATACTCCCTTCTGCCAGTTTTACTCAGATATGTTAGATAAGGAATGCAATCATACAACAATGCATATTTTTCAATAGGAGTTAAAACAAGGCTCTTAAAACATTTAGATAAGTATTTTTGTTATTTTCAGTTTAGTCCAGTTTTTTGTGGGTTTTAGAATATATATATATATATATATTGGATTTTAGAGATTGTTATAGGGTGCACAAGGGAAAAAATTCCTCAACGGAGTTGCAAAAAATTGTTGGTGAAATAATTTTTTGCAGGACATATTAGTGGTTTTCACCAATGATCACGAGGCTAGGCCCCTCCTTGGGTATGGGGAGACTCCCATTTATTGAATGTAAGACTAAATGAAATTGTGGGTGGCTATTAGGACGGGGATCACACAAGAGTACTCCACTAAAGTTGTGGCAAAGTGCTTGTACAATATATAAGGGATGAATTTATTTGGAAAGAGGTAAAGGGAAGTAGGAAAATACAGAGAGGGAGTTAAGATTGTGAGTAGGCACTTGCAGATTCTCACCAACATTAACCAGAGTAGGTCCACATTCAATAGGAAGAAATCAATCGTGTAAGCAATAACAAGACTAATAAATTAGAGACACAATGTTCTATGGATTCATTAATCAAATACACAAAATTCCTTCTTGGTTGTACAAGATTACAATGCTTGCAAAGTTTAAAAGTAGAGAGAATACAAGAACATAGGCAAGGAGATAGAAGAATATAGCTTATTGCTTGTTGTAGTAGTAGTAGTGAAACAAAGGCCAAGAACTAACAACAATCAACAAATGCTAACCCTTTGGAATGGAAAAGCCATCCCAATTTATAGCTTACAAAGATGTCATTTTCCTCTCCCCCTTGTGAATTTTTATCTCACCACCACTTGTGACCTTTCAAATTCCCTAGGAGTGTGTTGGTCCAAAAATCTGTCATGAGAGTAGATCTATGGATAGACAAGCCAACAGTGTGCAGGGCTTAGCCCCTCTTTGAGTCAACAAAGCGAAATCGGTTTATTGCTATTCTACTAGTAGGAATCTGTACAAGTCTCACAATATTCTACCTTCGAGGGTTTGGGATCTCATCCCATTAGAGGTGTTTCCAACCGTGAAAGGAAACGAGAGAAGCGTAGGAGAGGAGATAGGATAGATCTGAAGGGAGAAAAGAAATGAATTCCAAAGCAGAAAGGTCAGAGGGTCTATGTTTTGGGATTGGTAATAAATGGAGCCAAACCTACTTGCATAGACGAACAAAGCAATACTGATGAACAAATGACAAAAAAGTAGAGATAGATCCAACAGAATAAATGCATAGATCTGACATAAGAAAGATCAGATGCCCATAACACACATATTCAGCACAAAGTCTTAATATTTGTATTAATGTTTTCTTCTGTTAAAAAAAGTACAAAGCCTTTTCTTCTCACTTCTATTTTTCATCTAAAAAGTGTCCACCACCTGAATACAACAAGTATTCAAGTATATATAGAAGAAGGAGAAGAGAGAAGGCAAAAAGAAAACAACAACTAATTACAAAATATCTACAAAATATCTAAAAGTCAACTATTGACTTTGGGCAACTTGGTGGATGACAACATCCCATGGTGCAACATGGATGATGTCATCATTTGTGCCAACATACTCTTAGATATTTACAAAAAGAAAGCCAAGAGGAAGAAGGCTATTCATCATCGTCTCATGGCTGAAAGGGGGTATCTTGCTTCTGCTACTGTTCGGGAGAGGTAATGTGGAACTGGGTCCGATATTCCATGAATTTACTGACCATCGGCTGAAGTTGATCCTGGGCAGGACCCTTTGTATGATCACCGATGACCTCACAAGTCTCCCGCTCATCTCTGAGTTTTTCAGGGAGATTGAAATATTCATTACCTACCTCCATCAGGTACCCCACAAAATCATGGCAGGCCAGAAGGTTATTGATGCATTCAGTGTCAAAAGTGACTTCTGGCCCTAGCCCTTGCGAGACGATCTCCTTGAAGATCCGAATAGTTTCATCTGCCTTCCTCAAGGTGAAAGAAGGAGTGAGCAAGCCCGGAGACATTCTTAGAACAATTTTCTCCATTTGATGCATTGCATCCAGGGCTTCCTCCTTGACCTTGTCTATCTTCTCCAGGACGAATTCCATCTGATCGACCCGGTAGTCCAACGCAGCAAGGATTTTGCTGGGTACCCTGGGGTGATCTAAAATGCCGAATTTTACCAAATCATCGACTGAGAAGTCAACCATTTTCTGGAACGTCTCATGTTGCAAACTAGCATGGTCCAACTCTTCGGAGATAGGTCCCACAATTTCCTGGAGATCTTTGTTCGCCTGGCTAATGTTCTGATATAATTTGGTGAACTTGACAATTACTTCCTCGCTGTCTTTGAGGATCTGATCTCTCCAGGCGGATACTACCATACCTTGTTCACCAATTTTGGCATATTCATTTATCTTATCCTGGCTTAGGACCTCAGGAGTTTCGGTGGCAGTTGTAGGAGGTGCACTGCCCATTTTCTGTAGGGCGTGGAGAAGATGCTTGTTCTGCTCTTTTAGTAGCCTCTTCTCTTCCTTTGCTTCTTGGAGCTTCTTGCAAAGGGCATCCACCGCAGATAGGGCCTCTCCTTGAAGGTTTTCAAAAGACGTCCCCATTGTGACCTGCGTTAATGTATAATCTGAAGGAGACAGATCCTTTTTATCCTTTGAAGTATCGGGATACGTAATCTCCATTACTCTTTCTCCCGATGTACTCTGAGAGAAGCGAGTTATGGGATTTTGCTTCTTAGCCCCCTTTGTTGGGATGACGGAGAAGTCCATTGGTGCAATAGGGACTTTCCTCTTATGCTGACTCAAGTGCTGAGAAAGCCATGCTGGACCTAAGGGAGTGGGACCAGAGGTGGAAGAGGGAGCAACTGCAATGGATGAGGGGAAATGCGTAGAGACACTTGGTGGCATCATCGAGAGAGAGGCCAAGAAAGTGCTCACGGGATGGGGAGACACTGCAGGGGAGGTAGTTGTGGGAATGGAAGGGAGCTAAGAGATGAGAGAAGAAATGGTGGGGGACAGCTCCATGAGAGAAGAGAAGATGGAGGACGAGGAAGGGGGAACAGTAGAAGATGGGGGAGAGGATACGACCAAAGGAATGGTCACTTGAGTCACATGAGGAGGGGGAGAAGGGACGAAAGGAACCTCCATGGTCATAGTAGTGGCAACATCCTGAGTGGATGTGGCCATTGGGACACTCTCTGTCGTTTCTTTCTCCGGGGATACCAGAGTTATAACCTGTTCTTGTGCGGCGGAAGGAGGGCTCTCAGGAGCTTCTTCTTGAGTGGAGCTTGATTCTCCCTCTTTATCCTTGCCTTTTCCCTTTGGCAGATGTTTCGGCCTGATAGGTGCATTGCCCAAAGGGGACGTGGTGAAATCTACTCCGAGGTAGATAAGGCCATTCATTCTGCACCAGTGTTCTGTTCGCCGCAATGTTTCTTTAACCCTTACCTCAATGGTCTGAGGTGCCTTTGTTCTATCTATTTCAGAAAATGGCCAGCTGTCCTCATCCGTGTCTAGATACACCTGATCAACTTCTTGATCGGTAGTTTGATAACTTTTCAGAACAATGGCCATGCCATATTGAATAATCTCTGCCAGGGCCAGGCGAGAGTGATCCTTTCTTCTGAGTTCGACCTCATGATACAGGTCAATGTAGATATCCTCGATCTGTGGAACGTGGATCGGATCGAGTTTTGCCTTAGGGAGGCAATTTCTTGGATCGAAGGTGGGCCTTACTGGGAAATTGTGCTTTAGATTGAGTAGTTCTAGCTCTGCGAACATTTCCTGGGATTTGTTGTGGGAAATGTAGGTGTACCTGCCCACTATAAGGGGGAAAGGAGTTCCACCCTTCTTTCTTTTCAGGCACTTCTCATGGTATGTTATGAGCTTCCTGGACAGCTCCAATAGGATCAGCTTAGGGCTAGCATACCTTGGCAATTTGGTGGGCTCCCCCAAGAAGTTAGTTGCTCTGAGATAGGTGAAGGTGGGGAATTGGGTAAATAATGCTCCCCACTTCTCAGTCGCTGTGACTATGCTCTTGGTCGTCCGACCATGAGTCATATTTGGCCTCAAAAGGTAGATGATGCCGTAGAAGAAAGCATCATTGATCTTGGTAAACTGTGAGATGTTATTCTCCAGCTTCAACTCTGGGTAGTATTCGTATATTTTCACCTGAGGCCAAACTCCACATCGGCTCAGTGCTGGATAATCCCTCTCTGAGGCTGCAGCGTAGACTACGTAGGAGTTCATGTAGAACCTCCCCGTTGTGGTGAGTTGTTGGAGCTGCTCAGATATGGTGTTGCTTATGATCTCTGCCCACTCAAAGCACTGATCAGGCACATTCTTATTCATGGTTTCTAGGTACCTGAGCATCCATTTGTGAAAGTAATGGGCATCAGAAAGCCCAAAAACTCTACTTAGGAAGGTGATGGTATCACTCAGTTCCTCAGAGAAGTCGCTACGGTGAATAACCTATGGCCACCTGGTTATCACCTTCTTATTCTTTAAGTACACTTCGTTCATCAGCTGCATGCATTTGTCTTCATTATCCTCCCATGCCTTGATGCAGTCTTCTTGGCTTACAGCCACAAAATGTTGGTGGTGGGGAATGCCTAGCATGATCTCGAAGTGCCGGGCAGTGAGGTTGATTATGACCTCACCCTTTTCATTTTTGACACACCTTGTGTCTTTGTTGTAATAGCGGGCCACCACCATCATAAACTCATTATTTATTGCACTGATGGGATTCCCCCAGCAAAATGTAGACCACTGCCCACCAGTTTGTCCATCCAAGGACTGCCTGTGACCCTCCTGGTTCTAGCCCAGAAATCCTCCATGTCAATGTGGCCAAGTTTGGAATCTCTGATATCTAGGTCACATTCTGCCTGGGACTTGGGCATTCTGACCCTTTGATACTTGTATTTCATCTCTTCCTCTGTAAGCTTAGCCTTACCCTTTGACTTGGTTGGCCTTTTGCTTGATGTAGACATATGTGGATCTGAGTTCAGTTGCTGATCTGCAAGAAGAAGGAGCGAAGTCCAATGCAAAAGAGCCATGTTAGCTGTCAGATCTTCCATTAAAGCATCACAGAATGAGGAGTTAGCAATTTTAAGGCCTCTGGGCGCAGGGCGCAGGAACACTGCAGGCTGCAGGGTTAAAAGTATGGCGCACTGAAGCAGAGTGTTACAAGGAATAAATCAGCGCCAAAGGGCGCAAGGCGTGCAAGGATTTTGCATATAACATCATTGTTATTGTAGACAGGGGTGCGCCTGTGCCATTATATGAAGTTTTATACTAGGCGCAAATAAGTTTGGTGTTGCATGGGAGCAGGATGTGCCAATGGCGCAGGTAATTTGCATGTAACATGGAATTTTGGTGCGCCAAAGGGCGCAGGATTAATGCGTGTAGCACTAACTTTATGTGCGCAAAGGGGGGTCTTTGGCGTGGCGCAGGAAAATTATTGCATAACACTTATGTTGTTGTAAGCGGGATTGCGCCAGCGCCAGGTTTAGGATTTACTTGGTTTATTCATGGCGCAGGGATTTTGTATGTTGCAATCAAGGTCAGTGCAGCCCTCTTGGTGCGACTATGTTTTTGGTAACAAGGGTGGTGATTGCGCCAAGAGAAAAATGCGGCTCATAACCAAATTTTAGGTTTTCTCTCCTTCCTGATGGGCCTGCGGTTTTTTTAGGCCTCCTTCTTCATGGATTTAGACGGTGAAGGGGGCATAGCAAAGAGATCTGGGTTCATTTTTGAGACAGAGCCCTCTTGGCCAGCAGATCTAGAAAGAGGGTGAAAATGGCTTGGGAGGGAAGATTTGCAAGAACGACAGGAGGGGTTTATGGTTTCTCATATCCATATCACCAAACTTCACAAACAACCAACAAAACAAAAACACAAGAGAAACAAGGACCACTTACCCGGAATATATAGAATGAGAGAAACGAAGTGGGGTCCACGAACGCGACACGAGAATGACAGGCGCACTGACAGGTGCAGAGGAATAAAGATTTTCACGTGTTTTTGATTGTGAAAGTGACAGGGCGGATGCGCCTATATATAGCCAAAAGCGCAATAAATGTGCCAACCACTTTTTAAAGAGGCGCACCAAAATGCATGTCGACATGGAAAACCTTGCGCCCTTTGGCGCGGATATGTTTTTGTCAACATGAAATTATTTGCGCCTTTGGCACAAATTTAGTACTGTCAACACTAGATTTTGAGCGCCTTGGCGCACCAAAACATGGTGCAACATTTTTGTTGTTGACAGGAAGGCGCATGCGCCTTGGCGCAGGCAAGAAAGGCGCATCATGGGAAGGCGCAACAATTGTTGTGTCAACACTTCAAAGGGTGTGCCAAAGGAAATAAAGGGGGTGCAGATTTATCCTGTGTTGCATAGATAAAAGGTGCGCCCAGCCAAAAAAGGACCAAAATGACCAAGTTCGGAAAACTAGATTTCCCGGAAAGGGATTTTACAACATTCTGAATGCTGAGGGACCCCGACAAGGAACCAGAACAAAATTTTGGTATGGTTACCTGTAAAATTACCCTCGTCAATTTTATAGGATAACAGCTGGCTCTTTCTGGGGACTATCTTTGAGCGAAGCTCAAGGGTAGAGAACCCCAGATCAACATGTGCCTATCCATTGGGTTACAGAGTCAAAAACAAGGGTGATGGTGAAAGCAAACACACAATGAAAGCAAACACACAACATAAAGCAAACTGTACAAAGAAGAGAGCAAGCTCTACTTCCTGAATATTTTGAGATGTTGCCCGCTATAGGGAAGTGGGAGATCAGTTCCGTCTAGATACGAGAGATAGAAGCTATTCTCTCCATTGAGCTGCTTGATCTTGAAAGGTCCTCTCCATAGAGAATCAAATTTCCCATGCATGCCCTTTGGCTCTCTTCGTTTGTCCCACAAAAGGACGAGATCTCCCATCTGGAAATCTCTTTGCTTGGCTTTTTTATCGAACAATCTCTTAACTTGATTCTGATGTTCGGTGATCCTGTCGACCACTCTTACTCTTTTTTCTTCGAGCTCTGCTAGATACATGATCCTCTTTTCAAGAGAATTTTGGAAAGTCTCATCTTCAATTGCTCGTGCCAAGCGCAGAGCAGGAAGTTCTGTAGAAATGGGAAGCTCAGCGTCGATTCCATATAACACTTGAAAAGGTGACATACCGAGAGACCTCTTGGGAGTAATGCGGTCCGCCCACAAAGCGTCATACAATGACTTGTGCCACGTCCACTGACTCTCATCAACTAGCTTTCGTATGATGGTCACTAAGTTTTTATTACTGGATTCTGCCTGACCATTTCCCTGGGGGTAATAATCCGAGGCGTGGGCCAAGATTACCCCGTGTTCATAGCAAAAACCAACAAATTCTCATGAGGAGAAGTTGGAAGCATTATCAGCAACGATTTTGTGTGGAACGCCAAATCTCACGATGATATTCTCTTTGATGAAATTACAAACAACTTCAGAGGTGGCATTCTTGACAGGAATGGCCTCCACCCATTTGGTGAAGTAATTTGTTGCTGTCAGGACATAACTATGTCTGGCACTCGATTGGGGATGGAGTGCTCTGATAAATTCAATTCCCCACTGCCTGAATGGTTTTTCAATAATGACCATCCTGAGGGGAAAAGCAGTCAATTTTGGCTTGCCAACAAATTGTTGGCAGAGGTCACATTTTGCTACCCAGGTGGCTGTATCTTGAAACAGCGTTGGCCAATAGTACCTAGCTCGGAGGATCTTGTGTGCCATCATGGAAGAGGAGAAGTGACCACCACAGGCTGAATCATGAAAACTCTCAAGTAATTTTATCTGTTGTGGCTTGTCAACGCATCGCAAGAAGATGCCATCTATTCCGCGTTTGTATAAATAGTCATCCCAGATGACATATTTGGCTGCTCTGAGCTTTATAGCACGCTTCTCCTTTGAAGTTAGATGAGCTGGGCACTCACCGTAAGTGAGAAAGAAAGTGATATCAAAATACCATTCGTCACTAGTCGCGACAAATAGAACTATGGGTAGAGAATCAGCTTTCTCCAGCTGGCTTTGTGTTCTATCGGCGCAATCATCCTTTTCCTCATGGTCTTCTGAATCTCAATTTTCATCCATGAGCTGACATAAGCCCTTGCCTCTTACCAGCTTGGTTGGTTTTATATCTAGATCATACTCTTGAACCTTTGCAATCCAATTTCCTCGCAAACTCCCTAACTCCTGTTGAGTTAAGATTGACTTGACTGTCGTGTCAGGGACCAGCACCACTGTGTGAGAGTTTAGAATATAATACCTGAAGTTCTTGACTACTTTGACAATGGCGAAGGCATGCTTTTCCAACTGAGACATCTTTAATTCGTGAGGCTTGAGGGGAGAGCTCATGAATGCGATCAGGGATTCAACATCCTCAGAATTCTTTTGCATTAGGATGGCCGATACAGTATGCTCAGATGCATAGCTATACATGATAAAATCCTTGGAGAAATCGGACATACCAAGACTAGTGCGTGAGCGACAAAGGCTTTTATATCCTCAAATGACTACTTTCCTTCTTCGCTCCACCGAAAAGTTGGCGACCCTTTCATCATGTTTGATATGTGGCGAGTCTTTTCAGCAAAGTCCAGAATGAAGCACCTGAGAAAGTTTACTTTTCCGAAGAAAGAGTGAACACCGGTCTTGCTTGTGGGTAAAGTAAGGCTCTGAATAGCCCTAACCCTTTCGGCATCTATCTTTGTCCCTTCTTTGCTGACCACGTGCCCCAGCAATTTTCCTTCTGTGACCCCGAAAATAGATTTTTTTGGATTTAGGGATATCTCGTGCTCTCGGCATCTAGTTAATACTTGTTCCAAATGATCACAATGATCATTTCATTGTTTAGAGAACATAGTTAAGTCATCTAAATAAACTATGATGACCTTCCCCATCATACCTTTGAAAGTGAAGTCCATCGCCCGCTGAAAAGTGGCGCCAGCGTTGGTCAGACCAAAAGGCATCCTGCTATAGGCGAATGTGCCCCAGGGGGTAGTAAATGCTGTTTTGAATTGGTCTCTAGGAGAGACTTCAATCAGATTATAGCCCAAAAAACCATCAAGCATGGACAACATTTCCAAACCAATTATTGCTTGCAGAACCTGATCCATTATGGGAAGTGGGTGGTTGTCCTTCAAGGACGCTTGATTAAGTTACGAAAATCTACACATGCGTATCTTGCCATTTTTCTTGCGTACTGGCATAATGTTCACGACCCAGGTACTGTGATGGATAGGAAAAATGATCCTTGCATCCAACATCTTCTGAATTTCAGCCTGGATGGTACCCGAGATCTTGGGATTATAGTGCCTCTGTTTCTAGCAAAAGGGTTTGACACCTTCTTTCAACGGGATGTCATGTTGGATGTCTTTTGGCTTGAAAGACTTTAGATCGGCATAGGACCATGCCAATACATCCATGTATTTTTTTAGCAATTTGACGAATTTCCGCTTTTCTTCGGGTGTGCAACATTTTTCAATGTTCACAAACTATGGATGTTCCACAGTTCCCAGATTGACTGGTTCGGTCTCTGGAGAGGAGTTAGGATCATCTTGTCTTTTCTTCCTGACAAAACAATCATGTCTGTCGAACAAACGTTCTAGAGAAACCAAACCCTTTGGGATTTTATTTCCTTTGAGCTGACATATGCCATCACTTCCTTTTGATTCCTCATCTTGATCCGTAACCGATTCACGACATGCAAAAGTAGATCCTTCAAAATGAAGTTCACTAAAATTTTCTGCCTTTTCCAGGAAGGCAATAAGTTTATTGTCGTCATTGAATACCTGCCAATGCTGAGAGTTGTCTGGCACACTTGGGCGGAAGACTACCTCAATGGTATAGGTGTCTATTTTCAACCCTGGGTGAGGGAGCATGAGGGATGCTAAGACGGCTAATGAGTTGGCCATGTCGTTCTGAGCTCTTGGGATGGCCTCTATTGAAAAAGCGTCAAACTCCTCAATGTTGTCCCATACCACGTTGCGGTAATGCCTGAGCCTTTCATTTTTCACTTGGTATATCCTTTTAACTTGATTTATGACCAATTCTGCATCACCCTGTACTTTTAGGTTCTTGATTCCCCTTTCCTTTGTAGCTTGCATGCCAAGTAGCAAAGATTCATACTCAGCAGTATTATTCGTGTTGAAAAACTGTAACTTGAAAGAGAGAGGAATAATCTCCTCCTCAGGAGATATTAGCATGGCTCCAGCACCGCACCCGCTAGTTACACAGCTGCCATCAAACTGCAATGTCCATATCTTGTTGAGGTCCTCTTCTTGAACGAGAAAATCCATTCTATCAGACTCTATAGATAAGAAATAGCTCCCCATCCCTGATGATTTGAAGAGAATTTGAGCTTTGGGGTCGTCAGAATTGGTAACCAAGTATTTCTTTTGTGATTCTGGCTCTAATGTTTGCATTATGCCTTTGATGGGGATTCTGGCCTTAGACCAGTCCATATGAATCTCTCCACCAACTTCACTGCAAAAACTCCTTCCTAGGAGAATTCCATATGCTGCTAGAATATCGGCAATGAGGATGGTCATCTTTACTCTTTTCTCTGGGAACGCCGTAAATGCAAACTGTGCGTCTTTGATTTGACCGATCAACGGAACGTGCTTGGTTTCCAAGGAATAACATCTGCCAAAAGGCTTGGTAAGGGTGAGGCCCAGAGCATGGGCGGCCTTTGCCGGCATGACATTATTGGAAGCCCCAGAATCAATTATGTAGTTGCTTAGTTTGTGACCATTGATTAGGAGGGAGAGATAGAAAGGTTCTATTTTTCCTGATGCAGAAGTCGAGGAAACATTTATGCGAGATGCAGGAGGAGTAGAAAGGATTCCTTTCGGGGAAACCTGAGTAGTTATGACAACTTGGCTTTGAATGTATTTGGTCAACCTTACAAGTTGTTCGGGGTTTGATTGAAGATACTCGGCTTCAGACATTTGGATCTTGGTCTTTTTAGCATGATCAATTATGTCAAACGCGGCCAAGGGTTGTGTTGATGAAGGAATGAGTCCCTCATTTCGCAATGGTAGGGTAGGATTACTGGTCTTGATAGGAATATGAGAGGGCTGATTCGGAGGGGAGATAGGGGAAAAAGATTTCTTCGAAAAAGACTTAATAACAGGTTGAGCAGGAAAGGGACTACCTCTTTTAGCGATGATTGGAGGCGTGTTTGACACGACCTTCTCTTTCTGTATCTTGGCAACAACTTCCGCTTCTTTTCCTTGCGAGCGGGTGAAAACAGCATATGACTGTCCACTTGCATATCCTTGGGTACCCTCTTCTTCATCAGATTCCTCCTCATCAAATTCCATATACCCAATAGTAGAGTCGCTAGTCGGCTCGCCGACATCTTGATCATCTTCACCTGGCGGTGAAGGTTCTTCATAATTTTACTCCTCTTCTTCGATTTTGGCTAAGGCATTGACCGGAGGGGCCTCAAGTGCCAACCCCGGAGCAGCTGCAGGTAGGTGCAGTCTTTATGGGACGCTGTTGGAAGTGAAATTCCTCCATGAGATATCTTGGTATGAAGTGCTAGGAGAAGCTTGAGCTGGCTTCTTTTTTAACGCGAGCAAGTCATTTGCCATCTTTTGAAATGCCGGATCAAATGAAGTGGCAGGAGAAGGGATCAAAGCTTTAGGTTTGGACAGTTCTCTTTTTAATTCACCAGATATTAGCAAGTTATCTTCAATCCGTATGGCAACAGCTTGGGCGAGAACTAAAGTAGCGACCTGTTCTTGCAAGAGTAGGAAACTTACTTTTGAGCTCATGGCATTTACGAAGAAACACTTCTGATTTTTTAGCATTGGCAGCATGGTAGGCGGAATTCAGTTGATTAGTGAATTGAAACGGGCGATGAAATCGTGCATGGTTTCATTGACCTCCTTTTTCAGGTGAGTGATCTTGGACAGTAACACGAATGCGTCTTCGGAAGGCTTATACCTGTCTTCAAATGCAGTCTGTAATGTGGCCCAACTAGTGATAGATCCAGTCGGCAAATGCTGAAACCATTCCGATGCAGGTCCTTGCAAGGTCTCTAGGATGAGGCAAAATGACAAATCTTCATGGGTCACATCTAGAATGTTGCATGACATGATGAATGCAGATATATGTGAATCCGTGCTTTAGTTTCCGCTCCCATCAAATTTGGGAAAATTCTTCTAGTTTCCGTGAGGGAGCGTGTGAAAAGGATTTGGCAAAGCCAGAGGGCCCATAGCATTTCCCCAAGGTACTGCCATTTGAAAAGCTAAAAAAAGGACGCGAGCCAGAAGCGCAGTTCCACTTCGCAGCAAAGCACTGCAAAGTGATGTGGATGCTTCTTGTGAGAGATGCTTCCTTCGTGGAGGTGAGACACTTCTAGATGACCGATCAGCTAAACTTAGCGATGAGAAGCGTGTCGGTGTAATACTGAAGTTGTGCCTTTGAAGTAGATCGAAAGTAGGATCGACTTCTCCACGAGCTCTCCTGCTATGAGTAAATGGTTCACCTGCCAGTGCACCCTCCAGATGTGCAATATTTTGGAGCAAATTTTAAAAATTCTCTTTGGTTGTACTTGTTGATTTTCTGATTTTCTGATAAAAATCAGCAGCATGTACCTTTTCTAAATATTTAATTTTATCCCCTTTTTGAAAACCGGTTACGGTTTAATGACAAATGTTAACGAGGATAAAATAATGGCCAACTTAGTAGGCTGATTTTCGGATCTTAGAGTTGACTTTTGGCAAGGGTTTGAAACTTTGTTAAATAGTCAAAAACTAAGATCTACGGAAAAATATGGGTTTTTGTAAAAACTCAGCAAACTAAAGATCTCTAACTAGTCCCGATCTATGGATCCCTGAAGAAAATTTTCAGTTTGGATCACTTTTGGAAAAAAATTGGATTCGAACAAAAGTTGAAATTTGCAAACAGGTAGTGATTTTTTTATTTTTACTGATTTTCTAACATACCACTACCATAGATCTATTAGATCCGTTCGATCCCCAGCAGAGTCGCCAAAAACTGTTGGTCCGAAAATCTTTCGTGAGAGAAGAGCTATGGATAGACGAGCCAACAGTGTGCATGGCATAGCCTCTCTTTGAGTCAGCAAAGCAAAACTAGTTTATTGCTATTCTACCAGCAGGAACTTGTGCAAGTCTCACAATATTCCACCTTCATGGGTTTGGGATCTCATCCCAGTAGGGGTGCTTCCAACTGTGAAAAGAAGGGAAAGAAGTGAGGAGAGGAGATAGGATAGATCTGAAGGGAGAAAAGAAATGAATTCCAAAGCAGAAAGGTCAGAGGGTCTATGTTTTGGGATTAGTAATAAATGGAGCCAAACCTACTTGCATAGACGAACAATGAAATACTGATGGACAAATGACAAAAGAGTAGAGATAGATCCAACAGAATAAATGCATATATCTAACATAAGAAATATCAGATGCCCATAACACACATATTCAGCACAAAGTCCTGATATTTGTATTAATGTTTTCTTATGTTACAAAAAGTACAAAGCCTTTTCTTCTCACTTCTATTTTTCATCTAAAAAGTGTCCACCTCCTGAATACAACAAGTATTCAAGTATATATAGAAGAAGGAGAAGAGAGAAGGCAAAAAGAAAACAACAACTAATTACAAAATATCTACAAAATATCTAAAAATCAATTGTTGACTTTGGGCAACTTGGTGGATGAAAACATCCCATGGTGCAACATGGATGATGTCATCTTTTGTGCCAACATACTCTTAGATATTTACAAAAAGAAAGCCAAGAGGAAGAAGGCTATTCATCGTCGTCTCATGGCTAAAAGGGGGTATCTTGCTTCTGCTGCTACTCGGGAGAGGTGATGTGGAACTAGGTCTGATATTCCATGAATTTACTGACCATCGGCTAAAGTTGATCCTGGGAAGGACCCTTTGTATGATTGTTGATGACCTCACAAGTCTCCCGCTCATCTTTGAGTTTTTCAGGGAGCTTGAAATATTCATTACCTACCTCCATCAGGTACCCCACAAAATCACAGCATGCTAGAAGGTTATTGATGCATTCAATGTCAAAAGTGACTTTTGGCCCTAGCCCTTGCGAGACAATTTCCTTGAAGATCCGAATAGTTTCATGTGTCTTCCTCAAGGTGAAAGAAGGAGTGAGCAAGCCCGAGACATTCTTAGGACAATTTTCTCCATTTGATGCATTGCATCCAGGGCTTCCTCCTTGACCTTGTCTATCTTCTTCAGGACAAATTCCATCTGATCGACCCAGTAGTTCAATGCAACAAGGATTTTGTTGGGTACCCTGGTGTGATCAAAAATGCCGAATTTTACCAAATCATCGACTTAGCAGTTGAGCATTTTCTGGAACGTCTCATGTTGCAACCTAGCATGGTCCAACTCTTCAAAGATAGGTCCCGCAATCGCCTGGACATATTTTTTCACCTGGTTAATGTTCTAATATAATTCAGTGAACTTGACAATTACTTCCTCATTGTCTTTGAGGATCTTATCTCTCTAGGAGGATATTGCCATACCTTGTTCACCAATTTTAGCGTATTCATTTATCTTATACTGGCTTAGGACCTCAGGAGTTTCGGTGGCAATTGTAGGAGGTGCACTGCCCATTTTCTGTAGGGCATGGAGAAGATGCTTATTCTACTCTTTTAGTAGCCTCTTTTCTTCATTTGCTTCTTGGAGCTTCTTGCAAAGGGAATCCACCGCAGATAGGGCCTCTCCTTGAAGGCTTTCAGAAGACGTCCCCATTGTGACCTGCGTCACTGTATAATTTGTAGGAGACAGATCCTTTTTTATCCTTTGAAAGGTCAGGATACGCAATTTCCATCACTCTTTCTCCTGATGCACTCTGGGAGAAGCGGGTTATCGGCTTTTGCTTCTTAGCCCCCTTTGCTGGGATGACGGAGAAGTCCATTGGTGTAGGGGACTTTCCTCTTATGCTGACTCAAGTGCTGAGAAAGCCATGCTGGACCTAAGGGAGTGGGATCAGAGGTGGAAGAGGGAGCAGATGCAGTGAATGAGGGGAAATGCGTAGAGACACTTGGTCACGGCATCGAGAGAGAGGCCAAGAAAGTGCTCACGAGAGGAAGAGACACTGTAGGGGAAGTAGTAATGGGAATGGAAGGGAGCTGAGAGATGAGAGAAGAAATAGTGGGGGACAGCTCCGCGAGAGAAGATAAAATGGAGGAAGAGGAAGGGGGAACAGTAGAAGATGGGGGAGAGGATAAGACCAAAGGAATGGTTTCCTGAGTCCATGGTTGTAGCAGTGGCAACATCCTGAGTGGATGTGCCCATTGGAACACTCTTTGCCGTTTCTTTCTCTGGGGACGTCAGAGTTACGACCTGTTCTTGTGCGGTAGAGGGAGGGCTCTCAGGAGCTTCTTCTTGAGCGGAGCTTGATTCTCCGTCTTTATCCTTTCCTTTGCCCTTTGGCAGATGTTTCGGCCTGACAGGTGCGTTGCCCAAAGGGGACGTGGTGAAATCTACTCTGAGGTAGATAAGGCCGTTCATTCTGCACCAATGCTCTGTTCACCACAGTGTCTCTCTAACCCTTACCTCAATGGTCTGAGGTGCCTTTGTTCTTTCAATTTCGGCAAATGGCCAGTTGTCCCCATTCGTGTCAAGATACACCTGATCAACTTCTTGATCATTCGTTTGATAACCTTTTGGAACAATGGCCACACCATATTGAATAATCTCTGCCAGGGCCAGGCGAGAGTGATCTTTTCTTCTGAGTTCGACCTCATGATACAGGTCAATGTAAATATCCTCGATCTGTGGAATGTGGATCAGATCGAGTTTTTCCTTAGGGAGGTAATTCCTTGGATCGAAGGTGGGCCTCGCAGGGAAATTGTGCTTTAGATTGAGCAGTTCTAGCTCTGCAAACATTTCCTGGGCTTTGTTGTGGGAAATGCAGGTGTACATACCCACTATAAGGGGGAAAGGAGTTCCACCCTTCTTTCTTTTCAAGCATTTATCATGGTATGTTATGAGCTGCCTAGACAGCTCCAACAAGATCAGCTTAGGACCAGCATACCTTGGAAATTTGGTGGGCTCCCCCAAGAAGTTAGCTGCTCTGAGATAAGTGAAGGTGGGGAATTGGGTAAATAGTGCTCCCCACTTCTCAGTCCCAGTGACTATGCTCTTGGTCGTCCGACCATGAGTCATATTTGGCCTCAAAAGGAAGACGATGTCGTAGAAGAAAGCATCATTGATCTTGGTAAACTGTGAGATGATGTTCTCCAGCTTTAACTCCGGGTAGTATTCATATTTCTTCACCTGAGGCCAAACTCCGTATCGGCTCAGTGCTGGATAATCCCTCTCTGAGGCTACAGCATAGACTACGTAGGAGTTCATGTAGAACCTCCCCGTTGTGGTGAGTTATTAGAGTTGTTCAGATATGGTGTTGCTCTTGATCTCTGCCCACTCAAAGCGCTCATCAGGAACATTCTTATTCATGGTTTCTAGGTACCTGAGCATCCATTTGGGAAAGTAATAGGCATCAGAAAGCCCAAAAACTCTACTTACAAAGGTGATGGTATCACTCAGTTCCTAGGATAAGTCGCTATGGTGAATAACCTGTGGCCACCTTATTATCACCTTCTTATTCTTTAAGTACACTTCGTTCATCAGCTACATGCATTTGTCTTCGTTATCCTCCCACGCCTTGATGCAGTCTTCTTGGCTTACAGCCACAAAATTTCGGTGGTGGGGAATTCCTAGAATGATCTCGAAGTGCCGAGCAGTGAGGTTGATTATGACCTTGCCCTTTTCATTATCGAAACACCTTGTGTCTTTGTTGTAACAGCGGGTTACCACCATCATAAACTCGTTATTTACTGCGCTGACGGGGATTCCCCCAACAAAATGTAGACCACTGCCCACCAGTTTGTCCATCCAAGGACTACCTGTGACCCTCTTGGTTCTGGCCCAGAAATCATCCATGTCAATGTGGCCGAGTTCAAAATCTCTAATGTCTAGGTCACATTCTACCTGGGACTCGGGCATTCTGACCCTTTGATACTTGTATTTCATCTCTTCCTCTGTAATCTTAGCTTTACCCTTTTACTTGGTTGGCCTATTGCTTGATGTAGACATATGTGGATCTGAGTTCAGTTGCTGATCTGCAAGAAGAAGGAGCGAATTCCAATGCAAAAGAGCCATGTTAGTCGTCAGATCTTCCATTAAAGCATCACAGAATGAGGAGTTAGCAATTTTAAGGCTTATGGGCGCTGGGCGCAGGTACACTGCAAGCTACAAAGTTAATAGTATGGCACACTGAAGCAGAGCGTTACAAGGAATAAATCAGCACCAAAGGGCGCAGGGCGCAGGTATTTTGCATATAACATCATTGTTATTGTAGACATGGGTGCACCTACGCCATTATATGCGGTTTTATACTGGGCGCAAATAAGTTTGGTGTTGCATGGGAGCAGGATGTGCCAATGGCGCAAGCAATTTGCATGCAACATGAAACTTTTGTGCGCCGAAGGGCACAGGATTAATGCGTGTAGCACTAACTTTATGTGCGCAAAAGGGGACTTTGGCGTGGCACAGGGAAAGCTTGCATGGCATGTTTATTGTTGTAAGCGGGATTGTGCCTACGCCATGTTTATGATTTACTTGGTTTATGCATGGCGCAGGGATTTTGTATGCTGCATTCAAGGTCAATGCACCCTCTTGGCACGACTGTGTTTTCTGTAACAAGGGTGGCGATTGCGCCAAGAGAAAAAGTGGCCCAGAACTAACTTTCAGGTTTCTTTCCTTTCCTGATGGGTTTGCGGTCTTTTAGGCCTCCTTCTTCATGGATTAGATGGTGAGGGAGGCATAGCAAAGAGATCTGGGTTCACTTTTGAGACAGAGCCCTCTTGGCCAGCAGATCTAGAAAGAGGGTAAAAACGGCTTGGGAGGGAAGATTTGCAAGAACGGCAGGAGGGGTTTATGGTTTCTCATATCCATATCACCAAACTTCACAAACAACCAACAAAAACAAAAAAACAAAAGAAACAAGGACCACTTACTTGGAATATATAGAATGAGAGAAACGAAGTGGGGTCCATGAACACGACATGAGAATGACTGGCATGTTGACAGGTGCAGAGGAATAAATATTTTCACGTGTTTTTGATTGTGAAAGTGATAGGGCGGATGCGCCTATATATAGCCAAAAGCGCAATAAATGCGCAAACCACTTTTTAAAGAGGTGCACCAAAATGTGTGTCGACATGGAAAACCTTGCGCCCTTTGGCACGGATATGTTTTTGTCAACATGAAATTATCTACGCCTTTGGCGCAGATTAAGTACTATTAACACTAGATTTCGAGCGCCTTAGCGTACTAAAATGTGGTGCAACATTTTAGTTGTTGACAGGAAGGCGCATGCGCCTTGGCGTAGGAAAGAAAGGCGCATCACGGGAAGGCGCAACAATTGATGTGTCAACACTTCAAAAGGTGCGCCAAAGGAAATAAAGGGGGCGCAAATTTATCCTGTGTTGCTTAGATAAAAGGTGTGCCCAGCCAAAAAAGGACCAAAATGACTAAGTTTGGAAAACTAGATTTCCCGGAAAGGGATTTTACAACATTCCGAATGCTGAGGGACCCTGATGAGGAACCAGAACAAAATTTTTGTATGGTTACCTGTAAAATTTCCCTCGTCAATTTTATAGGATAACAGAGTGAAATTAATTCCTTTTCTTATTTTTGAAAAGGGACTTTGACAATGCAAAATTAAGTTACTTAAGTGAATAAGATGAAAGAGTGAAAAAGTACATTCCCAATGAAGAAAAAAAATGTTAGAGAGAGAGGGAGGGGAGAGATAAGAAGAGAGAGAGAGAGAGGTGGAAATCCAAAGACAGGGAAGCTTTCGTTGATGAAGATAATGCTTCTGATGGATCTTGAGAGAATGCTCCAAGTGAAACTTATTATCTCTGACCTCCTATTGAACCGAAATATTGTGGTTACAATCTCCTTCTTTTGTGGGATATAGAAACATTCCAAAACATGGAATAAATGTTCAAAAACAATATTAAGTGAATTGTACCATGTGAACTTGCGATGATTGCTCATTCTTACAAACATGATGATCCTCTTTGAACACAAGGTCGGAGTTAGGATATTAATAGCATCACCTTACTCCTCTTGACTTTGAGATTCACCTCTGTGACAAAGATGTATCCTTTTTGTTCTGAATATTTTCTTTAGTGCTCACATTATTGTATAGGTTAGATAAATATTTGAGTGGAATGTTAATATTAGTTATATTAATATTGTGTATATTATTAATAATGAGTTAATATAAATCATATTGATAATATAGTTAGTGTGAGTGAGTTGTAATAACAAATCATGTATTTATTTAGAGTTGTGTGAGAGATATGTGGATCATGGAGAGATAAGGGGAATTCATGATTGGAGTTGACTCCTCCTTTATAGGAGATCAATCTTCTATATATTGTAACCTCTTTACATTAATTAAAATTTTGTATGTTTTTGAATAAAAAGTGTGTTTATAATTATTTTTGAGTCTGTAATTTGTACAAGGCTCATCTAAATCTTGAAACTTTTTGAATGGAATCAACCTCAAGATGCTCAAACACCTTCTTGTTTATTTGTTACTCATTAGAAAAGGTCTTCTTTTCCAAATAGAAGAATTACTCTCGTTCTCAACTGAAAGTGAGTATTGTGAAACCTTTAGTATATCCAGTAAACCATGATTTCTTGCAACTATCACAATCACATCCAAGTGCTCTTTCATCAGCGTAGGTGACTCACCATCCTCGTTTCTTGACCAGTGTTAAAAAACTTACTATTTTTAGTAATCCTTAATGTAGGAATTTTTTCTTAGTTACCAGATGTTTAATTTGACACTTTCGAGTTTTCTTGATGTGTGAGGAGCAATGTCAACTCAGAGAATGCATTGTTTATAGTACTTAATTTTTATACGTTGTTAAGCTTAAGAAGGATTACTCATTTTAGAATTGGTTCTTCCTGGTTTTGGAATGGAATGAGAATAGTCTCAAAAGTTTTGTTATTTCACAAGGAGGTTTAATTTTCAAAGGATTTCAATTGTCATAACTTTGTAGATCTATAAATTGAGTTTTTTATAACAGGAGACTTTGTATGGTCATTAAAAATAAGGTAGGCCACCATTGGATGCAAGTTATGAATAATTTGGAATGTGTTTTTTAGAAGGAGTTGTTTTAATCTTATGGGGATTAAACAAGGGGTTTGGGAGATATGAGCAACTTTTTATTTTTATTATATGAGGTGTCTAGCATATTTTCAACAACATAACAACAGGGGGGGTGAGGTTGGGAGGTAAAAATGCAGCTTTAAAACTAAAAAACGGTTAATTGTTTGAATATGAAGCTTTTTTTATCTCACTTGCACACTTTAACTCAAGTTTGACTCAAATAAGCTTAACTGGGGTTGAATGAGGGTTAATGTGGAGTCGCACCCTAAAAATAAGGGGAAAATGGACAAAGGGAACAAGAGGGGATCCTAAATTATCTTTGCATTAGATCATACCAAGTGTCAACTTGATGTTTCATGAGAGTGAGATGCAGGGGGACTATAAACTAGCACTCGAGGCTTAATAGAGGTTTTCCATGTGTCTGGGGGCTAACTGAGAGAGAGGGGAGTGCACTTTCTTGTACCTCGTGTCCCTTTACACCTTGGGAAAAGTGAAAGGGGACACAAAACCTTTAAAAATTTTCCATGGGTCATCCTGTCATGAGGAGGGGGTCTGATTTCAAGTTGGGTTCAAGTTTTCCCCTAGCACTCCAAATACTTCAAGTTGATGTTTTTAAGTGACAAAAACATGAAAATGGAAAGGGGGCATAATTTTTTGTCCCCCGCATACTTTTGAATGTTGGGAAAAGTGAAATGGGACATATGACCTTGAAAAATGTACCAATAGGTCCAAAACATGAGAAAGGGGTCTATTTTTTGCATTGTGCTCACTTAACCACTCAAGTCACAAGTTTTAAGTGACGAAAACATAACATGCATAGGGGGAGTGAAATTTGGTGTCCCTCATATCCCTTTATACCTTGTAACAATTGCAATGGGACACACCAACTTGAAAAGTGTGATCAATCCTTTAAGTGATGTTGATGTCATCATCCCAACGTGAATTAGAACACACAACTTGCATTTTCTTCCTCAGAAGTGAAATTTGGAGTTTGGAGGTGAAATTATATATGATTTTTTTATGAAAAAAATGCAACATAATACAAGAATCTCTTAAGCAAAAAAGTGGGTAGTATGAGAGCACGCCCCAAAGCCACAAACACACTAGGCGATGCCTAGGAAAGCAACAAAAAATTATAAAGTGTTAAAAACAAAAACATTTAACGATGAAGGAACATAAGGACCAGGAGAACCAAATGACCCCTGAGAAGTAAGAGAAACAAAGAATACATTCTTCTCCTTATATTTCGTGACAAAATTCCATGACACCTATGGGGGAGCCAATGCAATCGGAGGGACTAGGCGAGGGCTATTCAGACTCGGGTCATAACTAGAAGACTCAGAGACATGTGATCGCTTAGTAGCACTGCCAGCTGGGGGAATCTCAACACTCATATTTTTAGAATTTTCGAGAGGAGAGCATGTGTTGAATTCCGGCGCTGAAAATGGCTACCAGCCTTTAGGCCATAGAGCAGTCATTTTTTTTCTTTTTTTGAGACTTATTGAGCACGTAACCCTCTTGCAGGTGACTATTTTAGTAACATAATCTACACCGGAAGGTTGTGTTCTCATAATCAAGAAGTTGAATCCATCTAAAACCATCATGAATTAACTCCAACTTATCAGGAAGCCCCTTGCCGAGGTCCACCTCAATGCAAATATGAGCATATGTTTATAACCCTTGTTTGGAACATTCATCATCTGCCTTAATGAAATGACCAATAGAGTTACTAATAGCTTCACAAACAGCATGATGCCAGAAGGGGAGAGGAATATTAGGGAGACAGACCCAAACCGACATTTTGGAGATGGCCATAAGAGAAGGATCAAAATCCTCAAACCATGGAGTGAGAAGAAAACCATCCCTACCCCAAAACCATGGGCCATCAGTAAACACTCGTTGATAATCAGTAGGAGAAGAGAACTCGCCCAAGTGGAATCTCACAAGAACTCACCCAAGTGGAGTGAATCCATTTATGGAGAGCCTCTGTCTAAGGCAAAAAACCATTAAATCTACATATAAGAGCATTAAATATTCTATAAGTTCATTCCAAAAACTTTAAAGACTCGATTTAGCTTGAAACTTGAGTTATGACACCATTCACCCTTTTAGCACGAAGGAACAACAACAATGGCTAGAGATACCACTGAAGATATTGAATACTTAGACAAAAATTGATGTGTGGAAATCATGTGGATGATTTCAAGAGCTTTCCATTGAATTTTTTTATCTCCAAAATCCTCATGGAACCCCCATAATATTTAGAACAAGATGTCTTTCTTTGTTGAAGCCTTCATTCCCTATGCGCAAAATGACCTTATTTTGCTTAAGTTATTCCCGACATTAATTACTTCCACATATTTTCCCTAAACTACATTGGATAACTTCATTTCTCTCCTATACAACTCCTAGATGAGTTGAGTCTTCCCTGTCAGCTTCTAGAGGATGTCCTTATGCTGCAATATGGCTAAAAATAGCCAATTTGGTGCTTTAAAGAGCACTATTCCACCTCAGAGCTTAGTATTATCATTAAATCAATCGAGATACACCCCCCTTCACATGAAACAAACTTTAAAACCATGTTATCACATTTCTCTTAGCCAAAATGAGGATGGCACAAACCCGGAGGGGCTTCATGAGTTGATGGGTTGGCTAGAGGAAAGGTTAACAATGACCAGGAGAGTGGTTTCCAAATGGTGGGATTATTCGTAACGGTCAAAAAAATTATGAAAAGAGATCATATTTTACATTAATGCAATAAGATACAAGATAGCTTTCAACAAAAAATCATGTGGTATAAGAGCATGCCCCAAAACCATAAACAAGAAAACAACGAACAAACTAGGCCGAGCTTAGGAGAACAACCAAAAAAATAGGAAATTCCTAGGAAATCACCAGAGCATAAAATTAAGAAGCAGTTGCAAACATTCCCGAAGCGGGAGGATCATGATCATCCAACTAGCCCAAACCTAGGAGGTCCTTTTCGACATCCGGAATGTCCCAACTAGTGGGATTTTCTCTTACATTTTCTGTCTCCTCTTGAATGGGGGTGGCGAGAGAGAGACAATGGAATTTATCTAAGTGTGGAGGTGGTGGCGAGGGAAGATTCCAGTCATCCATAGTGTGTGTCTCAGGGGAAATAGGTGTGCCCCACCCGATTTGACAAGAAAGGGACCCCCAGCTTTGCTAGCGAGCTAGTGGTGAGTGACTCCTACAATGTTGAGGACGAGGTAATCAACGAGCCCGACTGAAAGAATATTGTTGAGAGTGGCTATGATGACCACCACGACCATGCAGTGAGGAGTGCTAAGATGATGAGACTGGCTCCCGAGTGACATTGCATGGGGCATCCCCCCAGTTCTGGAACAGATTTTGTAGGTGGTCCACCTCCAGGGAAACTTTGTTAGCCTGGAATTGAATCTGCAGGAGCACATTAGAGATAACCATAGACTTTTTATACACAAAAAATTATTGATCAACTTCAGAATTAGCAAAGAAAAAATCATTTCTTTATTTCCATATCCAAAACAGAATTTCCCCTTTGAAAACATGTCAAATCTGGGCAAACATATGTAGAAGCTTGGGGTTATCTCCTAAAGGAACATTCTTCCAAGTAAAGCATTGGGGTCTAAGATGAAAGAAAAATGAGTGTATACAATTCCAAACAAGTTGCGCTTTCGAAGAGAACTAGAAGAGATACATTAAAGTTTTCAAGTGGCAACATAATGGGCACTTGGGAGCTGGGACCCCAATTTGAACAAGTCGAGACCCCACGGGAAGACCTTGCTGTAGAATACACCACAAAAAGTGGGTAATTTTAGGCTCCACATAGATAGACCAAACAGTGTTAAATCACCTGCCCCAAGAAGACTGATTGGAATGAATCCCCCATCGAGTGTTGAGTTTCTCAACCATGGGCAGATGAGGTGAAAGCCAGTGGTAGCCTTTACTGGCAGAATAATTATGAAATGGGGTATCAACATACCATTTTCAGTCCATCTACCAGGGGCGAGAGGTACGCATAAAAATATTGTGCAGCATGTGGTCAGGGACCAAATTGAGCATTTCAGTGATTGCAGCATGATCCTGGTTGGTTATCCGATATCGAGCTTTAAGCTCAGGCCAAGAATACCAGGATTGGGAGTGTTTACAAAATAAATCTTGGATGGTGCAAATGTCGTGCTTGAAAATTTTGACCCAGGAATCCCCGGGATCTGTGTAAAACACTTATCCTAAGCCTAAAATATCGGTGACCACTAGAGAGAATGATGGTTAATGGAGATCTCATTACGAAAGTCGTTGCCTTTCCATTGAAGCCATGGTTTGATGTACTCTCATGCTTTCTAAATGCTTTTAAGCACAAAAGTGCCAACAACTTTAAGAAGTACCAGAGCAATAAGAAGGTTGACAAACCCCAAACCTTTCCATGCATGGTGGCCGTAAGGGGATCCTTCTTCGATGTCATGACGCAGAAGCACTTTCCCATGCTTCTTAGCCTTGGATGCATCTAACAATCCATTTTTCACAGAGTGCATGCCCTTATCGTTGAATGTCAATAAGGCCCAACCCCCCAGAATTGTAAGGAAGGAAACATACCTCCCAAGCAACATGATGAAAACCTTTTCCAGTGGAATTGTTGGCCCATAGAAATTCTTTGAGGAGCTTCTCCATCTTCTGAATAGAGGCTTTGGAAGGCACCCAACATGAGGAATAATAAACGTGTGTGGCCACCAGAACTTTGGAACAAATTTGGAATTTTCCTACCAAGGACAAGGGTCTGGTAATCCAATAATCTAATTTTTGGCCATCCATTGAATAAAATATTGCCATAGCTCAGTCGGTGATGCCTAAAAAGCAAAATAGATGCCAAGAAATTTAAAAATTTCTCCATGTGCAAGAATCTTCCATTCAAAAGAGGCTAGCCAAGCAGGCTTTATGAGGAAGGATTGCCGATAATACTGGGTTTTATGCCATTGAATGGAAGAACCAGACGTTAAATAGAAGATATCAAGGCAGTGCATGGCATTTTGGATATTGGATTCTTCCTCAATGAGTGTGAGAAAGGAATCGTCTGCGAAGTGACCATAATGGTCAAAATTTTCAATTTTGCATGCTAGACATTTTACATGATAACAATAGTAAATTTCTTCTTAATTAGATTATTTTTGAAAAAAATCAAGAATTCATTTGATATATACTCTCCTCCACTGTCTAATCTCAACACCTTTATATAATGACCATTTTTCTTTCAACCATGTCCTTAAAATCTTTGAACATATCAAATATTTATGATTTTTGTTTCAATAAATCACCCAAGTCTTTCTGCTGAAATCATCAAGAAAAGTTTAGAAATATATGTTTCTAAAAATCAAAGGTTTTTCCATATGGCCACACAGATCATGAACAATCTTAAAAGGATTGGTACCAACGAATAATCTTTCTATATGTTACTTTCCTAAGATACAAATTTTACAAGCCTTCCTTAGTTGTTCTTTTTTTGGCAACACAATAACCATATTTTTCTTCTATAGAAAATTTAAACCATCGACTTAAATGTCCAAAACTTAAATGTCATAACCAAGATGATATTTTATTAAAAAATGTAATGAAAGGAAATATGTTTCTACCATGACTAATTGAGAGATTTTTGCATATGTATTTGAGGCATTTTTAGAAGTATTTGGAGTTTTTAACAAGATACCTCCTAAACAATATCTCGATGAGGTTTTTCTAAAGTTATCTTTGAGATGTCTCTTAAGCAACATCTTGTGAGAATTTACGTATGAAATATCACTATAGTGATATCTTGTGGGAGTTTGATTTAAATTTTTGTATGAGATATCTATTAGGAGATATTTTGTGGGAATTTGATTTGAGGTTGTTCTTAAGATGTCTCCTAGGTGACATCTTGTGGGAATTCATTTTGAATTTTCAATTGACATCACTGTAGTGATATAAATTATGGGATTTTGATTTTAATTTGCAGCCAAAATATCACTGCAATGATATATTGTGGGATATTGAGCTCCTATTTCTTAATGATATCCCTTTGTAGCAAGAGCTAGAGAAAATGTTATTGACAATTCACTTTGTATTTTTAAGGGAATCATTTTGTTTTTTGTCATCCCAATTTTTACTATTAACTCATAACTTGGACTTTTATTCAATATCACACATGCATCATGCTTAAAATAAACTATGTATCTCTTTTATTTTAACTACCCAATACACATCTAGAATGTGTTTCTTTTCACCATGCATGGTCTTATTGTTCACCATCCATTCTCCCATCACAAACACTATGTTATTGTTTCTTAAATATACTTCATATTTAATTGATTCATCCATGTTTACAAATAAATATAGACTTCTAGTCATGTGATTACTACATCTACTTTCTAAAAACCAAATATGTTTTGTGCTTTCTTGAGCAACATTACTAATTGTAAACATTGAACCATTATGCTCATTGTTAGACTAATTTTCTCTACAAAAATTGTGCGATCTTTTTTTATCGGTAATAATTGGAAAAGGCTCCAAGGGCCATTACAATAAGAAATATATTCAATGAGAGCCCACAAGAAACAACAAAGAAAAAACTAGAACCACCTAAACAGTCTTCAGGCCACTAGAATTTGACCAGAAGTTGATCCAAAGGGTGGACAAAAAGACAAAAAACACAACTAAGCAGAAAAAGATCAAAACATCTTGATCCACCCACCCCAGAAGGCAATATTTTTTAATTAAAACCAAACACGCCAAAGTTGTCATCAAAGTGCGGTTACTAGGCCCATAGGGTTTCTTATTGTGACTCTAACATTTCCACCAAGTTCTCTTTTAAGTTTGGATTTTCTATTCTGCACCAAATTCTATCTACCCTCATCTTCATTTTCTTGTGTGTCATACGTATTTCTTATGAATTATTTATACTTCTGGCCTTCCCAAAACTCCATCACTTTTAGGTTGTTTAGGTCGACAGGGTGTGTAGCACCCTTCGATGTCTTGTGGAATTTAGACTTTTCCACATTTTCTCCATCCTCGTTATTACTTTCAAAACTTCTAGACTTAATTTTATTCGTTTCATCATGTTGCCCCAGGCTTAGCACTATTTCGATATCAATCCCTTCTTTGAACATTACCTTCCCTTCCTTATTTGGAGCCACACCTTCTTCTGCTTGATCTAGACTCCTAACCTCCTCATATTCAAATTGTCCTCTCTATCCCTCCCCATCTGATCATGGAGACTTCATTTGTTCCTTAGGCTCTAACAAAAATTGCACTATCAACGCATAATGTCTATTTGTTTAAATAATTACATTGGACATGCAATTTGTCATACCTATGACCATAAGTATAGTTATGGTTAGTGCCTTGGCCTCTTGCATTGGAAGTGTAGGAATTTGTATTAGTTCTTCCACCATCATAAAATGTGCTAGTTATTTCGCTTCCTCTTTGGAAATCTCTTCCTTTGCTTTTGTTGAAACTTGATATTTCTCTTCAATTGATAACTGAAACTTGTGACTTAATGCATATTCAAGAGAGAACTGCCAGATCTATTCACTATTTTCGCATGGGATAACAAAGAACTCGTTAACTCATCAACAGACAATTATGTTAAATCCTTATATTCTTCTATCGCAACTACAATAGAATCAAACTTACTAGGAAGACATATGATATTTTTGGCAATCCTTTGTTCTTCTAATGACACACCATGAGACCTAATTTGATTAATGACACCTACTAAAAGAGAAATTTACAAATTTTGAATCTTTCATATACAATTTTTTGAAATATCTCTTAAGCATTTGTAACTCAGTAATTTTAACTTTGCTTGAACCCTAGTATGTAGTTTAAAGGCTTTCTCTTGCCTACTCTACAAGGCTATTTTCAACTAGCTTCTAGATATCTTGAGAGCATAATAAGGTCTTCATTCTTATGTTCTTGTAATAGTAATTCTTCTTAGTGAGAATGAGAATTTGAGATTGTTTTCACTCTTGCATGCCATTTTAAACTATGATGAAAAATAAATAGTGTTCCTAAACTTTGATACCAATTTGAAGGATTGTTGATATGAATCCTTACCTAGAGGGTGTATGCATAATAAACAAGGCCATGATATGGCAAATCCTGCCGAAGATGATGTTTTTTGTTATGCGAGAAGAGTAAATAAAATAACGTTGAAGTGTAGTGTTATTTATCAATTATGCAATGTACCTGCACAGTCTAAGCAAAAGAGATGTTGAGATATTGAAAAAATAACATAATATGCAATCTTGAGTCCACAACCAATTTTGTTACAAATTTATGACAAGTGCTCTAGTAAATATGTATGCAGAATGTGGAAGCGTACACAAGGTGTGTGACCTGTTTGATAATAAATTTCGGGAAAATATGTTCTCATGGAATGTAACTATTACAGGATATGCACAAAATGGCTTTTACAAGAATGCTCTCAATCTCTTTAAAGCAATGAAGCAAGTAGGAATTTACCTCAACCATGTAAGTTTTGCTAGCGTTTTATTAACATCGAACCATATAGATTTAGTAGATGAAGGTTGCAAATACTTGAATGCCATGAGTGGTTCTTATTACACTATGCCCACAATAGCTCATTGTATGCATGGTTGACATTCTTGACCATGTAGGATATATACATATGTCGATGATGTTAGGTTGTTAATCTTGGCCGTCCGCATCTTGTCTGTTGTCATAGGGGCGAGGGTTCGACCCAACTTGCAAATGCCTTTGCCGCAATTAAAGAATAAGTAGGGGTTTCTCCTCGAGGAGAAAGTCTACGCCGCTAGGGTCGATGATGGAAGGTGCATTGTTGGGAGAGGGTGTATAGGTGACTATGTAATTTTATTTTGTTCCAATTTGAATATTGTGTAATAGTAAAGAAATTGGGTATTTGTTTAGTGTTTAGGAGTTCTATAGGAATGTATTCATTATATTGACCTGCTTGATAATATCTAAAATTATTATGGAAACGGAAACAACATATATAATATGATTGGACTAGGTGTGGGTGAGACTGGTGTGGATGAAATTATCATAGACAATGTGTCTATTTCCAACAAATAAGTTAAACAAATACATGCCTAAATTTTGTACTAGATTTTTTTTCGGTGCCCGAGATCACATCGATATATAGTGTGCTTGTATGTGACGTTCTTGGAGTTGATGTAATTAATGCGTCGATGTTTAGAAATGAAAATTTGATCATTAACATGGATGTCAACGCCAACAAAATGAAGCCTTTAATTCTTCTTCTTTTTTTGATACTTTACCTATGAACACAATTATTTTATCACCTACTGAAGTATTTGAAAGTTTATTTGGTAGAGAAAAGCACACTCAAACAAATTTTAATTAATGTTTTGACCCTGAAGCATTAATGTTTTAAGGATGACAGATAATGGCTTTAACAAAATTCGACATTCTCTTTGGTGAAGCATAATAATTTTGAATCCAATGCGAAAAATAACTGTTTGAAGGTAACAAAAGATTTGTTAGTAAGTATTTCAAACATGAATCTTAATGTAGCAGGTGGAGGAAAAAAATAAAATACCTCAGACAGATGTTACGTCAATTTGAACAAAACTTTCTTAAAGGAAATTATGCAGATTTGATAAGACTATGTGATGGCACATTTGTTCCTGGGGGCTGTTTAAGCTTCTCAATGTATTCAGTGGGCAGATTGGAATCCCTGTGGAGACCTGACCGTAATGAGATTGGCTCCATTTACATTTGTCTTGTTCCATTTAGTGTGTATCTTATAAAGGTAAGGAGGAGCATTTATTTTTCCATTATGTGCAGTGACAATGGATGTGTGTGTGTGTGTGGAGAAGAAAATGTAATGTGAGAAGATGCTCGTATTTTTTAATCTTTTTATAATATAAATTTTGTTTAGTTTTGAAATTTCAGAAAGAGTGTATAACTTAAATGGAAAGGAAGGATGTTGATTCATAAATTAGAGGGTGTGAGAAAAGAGTATAAAAGGTGAAAACAATATGAGTATAACTTCAAGGTAAAATTGGTGGGAAAAGGTGTGCAATGTAAGGAAACGGAAGAAAAGGTGTGCAATGTAAAAAATTGTTTATTTTAAAATTAAATGAGTACTTCATTTCCTTACAATTTTAAATTATTTAAACATAAAATAGAAATTGGAAAAAATATGGGCTTATAACTTGAATACGCCAAGTAGCCAAAATTGTATTTCTTCCTAAGATGGCTTGTACAAAGAGATCCTGGTACACCAAATTTGTCATCCTTGGCGGTAACTTAAGAAATTATCTTCAATTCCTTCACTTATTTTCTAAGGAAATCTATTTATGTGTAGTTCCGATATCCCTTGGCAGACAAAATGTAACATTTATTTACGAGTTGAAAGTTGAAACCAATTACAAATGTGGAGAATCTTGCATTGCATAACATAGGTTATTAGGGAGAGAAACGAGAAGCTTCATACTCTGTCTTGTTATATCCAAAATCAGACTCTGGATATGCCTTCCTGAACTTTCTCTGCACAAAAGGATAATGGTTTCTCTTTCACTGCACCTGCTGGTTCTATGCAATATGCACATAAAACAACATTTCCTGATGCAACAACCAACGAAAATCAAGGCAAATATGGAAGTTATGATGGTGACAATATCAGCTTGATGATATAAATAATCAAAAATCAACTTGCAAGCAATAAATTCAAGAGTTACATAGTTACAACATATCTTAAAGAATGTCAGAATTTAGGCCAATGGATTAACTAGGAACTTCTAGATTTTAAATTAATGAATTGGGTGACCAGCAATTGGCTTGGTGGGTTTATATTGATGAAAAACAAAATCACAAGTTTTATAGCTGAATTCGCATTCATTTGGGTAATTTTAATAGTAATTTTATTTACCTGAACAAGAAAACTTTGGCAGTAACAATGATTAGCTTGGTTTTTCAGATTTGTGGAACAATAACTGGTTAACCAATACTTGAGATTGGAATGAATTAAAAAATTGGAAATCAAATTCTAAATCACGCCTGCAACTTAATTAGTCAATTTAGGATTAAAATAATGAATAAACCAGGACCAAAAGTATCTTACTTGTCTGCAAAGTTGAAATCCAAAGCCAGGGCATGTAAATGGCTTAAGGATGAAAAGAGGGCTTTAAACCTTCATAAGGAATTAAGGGACAGAGAGAATCGGGAGGATGACTTGTTAGAGACCTAAAACAAGGTAAAAGCAACAGCTCAGCACACCAGATTGCCCATGGAACATGGTATGAAAGTTACATGCAAGTTATAACTAGTCTTATCTTTACAAGCTAATCTGAAAATAAGATAAAATTTATAGCCCAAATTCATTTCTTGTTGTGCATGAATATATACTTTTATCCCAGAGCAGAAGGCATGGATCTAGAACGAAGCTAAATACTATACCTGCAAAGATTAAGGGTTCACAAAATATATTGATGAAAAACAAAATCACAAGTTTTATAGCTGAATTCCCATTCATTTGGGTAATTTTAATAGTAATTTTATTTACCTGAACAAGAAAACTTTGGCACTAACAATGATCAGCTTGGTTTTTCAGATTTGTGGAACAATAACTGGTTACCCAATACTTCAGATTGGAATGAATTACAAAATTGGAAATCAAATTCTAAATCACGCCTGCAACTTAATCAGTCAATTCAGGATTAAAATAATGAATAAACCACGACCAAAAGTATCTTACTTGTCTGCAAAGTTGAAATCCAAAGCCAGGGCATGTAAATGGCTTAAGGATGAAAAGAGGGCTTTAAACCTTCATAAGGAATTAAGGGACAGAGAGAATCGGGAGGATGACTTGTTAGAGACCTAAAACAAGGTAAAAGCAACAGCTCAGCACATCAGATTGCCCATGGAACATGGTATGAAAGTTACATGCAAGTTATAACTAGTCTTATCTTTACAAGCTGATATGAAAATAAGATAAAATTTATAGCCCAAATTCCTTTCTTGCTCTGCATGAATATATACTTTTATCCCAGAGCAGAAGGCGTGGATCTAGAACGAAGCTAAATACTATACCTGCAAAGATTAAGGGTTCACAAAATATATTTCAAACAGAAAAACATGGCACTACCAAGGTCATCCCAAATTTCCTTGGACATGACACAATAGTATCAGTTGATTAGAAGTCCTGGAGTAAAGGTTTCATAGGCTGCTTTGGCCAAAAACTAATAGAATGCTTCATGGTAGAAAGAATAGATCGATAATTTTAATGACTAAAAATTGCAACTCTATTGACGGTTTGACCTAACAACTGGCATCAAGTTTCAACATTGTGAAGAATTGCAATCTATTGATTTCTGCCCCCCCCCCCCCCCCCCCCCCCCCCCGTAATTCCATTGATTTCTACCTACTTACAGTTATCCACAAAGATAATTTACCATAGAATAAATCAGTAAAGAATCTGGTACTAATATCAGAGAACCTATCCTATGGTATATACTATAGGCATACCTGTAAATCCTTTTGGCAATGGAGGATCCATTTTTGAACGAATGTCCACGGCGAAAAACATCTTAGAAGGCTGATCTGGAGGCATATCAATGGCCTTGGTTCGACCCTGCCATACTAGAGCTGCAATGGCATCAAATGAGGAGCACTTCTTTCGATTACCATCGTCCATGGCTTTCTTCTTTAGTCTCTCGAGCTTGTCTATGGTAAAAGGAAACACCTTATAGCTATAATCAGGTGGAAGAGAGACACTGGAGACGTCAGAATCTGCTACATCTACAGTTGTGAAGGAATTTCTCATCTCTTCTGGGATGTCACTCAATTTCATGGCCTCTAAATGCTCATATTTGATCTTTGGAACATCTCTGGCTTTCAAACATGTCCGGTCCGGAAGTGGGTGGGTTATCACTCCCTAACGCCTTGCTACAGAAGAGAAGTTCATCATGAATTCCATCGCTCCAAACCCATCAAATAATGAGTGGTTCATAGACATTCCCAGCACTATACTGCTGCATTTTAATATGGTTACCTGTTACCCCACAAAACAAATATAAACATTTCAAATACCAATGACAATTTAGAACAAACAACTTCCTCTTAAGAACATATCTAACACAATTACCTGCATCATGAGCAGAGGCGTGTCCCCAAAATTTTTAGCATTGCTGGGTTGGAGAACCAGGCTTCTAAAAGCTACAACTCTGCAAATAATGGATTCACAAAGACAGGGCCATTCTCGAGCCCCTCAACATTGTTGAAACCTGTCATACACAATTAGGCCATTAAATGCAAGGTTGGACAGTTTGTCTTCCTCGAAAACTGCCACAAATAAAGAGAAAAGTTAACTGGCCAATGAGATTGAGAGATAAATGATGTTTTAAAATTATTAAAAAATAAATAAATTAACTAACTATAGTCCCATGCCAAAATAATCCGCATGGCAACATTTGATTGAGGGAAAACAAATAGATTAATGAGTGAGGTGAAGACAATATACCTGCCTTCGGCAGGATAATAAAGTTTGAAGAATAGTTCAAAACATTAAAGTTTATGTGAGCTGTATCAGGGTTTGTTTTCTGTTATGATTTGATTGATAAATCCGACACTAGAAAACAATTTGGGCTATTTTATTTGACAGAGGTAAAGCCGCCCATTATGATACATCGTATTAGGTGGACCATCTTATCTGACTATTTTTCTTCAACTATATTTAGGCTTCCTGGAAGCTTTAATATCCATACTCCATAGATTTGAAGTAGTATTTCTTGTGCTGAGAAAAATGGGTTCATGTATCTGAAATGCAATCCATAGGCTTAGTAAACTATCAATTCTTTGTAGAAACATTTGTTTGCAGTAAAATGGGTTCTTGGGTTGCAACATTTGGGATTGTTGCAGCACTGTTTTTGGTTTCTGCTAATGCTCAGCTCTCTGCAACATTTTATGACAATTCATGTCCAAATGCCTTGTCTATAATCAAGTCTGAGATTAAAAAAGTGGTGGGAAATGAATCAAGGATGGGTGCATCTTTCCTTCGTCTTCGCTTTCATGACTGCTTTGTTGAAGTATAAATTCTACCTTCTCTTTTTCAGTGATTGTTCAAAATCTCAAATGTTTCTAAACTGTAGGTCAATTTCATAGAATTTAGATAGCCACAGTCTAAGTGTATTACTATATAAACAACATGCAACGAGTTGTCTAACATAGAAACACATGCAACAATATTTTTATGTCACTACAGAATTTTTTGTTGGTAAAGTGAATAAATCTACTCTTGCAATAAACATGCAGAACAATTAGAATTCCTTTTGCAAAACTTTTATCTAGTAGCATTAGGAAAATTTCCATCATTATTCTGCCACATCTTCAACTTATAGTTCAGAACATTTATGCTTCTGGAAAGCTGCCTTGGATTGTAAAACTCTCTTTGTACAACGTTTTGAAGCTCCCTTAAATTCTCCGTGTTGTTAGTTATTGTTGTAATCTTTTCCTTCACATTGGCTGTGCTGTCTCTTTAGATACAGCAATGTACTTTATTTCACTCCATAATTTTTGTTTGTGAAGTGAATAAATCTTTTCTTACTATTAGAAATCCTTTTGCAAACCTTTATCTGGCAGTATTAAAATAAATGCAAAGTTCTATCATCATTATGCCACACGTCTTCAACTTATAATTCAGAACAGCTTTGCAGAGTGTTTTAAAGCTATGTGTAGCTGTCTCTGCGTTGTTAATTTATGATTATTGTAATCTTTTATTCTGCCTTCTAGGTTGTGCTGTCTCTTTTACTTATAATTAGAAGAGATGGCCGGGGCCCAGCCTAGAAGACTCTATCATTATAATGTACATTATAATTCTAATTTGTTCAGTACAAAAATAAAATGTCAGGGTTGCGATGGGTCTGTACTCTTGGATGGTTCATCCGGTGAAAAGACAGCAGGGCCAAATTTACACTCTGCCAGGGGTTTCAATACAATAGATGCTATAAAGAGAAACCTGGAGGTAGCTTGCACTGGAGTTGTGTCCTGTGCTGATATTTTGGCTGTGGCTGCCCATGACTCTATTGTACAAGTGAGTGGAAATATCTTTCTGACTAGCTCTTTTTAATGCCATAATAATTCAATGTCTGTAACTTAATTTTTAACAAAAATAATAAATGTTTAAAAAAAAGAAAAGGAAAGACCAAAGAAGAAGTGGAAGTAAAAACTGGAGCAAAAGATATTTATAATTATTTTAGTAAATAAAATTTCTGTAATATTTGATTGCAGTTGGGAGGTCCAACATGGACAGTACCCCTTGGAAGAAGGGACTCCAAAACTTCAAATCAAAATGGTGCCAACAATAACATTCCTTCTCCAACTTCCTCTCTGAGAAATTTAACTGCAAGATTTCGAGCTCAAGGGCTGTCTAGTAAAGACCTGGTGGCTCTTTCAGGTAAACTAAAACCCATCAATCTTCCCTCTGAAAACAATATGTAAATCTAAGATAAACTTAACCTGCTCAAGGTTTATAACATTACAGGTGCTCATACAATAGGCCAAGTTCGTTGCACACTGATAAGAAGCAGAATTTACAATGATACTGATATTGATCCTGCCTATGCCGTAGAATAAATCAGTAAAGAATCTGGTACTAATATCAGAGAACCTATCCTATGGTATATACTATAGGCATACCTGCAAATCCTTTTGGCAATGGAGGACCCATTTTTGAACGAATGTCCACGGCGAAAAACATCTTAGAAGGCTGATCTGGAGGCATATCAATGGCCTTGGTTCAAGCCTGCCATACTAGAGCTCCAATGGCATCGAATGAGGAGCACTTCTTTAGATTACCATCGTCCATGGCTTTCTTCTTTAGTCTCTCGAGCTTGTATATGGTAAAAGGAAACACCTTATAGCTATAATCAGGTGGAAGAGAGACACTGGAGACGTTAGAATCTGCTACATCTGCAGTTGTGAAGGAATTTCTCATCTCTTCTGGGATGTCACTCAATTTCATGGCCTCCAAATGCTCATATTTGATCTCTGGAACATCTCTGGCTTTCAAACATGTCCGGTCCGAAAGTGGATGAGTGATCACTCCCTGACGCCTTGCTACAGAAGAGAAGTTCATCATGAATTCCATCACTCCAAACCCATCAAATAATGAGTGGTTCATAGACATTCCCAGCACTATACTGCCGCATTTTAATCTGGTTACCTGTTACCCCACAAAACAAATATAAACATTTCAAATACTAATGACAATTTAGAACAAACAACTTCCTCTTAAGAACATATCTAACACAATTACCTGCATCATGAGCAGAGGCGTGTCCCCAAACTTTTTAGCATTGCTGGGTTGGAGAACCAGGCTTCTAAAAGCTACGACTTTGCAAATAATGGATTCACAAAGACAGGGCCATTCTCGAGCCCCTCAATATTGCTGAAACCTGTCATACACAATTAGGCCATTAAATGCAAGTAAAAAGAAAAGTTAACTGGCCAATGAGATTGAGAGATAAATGATGTTTTAAAATTATTAAAAAATAAATAAATTAACTAACTATAGTCCCATACCAAAATAATCCACATGGCAACATTTGATTGAGGGAAAACAAATAGATTAATGAGTGAGGTGAAGACAATATCCCTGCCTTCAGCAGGATAATAAAATAAGAAACCATACTTGACTTTAGGTTAAATGCTAAACATATATGAGCTCAACATGAATAAAAAACAATATATTCAAAATCCTACAACGCTTTAGTACCTTTCTTCTTGCTTACAAAATACAAACTAATACCTCTTCTAAAGATATTATACCTTCTTACTTCTACAAGAAAAAAAGTGGTTAAATTACATAAATGCACTACGTGCATATGGATTTTCTTGGAGATTTACATTAATGAGAAAATATCCTCCAATTAACTTATGTTGACAAAACTGTCACTAGTAAATGCGAATATCAATTTTAATTTGGAAAAACTACATGATAATTCGCCGGAGGCGTTTACTTTGAAGAAGGCATTGCTGGGAAGTGTCAAATTCCGGTGATTAACTTTACCGGTCGCTGGAATTTAGATTTTTTTATAAGCCCTAGATATTTTTGTAACTTTACAGGGGTGTTCTTCAAAGGCGGCAAAAGCTATGAGCTTGCTTGTGCTGTTGGACTACTTAAAGGGTAGAAGCTCCACGATATTTCCAGCGGCACGGCGTTGTCGACGACGCTGTAGCAGACGACGAGGAATGCGGTGGGAAATGGAGGGTTTCTGAACATTATCAACCTCAAAGGCGGCAAGGTAGGGTTTGGTGCGGTCAAGCCGGGCTCCAAGGCGAAGCTGGACGCCATGTATGTCGGGTGCAAGATCTTTGTCCAGCTGATCACGTCATTTCCATTCCCGTAAATTTCATCAATTCAAGCGCCACGAAATCGGCCTCTACAGCCGCGAAGCAAGCCGCTACGAGGAAACGAATGAACGAAACTACATCGGCTGTAAAAATACAGGTGGCTTTCAGAGGGTTTTGCGTTAGGAAAACCCAGCCTTTAAAAAAATTGAGGGTTATAATGAAAACCAAGGCAGAGGCTGCAGAAATACGTAGGCGTATTGTTGACTGTCATTTTGTGGAGTTAATCCGACGGTATGAGAAGGAGCGCCTCAAGTTAACGGAATTCTTCATGTCTCTCTTGCTCAGGCTCGATGCAATTCTGGTATGGTGTTATTTCGTTTCATTTTAAAAAATAAAAGTGTTCATGTTTCGCAAGATCCTGGTGATTTCTGGTGAAATACAAGACTGGAAAGAACATATTCCTTTAAAATAGGCTTCTTTCGTGCTACTTGAGGCTTTCTTAGTTTAGTCCAATTTAGGCACCGGGGTTGCAAATTTTAAGATTCCATTCAACGTGTACCTGCTGTTCTATTGTATTTCTATCTTTGTTATAAAAAACTTTAGAACATGCAAATTTAGTTTATTCTATGTATTATTAGGGCATATCTTAAAGAGAAGTAGAACATTGGTGCAGCGGTTTGAGTTACCCTTGACGTTAACTCTGATGGGATGAGGCTAAGGGAACCTAAATGATCAGTGTCCCTGTGCTGATGCCACAGTTCACCATTTGCAGTTCGGATTGTAAAAATCTTTAAAACAGGCAGGGTTTAATTCTGTGAAAAGATAGTTATATCTCTATTTTTTTGTCATTGTATATGGCTTTTAGCTGCTTTTTTGCAGTTTTTTTAGGTTTAACTGTTTTGTGCAGTTGTTTTTAGGCTTTCAACTGTTTTGTCCAATCTTATTATCTTAATACTGAATCCGTGAAATGGGTAAGCTAGGCAGTGGTCCCATGGACGGGGTTGCTGCTTCTATTTTTATGTTGCAGGGGGTTCCATGCAAACAAATTTATTATAAAACTGCAAATAACATAATTTTCTTCTAAATTTTTGGGGCAGTGGCTGCTTTGGAAGAGTAGTGTGATTCTCAGCTCATGCATTTTGGTTGTTCTTGCTCCCTCCTCACCTGCTTGTAATCATACCTTGGCCACATGGGTTGGGGCCTTACAGTTTCGCATTAACCTCTCCTCGGTTTATTTTTATTGCTTTTGTTCTTATTTATTTTGTTAGGCAGGGTTCCCATGGAGAGGGTTAGGCTCGTATTTTTAATGAGCAGGTGACCTCATGAAACAAGTTTTTTAGAGGAATGCTTGAGCTGGTGTAAAAAAGGATGTGCTGGAAGTTTCCCACCTCCACTCTCTTTTTGTATAATAATATTTTGCCAAAAGTCAATTTATAACCAAGCAAATTTGATTTAAATAAAAATTTGAAAATTTCAACAATTTTTTCTACAAAATTGTAGTATACCCTCAAATTTTTTATACTGTGAGACCACTTTTACCACAAATAATCTTAAAGGTACTGCACAACCCTGGTGAAGAAAATTTAGGAGCCCCCTCCAATGGGACTTCCTTAGGCCATAGTCCCATGGAGGGGGGACTACTTGGAATTTCTTTGCCGATGCTGCTGAGATATTTTAGGAGTCTTTTTTTATGTTTGTAGTCCTATGGATTGGAATTTGTTTTTCAAAGAGAGTAGCTGAGAAAATTTAGGTGAAAAATGATAGGAACGCAGAGTACAGCAGCCAATCACAATGCAAAGCGGACAAAATTTTTGGTGCTCCTATTTTATAGGAGAAGATTCATTTTCTTCCTGTAGCAGTCAGGGGACCTCTCAAATAACCTCTGAAAATTAGCAGACAAAATTTTCGGGTCTCCTTTTTCATGGGAGAAAATTCAGTTTCTTCCTGTAGCAGGTTGAAATATACTTCAGGGGACCTACGGCTGCATATCTTTTATTTCAGAAAAAACCCCTCTATGGGACTATGCCCTTATTCTTAGTACATCACACTTTCTATTGTAATTTGGTTATTCATGAACATTAATATCATTTCAATTAATTTGATTTCTGCAAAAAAAAAATTCAATAAAAAACTTGAATGCGCAGTTTTATTAGAGCTATAAACTTATAGTTATTTTCCAATTCCCAAGGTTTTTTAACAGGATTTACCGGCTTTCTAATATTTGTTTTCCTTACTTGTAGAGAAATCAGAATGCAGCAATGTTTTTGCCAATTCAGGTTATTTTTCCCGGAAATTTATTTTAATTATACAATGAATAAGCAGCCAACCAACCCCAACTAGATTAGATTGGATTAGATTTATGGCCATATATAGATTAGATAGGGGTCAAGACCTAGACTCCATATAGACTATGGGACTATGCCCTTATTCTTTGTACATAACACTCTCTATTGTAATTTGGTTATTCATGAACATTAATATCATTTCAATTAATTTCATTTCTGCAAAAATATATTTCAATGAAAAACATGAATGCGCAGTTTTATTAGATCTATAAATTTATAGTTATTTTCCGAATCCAGGTTTTTAAACAGGATTTACCGGCTTTCTAATATTTGTTTTCCTTGTAGAGAAATCAGAATACAGCAATGTTTTAGCCAATTCAGGTCATTTTTCCTGGAAATTTATTTTAATTATACACTTAATTGTACTTTTTTTTGGTGGCTCTATTTGGGGAATGGATGTTTTCCTGGAGATGTTTTTCTTTTATTATAGAAAACTTGTCTTCTGAGCTTTTTCAAAATCTTAACTGAGATTCTTTTTTGGAATATAGGGAGTAAATTCTTTTGTGCGGGAATCGAGAAAGGCTGTGACTCATGAACTGGTTAATCTGCAAGAGACTATAGATGACATTATTGCTGACAAATCTATGCAAGCCAGGACTACAGAAGCTCCAGTGAGTTCTGAAAGAGAAGAGGAAAGCCCTAATGTTAATGAAAATGCTCCTGTAGATGCTTGCAGGGAAAGTCCAATGAAGAAATCAAAGACAAGTTACCGGGCCTTTCAAAGGGGGTGACTGTAAATGAAGCCGAGGCAGGGAAAATTGAAATGTGAGAAGAGGATCCTCTGCCTTCTCAAATGCAGGATTTGCAAATTGAGAATTCCCCTGAGAATGAAGATGATATAATTGTGGGCTAGGAAATTTTGAAAAAAACTTTTCAGAGGCTAAACAAACTGTGTCTGGTCTGATGAAAATGTGGAGGCTTTGAAAGCAAACAAGTTTGAAGATGTAGAGGATCCGAAAGAAAACAAGTTTGAAAGTCTGGTATTGGAGCCAGATACATCACATAGCATTCTTTGCATATGCCACAGAGGAAGATGTTATGATAGGAAATTCAAGGGATGATGGAAGATCTTCTGAAGCTCTATCCATTGAAAGTGGAGACAGTTCAATCCAATGAAAAGCTAGAGGATGATGACAATATGTACTTGAAGAAGCAGGGGTCCATGTCATTGGAGCCCAAACAGTCCTAATGAATGTCACTAATACTTGGGCCATCCAGTAAGACATGGGACAGTTAGGAAAGAGGGGAAAGCGAGTGAGCAGGATTATGTTGCTATTGGATAAAATCTGGAAGCTGCGGAAAGATGTGGCACAATAGATGGTGAAGCACAAATGGAGATCTTTGACTCTGCTCCAAATTGTTCATTGATGTCAATTGATTGGGTGAGGGTTTAGAAGATGAGGTGATGGGGCTTGCAGGGATCCTATAGTTATTGCAGATAGAGAAGCAGAACCCTTTACTCAAATCTATGAGGAAGCATTCAACGTGCCTGGTCAGAGTGGATGGATTGAGGATGAAGAAGAGTAGACAGAGGCACCTGAACTGAAGGCAGAGACAACATTGTTTTTGAGCTACAGAGGAATATTGAGGATAGCAGCTGGTATCTTGTATGCCAGACAAGCTGGGCGGTAGCCACATTGTTGTTCAGATACAGGACTAGTTATCCTTTAGATAATTGAGAGTAACATTTTCTGACAGTCAGCTGAATAAGCTAGACTACTAGAAAGCGCTTAATAGCTTTTATATCTTATATGCTTCTTTGTCTCCTCTTTCAGTACATATTTACAAAGTCCCATAGTTTAGAAGCAGGCACCCCATAGGCTACTTGGTCTGATAAGAAGATGATTTCTACTATAACAATAAATGGGTTTGACAGCCAATATGTAAATATTCTTGTAATAGATAATAGAAATCATAATTAGCTATCACTATGTTTTTTTCAATTTTGATTTTTTCTTGATTACAAACACCTTGTTTATGATGAAAAAGCTGTTGCTTTCAATCTCTGATGTGCTAATTTTTGGAATAATTTAGATGCTCTACGTCAATTCTTCGTGTCTATAGTTACACATAGTTGCCATTTTTTTAATTACTTATCATCAAAAATGAAGGACCAAAATGATTCAAGAATAAAAAATGAAGCCTACCACATTCCTTGTTCTTGTGCTTACGCATACATCAAGGCCTACAGGAACTATCCAAGATAGGGTTGATGAGAATTGCTCGAATCTCTGTCAAAACAAAGTGGAAAATTCGGCTCTAACCGAGCACTAGGATAATTGAAGACTTCATATTTTTCTCAAGGATGCTAGGCAAGACAACCTGATAAGCGGCTGTTAAGGGAGGCAATTGCAATTCCTACACATTCAGATAATTTGAATTGGGATGGAGGGTTGGATTTAAATCATTCATGAAGACCCACCATGCATAAACTTGGGAGAGTCTGAAATCTGGAAGTAACGCCTAGCTAATGGAAGAGTTTGTTAATTAGTAGAGCATACTCACATCATGTGTTTGTAATAGAGTTGTCAATCTCATGAGCTCTAAGGCGCAAAATCCTCAGATACTCATCATGATGATGGGATCACAAGTGTGTATGAAAATGCCAATTTATTTTCCTTACTTTTTATGAAGAATGTTTTCCAAAATCCTTATTACAATTTGAAAGCTCGTTGAAATTAAGTAATAAGAAACTGTTTTTAGTTTTCAAATATCTACCAACAATAATGGGTTTGACAGCCATATGTAAATATTATTCCTTGTAATAGATAATAGAAATCATAATTAGCTATCAACTCTAATGTTTTTTTCAATTTTGATTTTTTCTGATTACAAACACTTGTTTTATGGTGAAAAGCCTGTTTTGCTTTCAACTCTGATGTGCTAATTTTTGGAATAATGTAGATGCTCTACTCAATTCTTCGTGTCTATTATTTCACATAGGGCAGCCTACCACATTCCTTGTTCTTGTGCTTACGCATACATCAAGGCCTACAGGAACTATCCAAGATAGGGTTGATGAGAATTGCTCGAATCTCTGTCAAAACAAAGTGGAAAATTCGGCTCTAACCGAGCACTAGGATAATTGAGACTTCATATTTTTCTCAAGGATGCTAGGCAAGACAACCTGATAAAGCGGCTGTTAAGGGAGGCAATTGCAATTCCTACACATTCAGATAATTTGAATTGGGATGGAGGGTTGGATTTAAATCATTCATGAAGACCCACCATGCATAAACTTGGGAGAGTCTGAAATCTGGAAGTAACGCCTAGCTAATGGAAGAGTTTGTTAATTAGTAGAGCATACTCACATCATGTGTTTGTAATAGAGTTGTCAATATCAGGAGCTCTAAGGCGCAATCCTAACAGATATCTCATCATGATGATGGATCACAAGGTGTGATATGAAATGCCAATGTATTTCCTTACATTTTTAATGAAGATGTTTCCAAAAATATTTTATTACAATTTGAAAGCTCGTGTGAAATTAAAGTAATAAGAAACTGTTTTTAGTTTCAAAATATCTACCAACAATGATCAGATACTAGAGAGGCACTTGACAATAAGATTCGATTTGCATCTCCAGGAAGAGCATATTGTAAAGATAAACAACGAAATATCAAGCAAGGGAGACTGAAATACATTCTTCTAAACATTAGATCCCCAACTGCACACATCTTATCACTAATTCAAAACTGAAACAATTAAAGATAGCAATTTTAATATATAGGTAACAAAACGGCCAGCCCTAATTATGATATTCATTTAAAAGATAACATGTTGTATCATTTGGTTGAACACTAGGTGTTTATTTACAAGAGTTCAAATTTTGGCATTTAAATGTTCCCAAAGCGTAGACAACAATCCCATTTTGTCAGTATCCTTCAATCACTTCATTCCATGAGATGACATATCTCTAGGGAATTTTATGTTTGGTGGGTAGATGAGATTAAGAACCCTGCCAATGATACCCAAGATGTTGTAACGGAAGAGCATCTCCACGCTTCTTATAAACGAGGCTTCCATCTTTGTGTTCTTATCCATCCGATTCTACTCCTGTTTACATTTGCTAGCACACTCCTCGCCTTGTTTCACCATATGCAACAAACAAGGCTCCAACCCAATTAGTTCAAATTTGCCAAAGTGCTCCCAACCTGTGCCAAGATATAGAGAAATTTTGTTAGATATAGTTGCAAATGTTTTGATAGACATGTATGCAGAATGTGGAACCTTACATAAAGACATGTGAACTGTTTAACAAAATGTAACTTATGTTCTTCACTCAAACATCTATCATAGATCATAGAATTTATTTTACATCCAAACCATATTATACACATAAAATTCAAGCCCTCTCCGGCGTAACTTGCAACTCATTTGCAATTGCTAGTAAATATTACACACATTGCAACAAATAGCTAAATATTTATTATAACCCATCATTTAAAGAGGTAGCATAGTCAGGAAGGGCAGTTGCTAACGAAAAACTTGGGAAGCTTCAAATTGACATTAGTGTAACATGTGCAAGGAAACCATGCATTAACTTTTCAACCATAATAATTGGTGTAGGTGAGTAGAACCAAAAATTGCTCATCATCAACAGTACAAGGAGTTGTGTCTCTAGGTAGTTGCTCTATTTAACAAGAGAAAATCATTATCTTGAACTCGGTAATTATAATAAACACTGTATAGGGTTTCCGTTGCACTTGTGTAATCAGGAACAAGAAGATATTTCGAATGGCCTTATCCAATTGCATCCCCGTTATTTTCTCTAGATTGAGAGTGTAAATCAAGTCAACCACTTTTTTGAATTAGAAAATAAGCTTGAAATCTCATCACCGACAGGATGAGATTTGACGTCTTATACCCACTGTTAATTAATTTTTTATAAGGGCTGGACATTTCATATAATTATCATAGAACAAACAGGGTTCACTCAAATCAAATATATTCTTAGCACTATTATTGCAGTTTGGGAAGATATGGAATGGGCTCCTCACTCTCCGTAAAAGGCCTTGTTTTTAAAAAATAACTTTGAAAAATCCTATAACTATATAGAGTGGCATTTTCTTTTGTCCATGCTTAAAGCATTATGATTTAGGTCCACCTTTTATTTTTGCAGATGCTTCAGCGTACCTTTCTGTCAATGGAGTCAACACCAAGAAATTTGGTCTCTTTCACTCTATTCACTAAGGATTCCCTCTTACTCTCACGCGTTTATGTTTTAGTTGTCGAGGGATTTAATTATCTTCTTAAATTTTCCATTCAACAACTAGGTTTTATCAAAGTCTCCTTACATTGTGGCTTGGGTCCCATCTTCATCTACCTCTTAGGATTTATCTCCTAGAGATAGTGATCATTGTTGCAGTCGATCACCCCACCACTCCTCCACTGCTTTAGCATCGGGGTGGGGTTTCCACAACCGCACTGCAATATTTAGGCTCCTCTGTCTGCATCAGATAAGCTTCCCCAAATGTCTTTAGCTATCTTTTCATCTCTTAACCAAGGTAATGAAAATCTATAGATGTCATCAAGAACGTAGCAAATGGTTGGGAGACCATTCTAGAAAAGACTAGCCTTCTAGATGTTGGTAAGGACAAGTCAAATTACCAAGACCCGCCACCTCTTACCCTTCGTGACTGCTAATTAATGTATTTTCCTTGTAATTGGTTATTATTGAATTGTTCATAGGCCAGCAATGTATTTGCCTTGTATTTAGTTATTATTCTATTGTTCCTAGGTTGTTATCCTAGCGTGTTGTTTTGATGACATGCTACAACACCACAATATTTTTGTGAATAGTTGTACCATTTTATTTACGGTAATATAGCTACTATTTCATTAAAACATAAAATTATCATTTTAACAATTTAAATGTTATCTTCAATTTAAATTTAAAAATGTCATTTTTTAAATAAAATTAGTGTAAATAGGAAACACATTTAGTAATCCTAATGTTATTTTATTGAATAAATAGTTTGGACTGCATGTATCTTTATTTATTATATTGTCAGTTTTTGGAAATGAACTTGTGTTAATGAGTAACAGGGTATTACTATTATAACACTTCAAATGAATTAAAAGCCTCTTTAAAAAAGTAGGACAGAATCAAATCTCAATTGTGGTGGTGGGTCTTTGAGGATTTTTTACAAATTTACATTCCTTTAAAATCTGCAAATATATCCTAGATGACTTTAACGGATTGGATGTCCCCTAGTTGTCGTTACTTAGCCAAAAGAAAGATATATGCTTACTCAACAAGTGTAAATTAACTAAATGTAATCTCCATTTTAGCATAGGATAGAGATTTCAATATCTATATACAATAATTAATTTCCCATAAAAACAATAACAAATTTATTGTGAAGCGGTCCCTTGATATCATAATTCTTTTACTTGAGTTATTAGATATTTATATGTAAAAATAAAAAAGAATGGGTATGCGGGGAGACTATGAAATGAGCCTCTTGTTTTGCTAAAAATATTTTAACAAATAATTCACCAGTAGGCATCCACCTTTGAAGTTGTCTTTTCTGGAAAGTGTCAAAAAACAACAATGTTTTCCGAGCAAACTTTTTCTAGCAATATTATTTTCTCCCGTGCCAAAATAAATATATAAATATTTGGATTCTCTCCAGCGTAATTTTCACAAACAACACAATTTAGTTTTCATTTGGCTCTTTCCCAGCAACATTTTGAATGGGTTCAGGTAGATCCCTCGTACAAAATAGTGGAACCCCTGCAACGTTCATGGAAATATCGGCACCGTATTTTGATGGTATATCGCACTCAGAAGCAAGTTTGGGAAGAGCTAGCGCGACACAAAGTATGGAAGAAGAGGATGTAAAACATATGTATGTGGGTATGTTCAGCTTTGCAGTAACATTGAAAGTGGCAGTGCAGAAGAAATATGTAACCAGGGTAGAGATTGGGGAAGATGAGGATTGGAGAATATTTCCAACATGCGTTTCCACTTTCTTCATGGAGATTGAAATGTGAGTTTTGATCTTCATATGGTCACGGGGGTTCACTTAGTAAAAGTATGGTATAACATGTTCATTCCAAGGGTATTAAAGAATACCCTTAATTCTAGTTTTTACCTCTAATTATTCAATTGATAATACCCCCTCCCATTATATTATTAGAATGAAAATACCCCCTATTTTTCCATGTACCTTACCCATTTTTCCATGACAATTTTATTTACCCCTTTTTATTTCTACCCTATTATATTAAACAGAAAATATATCATAGTTCTCACTCAATTTTTTTAATATACATTTTCTCTCAAAAGTAGTTTGAATCATTTAATACCTATTACCAATTACCTTACAAATATTAAGTTTTAATCATTTATTAATAGTTCTTCAAATAATTAAGATGGTGAAATAATATCAATTGTGTTAAAAAGCATACTCAATCATAGTTTTCTACCATCTTATTATTTCTTGGTTACGAATCTCTTAATTGAGATTTATTTATTCAAAAAGAGATTATAATATATCTTTATGACCACACTCCTTAAATTGCAAATTTAAGGTATTTAGTATTAAAAACTAGGGTTCAAATGTTTTAGTTTTATATTAAAATTAAACCTCCCTTTCCTTTGGCATGCCTCTCTAACCTACCCCCAATACATGATTCAAAATATTAATAAATTAAATCCTTTCACCCCCTCATGTCTACTGGTATATTGACTTTACTTTTATTAATTTTAATTACCTCAATATGAACTTACATGTTAGGATATTGCCTAGCTAATGAACCCATGTGTGTATGGTCCTCCTCGTGGTAGGAAATGTCGAGAAGCTCTGTGAATTGGATGTCAATGGCGGAAGAGACCAACAGCCGGGAATAACTCACTTGCTTTGCAATGTTGCATCCACCTTGTGGTTATTACGATTACAAATAAGTCGTGGTATGCACAAAGCCATTTTGTAAATTTAGACGCATGGATAAAATGTCCTAACTCCGGCATAGATTACAACTCATGTGCAATTGCTAATTTATTTGTCTTTAGAAGGCTTTGCATCCATCGTGTAACTTCATGTGGCATGTCACTATATTTAGATTTGTAATAGGTGATAGAATGGACCCACACCAGTACTAGATTTTGACGTTCAATGTTACATGTCACAATAATATCATTTGATGGTCTAAAAAATTATATGGATGTCATTTGACATTCAAAATATAATATGCACGTCAAATTTATTTTTATAATAACTATTACAAAATAAAAAAAATTGAGTAAAATTTTACATCCACGAGATTGAAAAAATAAATTTAAATGAATTTCTAAAATTAAATTGAAATAAATAATATAAATCAAATGCATAATATTTATAGATATTTAGCATAATATAAACATCACTACAAATTTTATTTAGATAAAATGAGTTTATCAAAGAGCTAAAAATTACATTGATCAACCATGCTTTCACAAAATATTTTGTGACCTTCTTTGTTTTTCCCCTCTCCAAATGTCATACACTTTCTCCCAGTCTATCATAGAAGGATTGGGTCCATTTAGTGATACTCGCATGAGTGCATCCAATGTTCCAATTTCTAGCTTTGATCTTCTTATATCTTTAATCAGGTTGTGCTTTGAAAACCTTCGCTCACATGTTGTTGTACTTGAAAGAATCACAAGTGTTCCCTGTCATAGTTTTAACATGTTTGCAAAGTTGGTTTGCCAAATTTTAGAAATACAAAAAACCCTACATGATTCTCCAATAGAAAATCCCTCACACCCTGAGTGGAGTGTATCAATAAATTGATGCAACTCTTTTTTACAAGCCTCGATGTCAAATGATGGAATGTCCATCCCTTCATTACAAACAATCTACTGTAAATGTTGGAAAAAAAATTCAAGCCAACGCATTGAATTATTTTTTCTAACCAAAACATCATGTGAATAGTGTGAGGGACTAAACAATTTCACTACATTAAAAATAGAAAGATCATGAAACCTTGCATTTAGAAAATCTATTAGTCTTTGAACATAATCTTTTATAAGTTGTATGCAAGTTTGTAATGTGTCATCAATACAAGGATTGAATCATTTCTTTTGTGTATTAAGAGTGTCACCATGTGCATTCAGAATAGATGTGTAAAGAAATTCATGCTTATGAACTACTCCCTCTTTATCAGTGATTTCTAGATAACCAAATTGAGATGCCTCCAAAAATCTTGATAAGTAACAAGCACCATTTGGAAATGAATTATTAGTTAGAAACATTTTCCTTAAGATTATTAATAGTGGCATCAATAGTAGCTCCAAGACGAGTGACATCAATATGCTACACTTGAAATTTGTTGTTTAACTTGTTAAGTTCACACATAACATCAACAAGCATATGCAAACAATACTGAACAAAAATATTCTTGACTTGTCATACCATGATTCTTTCTTCTCACTTTTCCACAAATTCAACATAGCAGGCATCAATGCCAGTAGCCTTTCAATGACTTGTCCCCTAGATAACCATCTGACTCCATGAATCTGAATGCATTGGAGAGTTTATAGTTTCATAAGTTGTTGTTCCTCATATGATAACCTTCGCTCCAAAAAGTATTTGAGACTATCGTGATCAGTTTTTACCTTGCAGTGTTTACCCATTAGATAGGGCCTTCATTGCTTGACTGCATGAAGAATAGCCATAATTTCTTTCTCATAGATAGGTTTGAGAAAATCTTTTCCTTTGAATTGGTGACTCTCAAATGCAATTGGTCTTCCTTCCTGTATTAGAATTGCTCCCAATCCTGATCCTGAAGTGTCACATTCAACAATGAAGGTTTTTGAGAAGTTGGGAGTAGCCAAAACTGGGGTGGTGCACATGGATTCCTTCAACTGCTCAAAGGATTTAGTGGTTGTGTCTGTCCAATGGAATGCATCATTCTTTAGCAATGCAGTGAGTGGAGCCGCAATTCTACCATATCCCCTCGCAAATCTTTTATAGTACCCTGTTAGTCCTAGGAACCCTCAAATATTTTTGAGAGTTTTGGGCCTTGGCCATTCCACCATAGCTTTGATCTTCTGAGGATAAACTTTGACAACTTCATGGGATACAATGTGACCCAAGTACTCTACCTCTTGTACACCAAAAGAACATTTGGATGGCTTTGCATAGAGCTTATATTTCTCCAAAACTTCTAACACTTTATTTACATGTTGCAAGTGTTCTTCCCATGTCTTACTATAAATCAATATGTCATCGAAGAAAACTAATACAAATTTCCTTTTAAATGGCCTAAAAACAATGTTCACCAAGATTTGAAATGTTGAGGGAGCATAAATTATAAAACCAAAAGGCATTACCAAAAACTCATAATGGCCTTCATGAGTCCTGAAAACCATTTTATGAACATCTTCCTCTCTTAGTCTAATTTGATGGTACCCTGAACGAAGATATAATTTTTTGAAATAAATAGCACCATGCAATTCATCAAGTAAATCATCAATTATGGGAATAGGAAACTTATCTTTGATGGTGTACTTGTTGATTTTTTGGTAATCTAGACACATCCTCCATGTTTCATCCTTCTTACATACCATGACCACTAGTGAAGAATATGTGCTCTAGCTATGCCTGATGATACATGCCTTCAACATTTCCTGCACCATTTTCTCGATCTCACTTTTCTGGGAATATGGGTATCTGTATGGTCTAATGTTAGGTGGTTGGCTCCCTGGAATCAACCGAATGGCATGATCATGATCCCTAATTGGTGGTAGTCCCTTTGGAATTGCATCAAAAATAGACGAGTGAGCATCAACAATCTTCTAAAGATCGGGTGGTATTGAAGACTCTATTTTTGTACCTCTATGGAAAATAACTTTGCTACAAATCCATCTACTTATTTTATGAAAACCTTATGGATCTGATGAGAGCTAATAGTTTGTGGAGACTTAACTACCATCCCTTTCAATTGTATTGTCCTTCCTTCTGAATGAAATCACATGAATAATTCTAGGAAATTCATTTCTATAGTACCCAAGGTTGTGAGCCATTGGACACTCAAAACAATATCTACCCCTCCCATATAAATAGAAAACATAGGTGAGTCTAACATGTAGTCTCCCATGGAAAACTTTATACTATGGCACTTTCATGTGCACTTGATTGTCCCACCATCCACAATCATAACTTGCATTTCTGGAGTTGGGTAAATAAAACAATTGATGCGGGTTGCTAACTTACTATTTATGTTATGAGTACTCCCTGAGTCAATCGACGTCGTCACCTTCTATTTTTTGAGATAGCCAATAACCTTGAGTGTTTGAGGAGTATTAATACCTGACAACGCATGGCAATAAATTGTAGGTTGGTGATCCTCTACTTCATCTTCTCCTGGTTCCTCGGCTTCTCCTATAATTTCATCTTCCTCTTCATCCTCATTTCCTCCTTCAGTATAGAACAACTTCTTCTCAGCACATTTTTGTCCCAATCTATATTTGTGGTCACAGTTAAAACATAATCCTTTTGCTCTATTTTCTTCCATTTGTTGTGGAGTCAGTCTAATTGGCTAAGTGAATGATGGGGAAGGGGTACTACGGTCTCTAGTGTTAGTGAAAGGATGCCTCCTACTGCAAAGAATTTTTTCCTCTGCTCTATGTGCCATGATAATAGAATCAAAAATCTTGAGTGGATTAAACATATGTACCTCATGCTCAATGTGATCCTTAAGACCCTCAAGAAACATGTCATTCAGGTTCTCTTCTATAATGTTCTCCACCCTTAAGGATAGGTTTTGGAATTGATGTACATAATCTTTGATTGATCATGTTTGTCTTAACTTTTTCAATTGACTAAAGTAGTTATCTGAAACATTGGAACTATAGTGCAATTTCAACTCCTCGGTAAAAATTGTCCAAGTGACACTGAGACCACTCTTCTGCCTCTGAGCACATAACCATCGATACCAGTCGAATTGGTATGGTTCAAGATACAGGGATGCCAAGGTTACCTTTTGTCATTATGGGATTTGATGTAACTCAAAGAAGCTCTCCATTTGATTTATCCACTTCAATGGATCCTTCCCATCAAATTTGTGCATCTCCACTTTCGACATCATGTTCTGTGGTTGCGAATAAGTTGGATTCTGATGGGGCTAGAAAAGTGATCCAACATGGTTATTTTTCCCATTATTTGGAACTGAAGATCCTCCTTGGTTGAGTTGGGACTGTTTTGGGACATATCATTTACCCTTTATATGTTGCATGATATCATCCAACCGCTGATTGATTTGGTCTGCCTCCTTTACATGTCATCTTAGATTGTACATTTCGTAGTTCATACTCGAGTTGGCTCACCTTATGATCAACTGAGGTAAACCCTGGTGCTGAGGAATCTGTATTTACCCCTTCTGACTCCAACTCTTCCATCACTACCCCATATTTATCTGGGGTTTTACCTGGAATGACTGGATTCTTTTTGGCTCTTGTGGAAGGCCTCGCCACGATGTCAAACCCGAGGGTTTAGGGTTTCGATACAAATTCAGCCAAATAGGAAAAAAATACAAAGAAGATACTAGCAATATTTTTTTGAGGGATTTCTAAAAATGTAAGGAACTTGGAAAATTTCCACAAATTTCAGCCTAGGGAGTGATTTTATGAAAAACCCTAAATTTGCAATAACTTTTGCAAAATAAATCAAAAAAATTTGAAATTTTCAGGGAATCTTACTTGGAATTATTTGCAACTCTAGTAAAAACATAATTAAAAAATTCTCTTTGGTTCGCAATATATATTGGAAACAAAAAATTAGGGGTTTGGCCCAAATTTTGGCCCAGATCGTAGCTCTGATACCACTTGTAATGAAATTACTTGTATAATTCAAATTATGAGCATAAATAGAACACCAAAGAACACAATATTGCAATTAAATGATCTCAATATGCAATTAAAATAGCTTCGCCACTTCAAGGGGGCAACCTCCAAACCATACAATAAGACTCAAATGATCGAATGAATGATGAACTACTACCTACAATCCTTTATATATACTATTCATATGTTATGACCATCACCAAGGCCAACCTACTAAGCATGAGAAAGTATAAATGATATAGTAAAATGATATGGTAAGCCACAAGTCAGCTACTGATATCCTAATACAAGCAATAAGTTAAGGGCGTAGCAAAAAATAGTTTTTGAGTGTTCCTGAACACTGAAAATATGGATTTTATTCGTGTTAATTGGTAGTGTTTTGGTAGTTAAAAATATGGATCTAAGGTATGGATATTGTATGTCTAGGATTTTGAAGGTGTTCTTGTATATACTAAATTGGTCTTGAATAGACAGGATTGACACATGATGGTGGCTAATACAATAAATAAACATATCAATAGAGGGAAAGAGCGTTATATGTGTATGTGTGAGAAATGTAATATTGTTAAAATACCAAAGATCAAATTTAAGTATCCACACTTCCCAAAAATATCTTACCCCTCAACTTCAAAAATAAAAGAACCTTTCTAGCAAATAGTTACAAATAGAGGGCTTACCATGTTGGAACTTCAAGGGAAAAAAGTTCATTTACAAATTTTCTAACAATCAAATCCCATTAAACCTCCCTATCACTAGTAGTTGCACCATTTGTTGGAAAGACACTCTGATTGGTTTGTGTTAGTTTTTTTCCTTTATCCTTTAAGAATTTTATATAAATTTTCCTTTAAAAATTAAATAAGGCATCTCTCTTCACTTGATGGCTATGAATATAGATAGAAACATTAAGAAGTTTGAAATGTCAAACTATATCAGGGAGTTAGTAAAGGAGGTTGGAGTTAATAATGCTTGAACATGGTCTCATGGACTATGATAATGGAAAGATATGTAAAAAATTAATTTGTTGAAAATTCCTTGGAAAATTTCAAGAAAATGCAATTATTAGGTGCAAACCCAGGCTCCAAAATCAATTTCTAGTTTCCTTGAGGTTTTACATTTTGTATAAATGAAATAGTTCACACTCAATTAAACAAAAAGCATGTAGTTTTTCTATACCATAAGGAGGTTTTGATCAATTGTTATAATTCACATGATTTGTTTGAAAAATACCTCAAAAAAATATGGTCTCCTAAAGATCAATGATTACATAATAGGCACAAAATGGTGTTCTTGATGAGGCTTTAAGGAGTTTCAAAAAAAATGTGTTGACTGAATGTCATGGGAGAAATGTTATGGCTGCAAGGTATAGATTATTTAATGGGTTTGGTGAGAAGGCCTTGGAAACATTTACATAAACTATACAATTGGCAGGTTTAAAACCAAACCCATCAACCTTTTCCAGTGTTCTCCCAACTTGTGCCAAAATGGGATTTTTAGAACATGATATGGACATCCATAAAATGGTAATTGAAATTAGATGTTTTTCAAATGTCATAGTTGTGAACGTCTTGATAGACATGTATGAAAAATGTGGAAGCATATGTAAGGCACATGAAATTTTTGGCAAGATGCATCAATGGTCTCATGGAATGTGATGATGACATGCATGTGAAATGTGGAAGTATCGTAGACATATGAATAGTTTGACAAAATATTATAGCATATAGAGAAAAATAGTGTATGGAAACAAATTTAGCAAATTTAAAATTGGCATCCCTTCCACTGTACTTTGCAACTCATGTGCAATTACTATTTTTATGAAGTACAACTTATAATATTCCTGTTTAGGCTAGCACATAGAAAACCATATGAACGTATTTCAAATTTTGTTTTTTTTTTTTGTTGTGAACATTATTTCAAACAATAAGAATTTACGACTATGAAAATAAATGTAACGTTACATGGCATGGAAATTCTATTTAACACAAAATTTAAAAAGAACATAATTTGTAAAAAATAAATTACAAAATCTTAGAAAGAAAAAAATAAAATGTCATAGAACTTTCACTAATATATCTGACTACTCTTGTTGACATATTGCAAAGGTTATCCTTCACAAAATTCTTTAAAACACTAAAATACAAGATTCCTTAGAGGAAATTGTCCAATTCCACTTAATTCCATCTCATATGCCTATGTCTCACTACTTGACCATCTTGAAAAATTAAATTTGAGTAATTGCACTATTTTAATTTTTAATTTCAAACATACCCGCTTTTTAATAAATTCTATCTCTATATAAATTGTGAACTAACCATGCATGACCAAATGGATGTAAAATTGAAGCTTCTATTTGGTGACAATGTGAATGGGGTGAAAGTCATTCTATGTTCGAATAGGCGATGCTAGAAAATAATAATATAAGTTTGTTGTAGGTAGTCACATGAGAAGAAAATGTATTTAATTATATGGGTGTTATAAAATGTTGCACCCATGCCACACAATAATTTATAAACTCGTAATTACTTGTGCTCTTATATTTGAATATTAACATTCACATCCGTTGAAAAGGAAAAAAATTGCACTATCTAAGTATCTCTCATACATAATCCAAATGTAACAAGAAACACTAATAAAACATTTAAAACTAACAATTGCATATGAGTTAAAAAGTGTGTTGGAAGGGGTGTAAACGATTAATTATCTGTTAATGGAAGCATGTCAATGTTTGAATTTCTTTCTACTATTGATGATAAATGTTGAAGGGCCTAAGCTTTGTTGTGGAAAGAGTTGTGTCAATTATAAACCAAGCATGTCATGAACCACCAATTCATAATTTAAAGTGTGGCTTTTATGTTTCAATGCCTTTTATTTTTTATGTGTTTTCATATAAATCAAGAATGATTCAATCAAAAATCAAGATGTGGTGAACAACCAATTTTTAATTTCACTTTTGCTCCATAGTTTTAATCATTTTTCCTGTTAACTAAGAAATTATAGCTGAGGAAGTCACATCTTCATACGTCTAAATACTTAAATAAGGATTCCATTTGACTAGAACTATAAAAAAACAAACCATTTGGCATACGTTGCACATGCTTTAAAACTCCCTTTTTAACCTTCTACCCAAAAGTGATGCAATTTTTTTGTGATGAACTGTTAATTCTTCATGAAAAGGCATGTTGCATCTATCACTTGAATCATTGAGAGATGTTTCAAAATCTTTTTCATTAGCATTCCAAAGAGGATAAAATAATCTTCAGCTTCAACTACCTGTCCTTTCACAGTTTTATGGTCAGGGAGTTTATTTCTTTTTAATATGAAACAAACTTCTCGATCTAGAGAAGAAATAAAGAAATAGATTTGGTTACTAATTTATATATTAAATTTTTATGTTTGTTAATTGTTGGTTTAGATTATTTTTTTATTTTTTATTCTTTAAATAAATGAATGAGGTTGTCTTGTGCTATGTTTTTTATTTTTTAATCCATTTTTTCCTCATTTATTTTTATTTAGTTTTATTTGAAACTGTATAATTATACTTTTGGCTTCCCAAAATTATATTGGTATAGTCTTGGTTCTCCAAAACCATAATTATGCATATTTGGAGCCTTTTTTTATGTGGTATGTTTCAACTTGTCTTTGGGTTCCCTGGAGTTTTTGGTATTCACCATAGTTATTTTTTCTACCCAATTTTTTGTTGGAAGCGCATCACGTAATCATCCATATATATGTATGTATTGTAAATACACTTTCACATCATAACCTATTCAAATTTAATTTAAGTATCTTTAGAGTGGAGTGAATACACACACAAACCAAATATGGTAATACTTATTCTACGCTGAGAATCTAACTTTAAACACATGTATAGTTCTATATTATTTCATCAGTCTCGGAACACCATCAAGGAAGAATTCTCCTTCCGGTTACATTAGCTTTCACTATTAGCCTTAATATTGGTTCATCATAAACCGTATACCTTATATTGAATATAAATTTGATTTATGAATATCAAACAACCACATTTGAATGTGTTTGGTAAACTAATATGTTTAGTATTTCTTGGACATGGTACAAATCATATGTATCAAAAGATAACACTTTCTAATGAATGTAAACATATGAGCATGATGACTAAAAATGACAAAAAAATGGTTATAACATTTCATCATAAAGAATGTCAAAACAATAACATGATGGATGATTCTGAAAAGCAACGTAATGCATCTCCAAACAACTAAAAATTCCTTAAGGATGCCCTCGAATCATAACACAAATTATATGGCCAATTGCATGAGTTGATGTTTCAGCTCAACCCAAAGAGCACAACCTCTTATTTCTTGTAGCCTAATCGTGAGTAGTTTCAACATCATACATTTTTTAAGTTCCAAGTGGATCTTAACATCCAAGTGTTAGATGGAAAATTTTATGTTGCAACATTGTAAAATATATGACACAAAAAGCAAGAAGCATACTATCCCATTTATGCGTATGATGAATTTGGTCGCACTTTATAGAAGGAATTATACTATCTAAAACACAATGAAGATGAGAACTTAAAATTTTATTAGTTTCACCAGTGTAAAGAGAAGTAGGTGAAATACTACCTCAATGAGCTCCCTAACTGTGTTGTGTACTTGTGTGAGGACCTCCACAAGTAAGATGAACTTTTGAGGTACTTTAGCGAGTTATCACCTTATATTTATACAAAGATGAATTTATTAACTTCTAAATATATGCACTAAACATATTGAAAAAATGAAAATATTGAGTCCAATAAAAATATGAAGCATTAGTTCACATGTTCATCTAATTCCATCCACATTTATGACATTATGATAACCCCCTTGGCGTAAGCAAAACAGACATCACAAGGGAGTGCAGTCTTAGATGGTTTTCCACCACCATAAGGATTATGCACACTCTACCTCAAAAAAAGGTTAGAAGAAATCAACTAACAATTCATTCCATCAACAAAGATGACATATCAATGTCAATTATAACTTTTTTACCCAACAACCATTTATTGCACAATCTACAATATGTTATGCATAATCTAATGATAATGAGATAGATATTTCTTGTCTAAGTACTAGAGATTTTCCACTGACAATTTAGAGTGTGTATTTTATAATAAATTTACACTTAGTTGTACATTTGGTGAGCCTTATGCAACACTCATAAAGTGTTGCCCATGCTTCCCAAACGAAAACGACAAAGAAATTAAAGCAACCGTCAAAACCACTTATATTAAATAAAATCGTAGTCATATTATATGCATATCGTGCACACGAGAGGGTCGATTAAGTTGCCGAAGTAAAAAATTATAGGTATAATGGCCAAATCCCAAGAGCAAAAATGTAAAAAAAGGTCAAAAATAGTTGACCATGGGCAGGTGACTAGGGGGTTTGTGCATGTTTTTTATGCTCAGCTATATATTTGACAAAGGAAGAGAAGCCACAAATCATTGTTAGCTTCCTACTTCCACTTATGGGGTGTGTTGTGTAAGGGTTATACATCAATGGAATATTTTCCTTCACACTACAAAAGTCAGATAAACTAATTGTGTGCTACCTAGGGGGGGTAGTAATTTTTAAGGCCATAACATAACCACCTCCTTACCAATATGCTTGAGGATGGAGAGTTTTATTTTTTTAACTCCAAGAAGAGTGCCAAGTTTTTTCCTATGTTCATTAATTTGTAATCTATCAAAACCAAAAGCTCTTTTGACATTGAGCTTCTCATGCAAATCCCTTCTTTTTAGATGCCTTCACATCGCTTTTATGATAAAAAAAGATCATTCAATCAAAAACTTAATTCCACACCAATTGGTTAAATGTGGGATTAAATACATGACAAAATTACCTAATATTGTAATGATTGTCAATCAGAAGGAGAATCGGCCACCATTCAGGAATGAGCAACTTTAGGAATTCCAATTATTTTCTTAGTTGATACAAAATGTGACCAAGAGTTTCATGGATTGGTCTATAATACTATATAAACTCGAACATATCATTGTCCTTATGTCAATGGGGATAATGGTACATCGAAAGTGGCCCTCAAAATAATGTAATGTTTTATTGTTTGTGAGGTTAATATGTTTTCTTTCTCAACCTTCCCCTCTTTTTCTTTTTGACTTAGAAATAATGAACAATACTAATTTTAATAATATCTAAATACATGCCTTACTATTCAAAAATTCATGCACCTACTTTAAAAATTCTTATTCATTTTCAACTAATGGCTAGTAAAAACTTACCACAAACCCATAAAACGACACAATAATAATTGTTTGTATTCATCCCCATGCTTTGTCATTTCTTTTGATTTATCGTACCCAAATAAACTATTTTATGAATATATTCAACTACAACCACTCAATTGTATAAGTATGTCGAAGGTGTATTCCATTTTATATAAAGGGGAGAGGTATCACTTGGGTCTGACACGGCCATACAAATGTATCATCGTAAAATTAGATAGTCTAGGTGCTTTTGAATCAGATGGTCCAAAAAATAAGGTTCAATATAATTACCTTGAAGCAAAGGTTAAATTTGGCACTCATTTAGACCTTTGGCATTTGCAATTTTTATTATGTAATGGCTCAGGTTTTAGCACAGTGTTCGCAGACCGCATTCACTCACCAAGGGAAAAACGTGGACACCTCTACAACCTAATGCTCTGCTAAGGTAGGTCCCCCGCAACCCGCGGCCCACTCTCTACATATACACACACATAAGACATTGTTTTACAAAATTAGGTTGAGGCTTGAGGAATCTATTCCAAATGGTCCACGAAGTCAAGTAGTCATTGTTTTACTTTTATGGAATTTTGTATATCATGGTGCAAAACTCTCAATATTGTAAATGGTGGAGAACTTTTGTATATAATATTCTATTTTCATTGAGGTGGAGAACTCTTGATTACTTTGGTCATTATTGTTTTGAAATAATTTATTCCTTCTTTTCATTTTGTATTATGAAGAATGTTTACCTTCCTTAGCACCTTTTACCAACGTCCAACACCTTTTATTGATTGTCAAGTACCTTCGATGGCTCACCCACACTATTTTTTATGCAACACGCATATTCAAACTTTGGTACAATTATTTTATATCATTTCCCATGTATTGTTTGTATTTGGTGTCATCATCAACAATGTAAATAACTCCATGACTTTGTGAAAATTCCATGTCCTATGTGCTTGTTTATGTCAATGACATTTTGGTTTTCATGTTAACATGTTTCACTCTAGAGAACTTGTGTTTGTGTCTAGTTGCAAAGTTAAAAAAATATGGATTATGATCATTGTAAGAAAATCATGCCAGATGAAAGATATTAAATTTAGCTAATCCATTAGTATGAATTTTGTTGAAAAGGAATTGAATGCCCTGCGGGCCATTGGCCTTGAAGGTTAAACTGGTTCAAATGAATCTAAGCTCCAACAATTACAAGATAGAGATATTATGGGTGTGTGACAAGACTTGTTGATGGTTAGCTGAAAGCGTGTGAAGTGTGGACTTCTGTAGCGTGTGACATATCTTGGATAAGTAAGATGTTAAGAAAACAAAATAAGCATAACAGACCAAGGCAAGGCTTGAAGCACAAGTGGTTTGTCGAAACTAGTCGACAGCGGCCAAATCCTCCACAAAAATAGCCCAATTATATATTCGGAGATTGTTGTTTTGATACAAACCACTTGTTATGTTAGGTTACAAGTTTTGTAAGAATAAGCACATATCTTCTTAACGTCTGTGTGGTATGATGATGACAATTCATACTAAATGCTCGTCGCCCCTCCCTTTTTTTACATTTTTATGTTACATGAACTAATGACATAAATGTCATTGGGTTGTTAGACAGCTGAGTTTTACATTGTTTCCCCTTTCCATTTTCGCTATCCTTGCACTTCTTCTCACTCTAACCCCTTCTTAATTCCTCTTCCTCTCCCTCCAATTGGACTCCTTTGAAAATCCCCTTCGGTGTTTCCATCATACATTTCACCTAAGATTGCTAGTCAAATATACCAAAGTATTATACACTAAAAATATTGTATTATCATTAAAGTTAATGACACTTATATTCTTCACCCACGTTACTGCAATTCATTCTTTGTCCACACACATATAAGCACCCTCACAAAATAGGGATGTTAGCTTAGTATAAACAGCATTCTTATGACAGCATATTGACTTTGGAATAAATTCTTTCCGGATAATGTGCTACAATATATTTTGTCCCAAGCATTTAATGTAATGCTATAGCATTTCAAGAATTTTGCAAAGAAAATTATAGTAATCTAAATAAAACATAACAATAATCATGACCCGAAAAGGTTTCATAACTTTGCAAGGTTGTATTCCAATAAAATCTCTTTCCTGGCAGATGGGGAATGGTTTGGCCACAATTTTTAGTCCATGAATGTTCACAATAAAAGCAAACAAACCTGTAACGTTTATGTTTGTTTCAACTTACAAATGTTGCCCTGATGCAAGACAGAATAAAACCCAATATAGCGCGGCCAAGAAATCATATGCTACCAATGTTGTCTCTAATTCCATGCCTTCCTCTACAATCGTTGACAATACCATCGGCCTCGTCGTTGTTGCCATTGATATTACACTCCTTACATTGAACAAATATGAGAAGAAATTACAGAGTTCCTTCCTTTACTCGTCAACCATATCTTACGAGATCATCACAAGTTACTTCCCAAACTCCGTCTCATATATCTCTACAAATCCTATTTCCAGATCAACACAGCACCGACCAATATTCAACCACGGAATTCGGTTCTTGAAACCTGTGGTCTAAATAATATGATTTTAAATAGGAGCTAGATAATATTAAAACTAGGTTTGGGGGGAAATTTTTTATTTCGTATTGGCGGGATATTCAAATTCCAAAATAAGTGGGAGCAGTAAAATATTACTGGATTGTGGTTTCCGAAAAGCGGAATGGGAAACGTGGAGACTTAACAGAGAGATTTTGGGGAAGTCTGTTTGTTTCACTAACGTCTGTGGATGGGGTCTTGAGTTTGAGTCCATATCGAACGCACCGGCAAGATACGGTGAGCAGTGGAAACCTCTACAAAACTTCGTTGTCCATGAACTAATAATTCAACGGATTAATCGGTAGATTCAATGCTAGGAATAATACCACAATTTCTATACTAGTAATCACACGTTAAATATACAATAGAAATGTCGAATGATTGAATGAATGTATGAAATATTTTAATAACGTCCACAAGACCAAATACTCTATGGGACCAAGAGTCGTAAAAAAAATTTGTCGAGATAAAAAACAAAACATAAGGTCACATAGGTCGCCGACGGATATTGCACAAAGATAGCTCCTTTCTCGATGTCAACTCTTCTACTATGTATCTCTATTTAAAAACTTGATATTTTTATTATATTTTCCTCTTGAAACAAGTCCATTAACTTGTCAACGCTTAAATTGTCCCTATAGTTGCTCTAAATGTCATTACAAGTTGCACACTCCATTATGAAGTGTCATTCTATCTCCACTACCCCCTTGACACAGAATAAACAAGTTCTTGTTTCCCATTCTTCTTTGGGTATTGTCCACCTATTGCTTTCACATCTAAGATGATGCGAGGTGGTTCTCAGATGCGAAGTTAACATCTTTGCTTTTCTTTTAATTTCCGCTCCTATTATGTCTTTTCTTTGTGCTCCTACATGGGGTTAAAATGATTGATGTAGTATGCTTTCTTTCGTCCTATCTTCCTTGTCCACATGGTTGTCCTGAATTTCTGCGTCACATACTTTTTTATTTCCTCATTGGTATTTGGACATTCTTGCATGTTGATGTCCCATTTACTTATCCACTTGTTGTTTTGTGAACATCCATGTGTTTTTCCTTCTACTTAGTTCTGCTTCAGCTACTATTTTGGGCCATCGATGATTCTCCATTCCCTGTGCCTTTTTTAAATAACTTTGAGTTTGGATCATTGTCGATGCTTCCAGCAGAAAGGTACCAGATTCAGCCAAAAGAATCTCATAAGGAACCGAGGCTTTCACTTTGAGGCTACTAGTTATTAAGTGCTTTTGGACCCTCTCTATATGTCTCCAAATTAAGTCAGAAACATTGTTGCCCCAAACTTCACACCCATATAAAATCACTAGTGTGACTAGCAAATCAAACAAGGTATTTTTGGTTTTCCAATCCTACAATTTTTCATTCCTGCACCTGTTCTGCAATGAGTATAAGGCCTTCCACCCGCCTTGGACTCTTTTTTCCATGCATGCCTCCCAACTAAGCTTGGTGTGAAAGTCAAACCCAAGATTTTTGTATTGTTCCACTATTTCTAGTGCATTTCCTTCCAAAAAAACTCATATTGCCTCATTTTTCTCTGTAGAGAAAAGATCATGATTTTTTTCTTGCTAGTATTCACTTACATTCCCACCTCTTGGCAAAAAATCTCTAGATCTTTCAAAATTTCTCTCAAACTTTGGGTTGTTTTTGCAATTAGAATAAGATAGTCTACAGATAGAAGTAGTTTTACAACATAGCTAGCTAGATGGATGCCCCCTCCACCAGCGTTATCAATCCACTCATATAATTTATCGATGTAGAGATCAAACAAGGTTAGAGATCAAGGGCAACCTTGTTTGATTCCAATGTCACTTCCAAAGCATTTTGACATACCATCACTTGTTCTGATTTTCGCCTTGACTTACTCATAGAGCCTATGCACTATTGCTCTCTACTCATCTGGAACACCAAGCTCCTCCATTCTTCTCAAAAGTTTACCTCTATGGACTGTATCAAATGCTTTCTTGAAGTCAACAAAGCAACAGAAAGCTTCCTCTCCCTGATTATCCCATATTTTTTCCACCAAGTGTCTAAGAGTAATACAATGATAAATAGTGGAGTGTTTCGGCCTAAAACTTGTTTGTACTTTTGCTCTTTTACCCTTTTTTCCACCCATATGTTGATTTTGTGCTCTACCATACTACCAAATAGTTTTACAAGAAGGGGATTCACCATGATGGTCCAATAATTGGACGGATTGTTGATGTCCCCATTTTTATAAAGAGGTATAATGACACTAGTCCTCCAATCTATTGGAAAGCCTTCTTGAATGATACCATTAAATGTGTGTTTAAGATGTAGTGTGAGAGTTTCCAAGCCCCATTTTAAATATTCATCTTGAAGCTCGTCAATCTCCTGTGCCTTACCCCCTGTAAGATTCTTGATGCCTTGAATGATATCCTTCGTAGAAAAAAGCTTAGCTATTGTGTTCATTACCAGAGGTTTATCTTGAACTCTTTCACTTAGTAGTTTGGCGTGCTCTAACCATTGTGTGTCAGTATTATTGTTCTCTATTTGCTTTCTTTATTGTTGTAGCTCCCTCAAAAAACCTTTGGTGTTATGTTTTCCAAGGTAAATTAATTCTTTTCTTCTTGTGTTCACATAACTTTCCTCTTTAGACCGAATAATGTTTTCATAAATATTTTTGTTTTCTTTGGTCATTCCAAGTTTTCTCAGAGTTCTCTTCATTGCTTTGCATTTGTCATCATACCATGAATTTGCTAGAAAACTACTTGCAGTTCCATTTTTAGGTTTGCTTCTTTTATATTCTTAAAGCCTTTTGAATTATAGAAATTAGCATATCATTATTTATAGGACAGATGTTCACAACTAAAGTATTCTTTGGTTCTTGGGAATGTTGTTGAAAATGATGCTCAAACGTTGCTTTGAAGAGTTCTCGATTCTCTGGAGTCGTGAGGATTCTACCTTGAAGAGGTTTTTTCCCTTGCTTGTGGTAATCTTTCTCTCTATTCCGATGGTTTATTTGCATATTTATTTTTACATATATTGTATTTTGATCTCATCTCATCTCGCTAGAGTGGTCCCCAACTTCGAGTCTAACCAATTTCAGGATAAAGCTTTGTGAACAAACAACATAGTCTACTACACTTTAACCATTGTAGGTTTTACAAGTGATGCTCCCTGAGTTCAGTCATGTCCTCATTCCATTACAAATAACCATGTCATATTGTAGACACTAAATCACACACTTTGGGTATCTATCTAGTCCTGATCACATGCTACTCTTCGTATGATTGTTAAGAAAGAAAGGTACTAATTAACACGTCTTTGGCCATCTTTGCTTGCTTTTTGATTTTTTTGTTGATCTTACACTCTTGCTATCCCAGTCTTTCTTTTCATACTTCGTCATTTCTCATTCTGGAGACCAACGCCCAACCAGGACTCCAATGTCAGGAACCTCGTCCCCTCTGGGTGCCCCTAACCTCTTTTTACTTTGTTCACATCTTTTGGGTCATTTCTATCTGTTTGGGCATCTTATATTTTTCTTAGTTGGCCTTTTCGGGGTTAATTACAAAATTTAAGCAAGGGAGTCATATAAATATAAAGTTATGTGTTCATAATAAAGGACCAAGCATTAAGCATTAGCTATCACCACCTAAGGTTGCATCCAAGAGAATTATAAGAGCATTTAAGCATTCATCTAGCTCCACACAAGGGACAACGAACTGCCATCTTTTCATAAACTTCATAGGAGGGAAAGTTCATTTTTTCATGCACTTATCTCTTTACATTTCTTACATCTAGCTACTTGTTCGTTATCAAGTGTGACACGCACAAGAGCCACCTAGGGCACAATCTCTTCACACACACATAGAATTACATGGGGTCTGAGATGTAGTATAGTGCTCGATCATAAGTTCACTGTGTGACAGTGGAGGACAGTCCAACCCCTCATTTGTACTATATTATTTTGGGATTTGATGCGCTTTTGAGGGTTTTGCAAGTCATTTCTTCATTGTAGGTTGTGACATCTGCAAACTTAGTGCGATATACAGGCGACCAAATACGAAATGCAATGAACATCTTGCGACCCTGTGAAAATGGTTTTCTAATAGTCTGACCAGTCATAGGCACCCAAGAAGATATATGGCACCCTAGGCGCCCTCAACCCTTCACAGGCACCCTAGTCCTAGAATTCCCAATGTTCCTGTAATTTTATGAGGCTCGCTACGACAGTTTTCCCTCTTTGTTCATTATTTTGTCACTTCGGCACAGTCCAGGATTATTTGTGAATCAGATACGTCACTTGATCTCCTCATTTGCACTTAGGATTTAAATCTTATTTACTTATTTGCTTGGATCTATTTTGTACTTAATTGCTTATTCATTTGTTGCTACACTGCAATCAGATTTAGGCATCTATAAATTCTTTTTTTTTCTTAATCATTTGATGAACCCACGTTTGAATACTCTTGGATCCTTATTTTTCTTCCATCATGGCTCATAAGGTCTCTCAAGTCTTTTTACTTCGATTACTTCAAATGCACCCAGCTTGTAAAGATTTTCTCAACAAAACCCTAAACACTATGTATCTGCCTATCAACATGTTGTTTGCTCAAGTCAATGTTATCTTTGATCAGCTTTCTGATGACTCTCTTGGTTCCAATCCCAATCAATCTATTTGTAAATCCATTCAAGCTCTTCATTCTTTATTTCAAGCTAAATTTCAGGCTATGGAATCCATGATTACATCTCTAACATTTGAAATCCAAGATCGTAAGGACGCTTCTCAGGCTCACGCTATTTCTTCTTCTCATCTTTTTTCTATGACTTTCACATGTGCTCATATTAGTGAACCCCAATTCTTACAGCTCCCTGCACCTCTCAAGTTTAATCTCAATACTAAGAAACAATTTATTCTTCTACAACTCATAACTCATCAATTAATCAGCTTACCATCTACCCATTGTTATCCTCATTATCGGCTTACAAAATATCAAGGTCTTCCATATTAAAACTATCATGGAATCAATGGACATAATGACAATGACTACTATTCTTTACAATGACATATCAAGCACTTGTTAGTGTAGGTTATTATTTATCCTTTTATTTATTTATCAGGATAATTCTTACACTTTTATTAGCTCTACACTTGTTGGGTTAGCTTGCTTAGGTGTACTAGTTGTGTGGAGTTAGCTTACTAGTTATGTTGAGTTAGCTTCTCAGTTATGTGGAGTTAGCTTACTAGTCTTTTGGAGTTAACTACCAGTATCAGTTCGTGGGAGTTCTTCACCACTAATTTAGGTAGTAGTTGCACTTCCCTCCTCCTATATGTACATCTTTCTTATTGAATAATTCAAGTCATTCTATTATAATGTATTGAGCATTATGGATTATGATGGATTTCCATATATGGTATTTTAGCTCTTCTGTTTTGCAAATATAATGTGGTGTGCTATTATCATCTGAGATCACGGCTTGGAACAATCTTCTTATCATTCCTTTCAGCACCTTACACGTCAGGGTTTTCTCTCATTCGATGCACAACATTCTAATACATGCCCATCTCCAAATGATACATCTCACTGGGTTCCTAAATCTGATCCATCTATGTCTCATGAGCATCATGCCATCATTACTCAGGTTCTGTCTACAATAATTCAAGCACCTCTTAAGCAACCACCTCTCAAATTTAGTTTCACTCCTCTCAATTCATCTATGACATTACCAAGTCAAACTACACAACCACCTCTCAAAATAAGTTCATCGTCTTCTCCTATCAAGGCTTCTGTGGTGTCTTCAATCCAACATAGTCTCCAACCAATCACTTTTTCGTAGCAACCACTCCTTCTACTGATGGTCAAGACACATTTCAAACTCCACCAAAATCACATGGACCTAATCTTGCTTTTGCCTACCATTGTGTGGGCCCTCTCTCTTATCGTGATACAAATGACACTCTCCTGCAATGGTGTGGTACCTCTCGCATCCCCACATAACTTTCCATCATTAACTGTGCACTTGGGGGGCATCACTCTTATTCTCCCCCCTTGCATTGTTATTATATTTTGATATCATTTCATGCAATCGATGCTCTGTGCTTCAAATTCTAATATGGCCTACACATCATACACAACTTGATACACTACTTCTATTGTCATTACCCAATGATGCACTCGTGTGCTACTATTCACACTTTACTCTTCTCTTAGATGCCTTTGGATGTAACCTTAGGTGATGATAATAGATTCTTAGAGCTTGGTCCTTTATTTTGGTCACATACCTTTGTATTTATATGATTCCCTTGATTGAATTTCGTAATTGACAACTAGAAGATTGACCCATAATAAAATGAGATGCCCAAAAGATAAAAGAGACTTAAAAGAAGCGAGTAAGATAGAACATGGTCATGGGTGCCCAAAAGGATGAGGTCGCTTGGGTACTGGCATCCTGTTTGGGTGCTGGTCTCTGAAGCCATAAAATATAAGCAAGTGAAGTGTTGATTAGACAATAGACCAAAAAGAAGACAAGAAACAAAGCAAAGAGGCCAAAGATAGTTGTCAATTACTAGTTTTCTCGTTTAGGAATCATATGAATGCAATCATGAGTTTAGGACCTAGAAATGTACCCAAGTGCATGATTTCGTGTCTATAGTAGCGTATAAATAATTATTTTTTTATCAGCAACATTAAAAATTTACCATCACCTAAAAATTGTTTGATAGGCATAGGTGGTCGTCGAATGTAACCCATGGAGAGAGGGGGTCACATCTTGTTGACTTTTTCACAAATTAATGATTGAATTTGAAGTGAATTGGAAACAACACCCCTATATACCATCAAACCATTATCACATCGGCACAAGACCCCATCCTTATATACACAACATTAGTAAACATGTGTGATTACCATGTTGTTATTATTTCTTTAAATAGGGGTTACTTACATTGTAGAATGCCCTCATTACTAATGGTTATTCACATAAAGGTGTAATTAAAGGTAGTGTAACCTATCACAAATAAATAAACTAGCAATCACACGTGAAATGTGTGATGGAAACGCCAAAGAGGATGTGTCAAAAAAGTTAAACTTGAGGACGTGAAAGATTGGAGGAGGTAAAGGGGTGATGGAGAAAGGGTTGAGGGAGGAAAATTCCAAAGGACGTGGAAATGCAGTGGTGCCAATGTGTAACTCTTCTTTTGTATGCCCAGACACACATGAACCACATGCCATGTTTTTCAATCATTTGAAAGAGAAAGGGGTTGTGGTGCACAGGTCATTGACGAAACATACTTTGTAGATATCTCATAAAGCAAGGTGTTGTCAATGAATACTTCCATGGAAAACTTGCATATGTTTGAATCCCGAAGTCTACATATGTTAGATGCAAAAATTCAACATTTAGTGTTCCTTATGTCATCGATTCAAATTACATTTGCAATCAATGTTTTTCTTTGGTGATTAAGGTAGTAATTAGGGTTCCATGTCATTAACATTCTTGATGACATCTTTCATCAATGATAACTAACACAAAACCTCAAACTTCTTTTTTCCGAGTGCATGTTAGGCACAACCACTGAGACTCCCATTTGGAAATGCCTGTCAGCATATTAATGTTTGAGACATTGGAAAAGGCAGGGAAAATTTGCATGTGCACCTAGTTCCTCATTCGATCCTCTAGCTCATCCAAGGTTATAAGGAAGAAATGTTTCAGTTTGAATATTATAATTTGGTTCATCGGTTGTCAAAATTTTCTCACATCATTCTAGTTTGGAAAAACGGCTATAAATGTAATTACTTCTTAACATTACAAATTTAGCAGCTGGTATCATGCAATATTATTTATGGACAATTTGTACATGGCCTATCTTCTTTTATGCATATGTAAGTGACAGTGTTTTCTTTTACAATTTGTTTTTTATCGATGTAATGTAGGATTTGTGATTTGTGCATTTGTTTTTATTATTTTGTAGTAAGTGATAGGTTGTGAACAAAATATTGGCACCTAGAGCCTTTCCACCCACAACACTTACAACTACATCTATAAAAATCTACCTTACATTACACTTTGATGGTTGCCTACATGTTCCGCTATAATCTCCAAATTTTTCCTAGCTGGGAGGATGGTGACATAGGTCTAAAAAGGGTTAGATAGAACCACGTAACAAAACAACATAAAGCGGAGATACTATCTCACAAGACAATTGGAGGACCTTAAACAAATCCATGGGATATTACGAATGAGCTCTCCAATATTCCCACCAAAAAGCATACCTATTTTGCACAATGCATAGGCCTAGCAAAGGAGGCAACATAGTCTCAAAATGTCTAACCTAATTTCAAATTTGAGCTCTTCATATGCCCCTAGGGAACATGATGACTCGTGCCTAAGGGGGCGAGTCTCAGGCCATTGACCTTAACATCCAAATTCTCCCCGACCTCGGAGGATTTCCAAGTCTCCTTCACCACCACATGTAGATAGGGAGTTTGCATATGTATGAGCCCAACACACTTCTACCTTTTCCCTTCGTGCCCTCTAGCTCATTCTTACCGTCCAACTTATCCTCTCTGTTAAGAGAGAACATAGTGCAAACAAAATCAATAAGTGTTGTTGTCAACTTGTTCGTTAGTTTTAAGGCGCCAACAATTAACATTTACACAACTGAAAGAAATGGAAAAACTTAGAAAATATGGAAATAACATGCTTTGTTAGTTTATTATTTTATTATTTATAGTGTCAAGGTCTTACATTGGACGACGTTTAATTTTCTAGATACAACAAAGACATGAATGGAAAAGTTGGAAAGAAAATGTGGCAATAAAATACTTTCATGTCCCACACCTATTCCATGACTCAAATTGTTCCTACCCAAATAATATTTGTTATCTTTGCTTCATTTTATCATCTCGATCTCACTCGCATTATGCACATGAGTGCAATTTACACTTAAAGGGGACAATTAAAAAAATAGGGAAAAATTACTAGGTTTGAGGTTCGAAACCCAACCACAATGTTGGCTTCTTCTAGCACTTTGTATCCCTCCTTTTAGTTTTAAGCTCGACTATAGATGTAGGTAAACAAGAAATGCATGAACAATCAACCCTTCCAATACTTGGTCATATGAGTGCCAAGTAGATTTGCTCTACTGATCGAAATTCTTACACTAACTTTAATACATTGGGCTAGTTTTCAATTTGTTTTAATTTTTTGAGGTGACAAATTTGGAAAGATAATTTGACATATATCAAAATAATGTACACCATTAGCATCCAAAGTTTAATTTTAACATGCATATGCTCTGACTAGTAGTTGTCATCACCCTCGTCTGGCCTAGCGTAGAATTTTTGTGACATCACATACATTTCATTATGTTGGAATAGTGTACATCCTTCATTAAAAGCCATTATCCCCAGTCCACACTTTCATTTTATATCTTCAAGGCCCGAGATGTCAATTCTTTTTATCATCGATTTCAAGATTGATAAATTATTATTATTCGAATAAAGTATGAAGAGTTGGCTTTTCATGTATGTACCTTCTCAACCCAAGAAAATTTGATGAAACTTCTACATTGATTGAAGCCCAATCCTACTTTTGTTATTGCTAGGTAGTGATGATTTATATTGCTATGCTTCAACAATAAATGATGTCATTTGTGGGACCTGTCATATATACCTAAGTAACAACATGTATTGAATGTCATTTAATTTGTTAGATAAGACGAAGACATGAAAGGAAAGTTGGTAAGGAGCATGTGTGAATCAAATACCTGCATGTCCCATACTTGTTCCACAGTTGAGATTGTTCCTACCCATATAATATTTGCTCTTTGTGGTCCACTTTATCATCACACCCTGATTATTCACATGGGTGCAATTAGTACTTAGGGTGCAAAATAAAAAATAGGGAAACTCTAATAGATCTAAGGTTTGAAACCCAATTGCAATGATTGCTTCCTATAGCACTTTGTAGATCCCCCTTTAGTTTTAAGCTCAATTAATTGCAAGAAAATAGGGAAAAAATCATCACTAGTTGGCTCGAACGTTGACATGCTAGGTTGAACATGCCATGCAAACATGCGGTACTTAAAGAAAAACATCAATGTTCGCCAATGTAATTAGAAGTAACAATGTCAAATTGCCAATGTCTATGGTGTAGTAATGTTCTGTTACGCTTTTCACTTGAGTCTGTGGATTTTGACTGAAAGAAAGTAAATGTGCACAGTAGGATGTAAAATAAATTGATGCTTGTAAATACGTCGGACATCAATGACAACATTAGATGTTTGGAGAGTTGGCCAATGTGACATGTTTAACCACCACATGCAAAGCAAAATAGTGGGCGAGTCAAGGGAAGATGGTCTTGTTAGTAGTACGAGGAGCTTTCAGATGCTAGCAAGTTTGAATCGCAAAACTAAATGCAGGATCCACAATGCAATACGAAGTTGTTCTCGAAAGACCCTCAATATAAATATTGATGTATGTTGATCCCAAAGTCAAATGCAAATCCAATATAGATCGAAGTTGAGGGGTCAATTCAAGCTCGATGAAAGTTCAATCTTCGATGAGAGAATGAAGCCAACCAAAGTGCAAGGGAGAGAAGATGCATTCACTTTACAGGGGTCCGAGGAGGAGAACAAATCAAGAAAAATAGAAAAAGGTACATTACAAGGTGGAAAGAGGAACATGAAACCTTTTCATAGGACCTCCTATCCTAAATGGTAAGCTCTCTAAAATTGTTTAGGAGAGAACCTCGATAATGAGCACTCATTTTGGTGGAAGACCATGACACGTACGATCGCGGACATTTAAATAAGAAAGGCTCTTCCCGTTTTTGACATGGTTTTGGCCAAGCACACACTTTTATGCACTCTCTTATACCTTCCACACACCATGTGCATTTTGAATTTCAAAGCTTAACAACTCTAGAGAGGGTTGCATTTGTCATCTACCTTAAGTCGGGTGTTTAAAAGTTAATGAATAGATAACACGCAGACTAAGACGACATAAGTTGGAGTGGTAGGCCATGTTGCTTATGACTTGTTTTTCCTTTAAAACATTGGATGGAAGCCTATTCCTGTGATAGATGGTCAAAGTACATAACTGTGATAAGTATTGGTGGGGCCCACGATAACTAATTTCATGTGGATGACACTGATATGGTTGTATGATAGTGACCAAAGAAGCCAAAGCTGTACAACATATGTGCCTTGTCAAAATTTGCTTTAAAGGCTTTTGGGTGTGTAGGTCAACATCAACAATAATATACTATAGTGGGTCCATTTATTGTAATATATCGGGTACGAGAGATGATGTTTGAACTCACACAACACAACATTGGTGTTATTTTAGGAAGTTAATAATGTAGCGGTTCATGAGATATTCACATAACACCAAATAGGAAACAATTTCTACATGTTAGTGTGGGATAGTAAAGATAAAAAAGCTAAATGTTAATGTTGGGCATTGTCTTTTTCACAGTATTCATTTTTCTCCAAAAGAGGAAAGACGGAGAGGGTGGCCTTTCCATGGTTTACAAAGGGTTAGTTATTTCTAACGTAGGAAGAACCACGACGCTTTAATATACTATGATAGGTCAGTCTAGTTTTATTATTTTTTAATTTATGAGAGGTGATAAATTGGGAAAGATATTTTGACATATATCTAGGTCTTTTTAAAATATTTTCATATCGAGGAGAAAACAAGGAGAGTGATCGCAGATATAATGAAACATGTATTGAGTAACATGAATCAACTTAATCAAAAATTGTATCGAGCTTAAGAATAGCTTTGTATTGCATCTTTTTTAGCCATATGGAGGGAACGTTTAGTCAATTCCGTTAACTTGTCTATCATTTCTAGGGCGCCAACAACTAGACCTTACATATCTAAAAGAAACCAAAAAATAGAGAAAATATGTGGAAAATGGGATTTCCTATTTTTTAATTTTACTTTTTACGATGCCAACATTTTCAATTGGACGACATTTAATTTGTTAGATAAGACTAAGACGTGAATTGAAAAATGGAAAGAAAAATGTGTAAATGTGGAAATTAAAGACCTACATGTCCCACACCTATTCCGTGGTTGATATTGTTCCTACCCAGATAATTTTTGCTATGTGTTGCCCACTTTATCATCTCGATCTCGCTCACATTATTTACATGAGTGTAAATTGTGCTTAAAGGGGCCAAAGTAAAAAAAAGGGGAAAATCCAATAGGTTTTAGGTTTGAAACCCAACCACAATGCTAGTTTCTTGTAGCACTTTCTAGCCCCCCTTCCATTTGAAGCTTGACTAATTACAAGAAAACTAGTGATGCGCAAACATTTAGCAGTAATTGAGCCTTGTCAGTAGCTGGTCATATGAGTGTTAGGTAGCTTTTATCTTGTGATAGAAAGTTATAGACTGAGACAACATACGATTTCTTACATTGTTGAGTGCAAATTGCTCTCTGATTTAGGAGGTATTTTTACCAATAAAACCTTCAAATTGTATTGCACTTTGTTTCGTGTGGCACGTCTATATATGCCTCAAAAGTCTAAGTGAGAGATACGAAAAAATTGTACTTAAACTTTTGGGCTCAAGCAAAATACGCAGACCAAAATTTTGGGTTCAAGTAAAAGAGACATTCTTGGCTCAAGAAAAAGGCTGGAGCAACAAGCGAAAGTTGCCTAACATATTTGCCATCATTGTCGTATTTTTCTGAGCTGCCATTTTTCTCTATGTTGCCTCTTTGTGGGGCCGTATTTAGAGTAAGTACATCATATCTTAAATTAAAAATCTAGGAGTCACTTTCACACCTGGACATTACATATACACTTTGATGGTTTTAGCAATAGCATGGAAGCTCAGATCCTACAATGCAAAATTTATATTCCTTGATCCTGCAACAGACAAAAGCTTGAGAGACATTACATTTCGCAAAGCATTTTCATCAAGTTTCTTACAATCTAAAAATCCAAGCTCCATATGACTCATACAATTTTCACCAAGTGAACGAATGGCTTGATTGTCCACATCCCAAATACCCTGAAGTCTCAGTCTCGCTAGTTTGGTACGACAAAATGCCAAAAGTTTGGTCATGATGCTAGAGATTTTACCTCATCTACGCCCCAAATCAAGACAATAAAGGGGAGCACATACTACAAGTATTATTTGAGCACCCTCTTCCTCCAATTTACTATATTACTTTACATCCAATGTGTTGTCCAACAGCGTTTTATGTTGACATGTGGACAGTTACAGAAAATGTCATACTTTAATGACTAAAATGATCAAAAATGTATGTTGCCCTGTCATGTATCAATACAAAATGACCTTCAATCCTATTTAGCAATGCCTTCAACATAATTAAATTTGAGATCATGTAGTGCCCACATTTTACACACCCAAATACAACAGTCAAATACCAGAATAAATTTTTTTTGTCTTACATTGATTCACGACACACAACCCAGTAAGGGCTCCAAGTACAGAACTCGACACACACGCGACAATCACATAAGGCATCAAATCACAAAGACACATGTAGACGACATCGACATGACGATACCACACTCTTCCCAACGAACGAATACTAGCAAGGACCCAACCACAAGAAACGTGACTTTAGGAACGGCGAACCCACGACAAAACATTACTTTAAATGTATTTTGGTTACGGCTAACTTCCCAAGATCCTTATTAGGTAAGCATGATTTTCTCCCTCTTTCCCACCTACATGTCCTGAAAATTCGTCTCACATTTCACTTATTGTTCGACCAGTTAATTTTGCTCTTTACCCTTATGACAAATCTTCATAACTGACATAAGAATTCACCATATTTCAAAATGCCTATAAGATTCTAATTTTCTCGTCCTTATGATAATATTTTGCTTCTCAAACTTTTATTTAGTGTATAAAATTTACTCTTGCTACACGAGAGATTCTAACGTGATGTCTAGATGAGGTATTGGGATTAAGGAAGACATAGAGTCAAGATAGCTTCCCAAAAACCTCCATCGATCACGGAATAGTTATCTCGCTTCCAAAGCTAATACAGTTCAAAAACTTATGGACCTCCTTTTTATATTTATATATGTTTTGTTTGCTCGAAGTTTGGTCGCACCAAGATAATTTATGTTCTTTGCAATGCAAGAAAAAGTTTAATTAAGGGATAATGACTCTAAGATTGACCTTAATCCTAACCTCAAAACTCGTGTGCAACATCAAAAGATATGCTCTTATATCACACTAAGGTCTCGCTCATAGGATTGTTGGATAATCAGGAGTTACAGTAGTATTTGACTACCATCAGAAAAGGGGTATATGGTCGGAAGAATTATAAACCATACACGAACCACAAGAGACACTTCCTAATCAGCGGAGGTTTGGTTTCTTCCATTATGCACACAAATACCTACGCCTCAACTATATCAGAGTTTAAGGCAGGAGGACAAAATTATACTAAACCACATTCAAGGACATACCAAGGTGTTATTCTGATAGAATCCAGGGTTGCACTGCTTAGTCGTTCCTTCAAACAAGGACTCATAAGGCGACTTCTAAGGCGATCTTCACCACTCAACTTGGTGTCAGACCTGAAGAGAGGACATTCTTCTCGCGAATGCCAAGTCTAGAAGGAAAATGCAAACTCCAAATAGGTTGGACCATGACCTTCCTAAATATGGGTTTGCGACACTGTCGCTAGACAAAAGGCTATGACGGTAAAAACTCCAACGAGGGGTTTTATTTACCTAACCTATGAGGTCTCATCAAGTGCAAGTTTAAGGTCGTTCTTTGGTTTTAATTTTCTTATATGGTAGGAAAGGATCACATCTACAGGCAAGTCCTGCACGAATATTTTATTAGGGTTGAGTGTTCCCATTAAAACTCATTACTGTGTTTGCAAGGTAAGAAGGTAACCCTATAATATTAATTTAATCATTTATTAAATACTGAGAAGGTACTACAGTGTATTAACTTCGATTCCAATTTACTAAGTATAAACCAAACAACCCTTTTGCCATACACCGCTAAAAATCAAATTGAGCTGGTGATTAGAAGTACATTCCATAAGTATCCTTAAAAACTAGCATATCATGCATGTTAGCAAATCTCATTTATAATTTTTCAGTAACAAGAGACTAATGTACACAGTTATTCTTTTTTCAATGACCTATAAGAGTTACAAAAACAATAATTAAATTTCACATCGCCTTCTTCGTCGTCGTTCATCCATCCTACAAAACCCACGTGAGCATGATATCAGCGATAAATCGCTGGCATGGCATCCACCCTAAACAATCATAATTATCATTTTTCAGTTCCCATTTACATCTGACAATAACTACAATATGCAATCGAAATAAAAATAAAACTTAGAAACATGTAATCATTGCATTTCGTTTTTTTTTCTTCATTTTATAAACTCATAAGAGAGAGAGAGAGAGAGAAAATATCATTTTGTCAAAAGTTACAATACACACAAGTTTCATTTTAGTGTTTTAAACAGTTATTTACGTGTGTAAAAATTTTCCCAAGGTGAATTGGCAACCCTACGAGAGTCCGCAGCTTTCTACTTTTACATTTTCTCACTAGCTGCAAAACGTACAAAACAGGCTTGGAGGCTAAGAAACTGCTTCCAAAGGGTATCTCCCGATGAGCACGCACGTCCCGATTAACTTTCTACGTGACCCTAGATATACCAAGAGCTCATTGCGACTGACGGAATTGAAAAGGAGTGCACGGTTTGCGTTTGGCGGCAAGTTTTTCAGGGTCACTGGTCGTAGTTCACCCAGTTGTAAAATGACCAAAGTTAGCTCAAGCGCCCAAAAAAAAACCGCATCCATAATTGACGTTTGATGGAGAAGCACGCAACGAGACATCTCCTACTAGTTCCCCTATGTAACGAGAATTCATTAGAGTCAACAGGACTGAGAACTAGACAACCATGTTCAAACGGCGACAAGTTCTTGGAGAGACAAGACGAAATTGGAACAGTTTGACCTCGTCAAACTACGACCGGAGGCCTACAAAACAGCTTCGCAAAACTATCCCGAAAAGTGCTCTTTCCTATACTGAATGTTCCATGCATTTGTCTTGTATACACACCAGGGGTTTGCGAAGACAAAACATGATTTCTCTTTCCGGAGTTCAACTGGTGGCCCCAAATGAAAGCCAACTTTCTAGTTTTAACAGCTCTCTACTGTTGTAAACCAGTGTAACAGGGCTCCTATAAGGGCGTCAAAACGATGTCATATGATCGTTTCAGGCCAAACCAAAAATCAGGGTGACTCCTCGTATACCAAGGTACCCGAATGAAACTTCACATCTCGTTTCTAGAGTGGCGAAAGGTACCTGGTGAGTCTCCACAAATTGCAAAATTTAACTATTTAAAACAAGGAGAAGGTCAACGTTATCAGTGGAGAATCAAATTTTTCTGGTCAACAAAACGATATTGGAACGGTCAAGAAGGGTAAGAGATTTCTAAATCATCTCGAGCGAGGGTGATAGTTCATGTTTTAAAGTAGGTGAGTTATAATGGCTCTGAGAGTTGCGACAAGACACTTTATTGTTTGCAATGAGTTGAAGAGACATTTAACTGTATTTAAAAAAATCCTAATGAGTTAAAATTCTGTTTAATTGCAAAAGAGAACTAAAATACGGAAATTAGGAGAGGTAAGGGAAGAATGACCATGCCTGGAGAACGAAGTCGGTCGAAGCCGCATGCTTGGGTTCAGTCTCGTGCTTGGGTACTTCGTCAACCAGATCACGAGCATCGCCAGCTCCACCGTTTGACATACATGTCTTCTGGATTCGACCCACCACTTGCTGAGCGTGATCAAAGGGTTTCTTATTGTTGTTGTTTGGATAGGAAGAGATCTTCCTCCTTTTGTGCGTAGCCTCAAACCTTGTAACCGTTAGACCGAGATATCTGAAGGCGTTTAATCAAACACTTCACATGCCTTAAGCATGCCTCCACATTTTGCACATTCTCATGTGCTCATCAAAACCAGCAACATAGTGATTAATTTTCGGCATGATTCTACAAGAGGCACTCATGCCAACGAAGTATTTACAACCCTCATGCACTGAACATGCATGGCTGAAAGCCAGTTAAACAAAAATGAAGCTTACATGGTCAGGGTATGTTCCATAAGACCACGTCCCTTGAGGCATTTTGCCGAACAATTCACATGCCTAGAATACACTTCCACATTTTCCACACATATCAACTATGACACCAGCAAGCACAAAATAGTACAAACAAAACCACATTCTATTGTTCATACCACGTTCCAATACTTCCATTTTGGCACAGGCTGGAAGCACGCTGGCAAAGGTTGTGGATTCTGGCTTTACACAGACCAAATGCATTTGCTTGAAAGTTTCCAAGGCCTCTTCAGCAGCCTCGTTTTTTGCACATCCTGCCATCATTACAGTCCGCAATACACCTTTCTTTCATCCATTTTTGAACAGTTTGCATGCTGCCACGTTTTTTGCATAAGTAGCTGCCAGGGCGCATGCAACTAACACATCTGACAAAAAAACTTTACCTTCCATGCGCTGGAAGGAGTCACACCAGTCTGGGCGCGGGTTTTTTGACCCAGGCTGAGAAATTTTTGGCAAAATGGAACTGAACAGGTTGGAGACCAGTTTGCTGCGTGGTGAAACAGTGTGGCTGTCCCTTGAGGAACCCCATGCCACCTGGATGCTGCAAAAATCGCGCCCATGAGCGCTGTCCTTTTTTTTTTTTTTGGTTAAACATAGAAGCGGCGCCTCCAAACAAATTTGTAACAGCAACATCTGGCGAAGATTTCCCTGTCCCTCACGCATTGCAACAAGAAAAAAACGCCCATGTTTGAGCAGTCTGGCGCGAATGGAAGGATGTTGAACCAGGTTGGAGCCTCCATGCTGCCGCCCTCCCCAAACTCGCCCCTTCCAAGAGCCAAAAGGGATAAAACCCTAACGCCCCCACAAGAAGAATCACGGGTTTTCTTAGTTTTTATTTTATTTTATTTTATTTTTTTGCTTGTTGGTTTTAACTAGATAAAAAACACAACCAAGCCTAAAACGAAGAAAGAGAATAATTAACACACAATAACGATCGCCACAATGTTAATAATGATAACCCGAATTCAATAATAGTAATAGTAATACTAATAACACAATTTTATTAATCGTATTACTAATGATCGCATGACAACAAGGAGTAATACAATTAATTCGCACAGATCGACAATAAAAATTATAATATTATTACCAACATTATTATTACGACTTTACGGTTTAAAATAAATAATTATTATTATTTATCCTATTAATGTCGATGACCCGACAAACTCAAAGAGCCGAGAACCAAATTTCCCTTTACCCGTATACCCGTCCATGACGCTACGAGGTCCACAGCTTGGGGTGTCGACAACGACCCGAAGGCAAGGAGAGGGGGAAGGTGAAAAATCTTCACTGCGACCCGGACAAGATCAACAACGATCAACGAGAGCACACGCACACCAGTCTCCCAGGATTAGTAATAGGGTCGGCAGGTCAGGGACTAGGAACATTGAACGGGGCATTACAGATCAAAGATGGCTAGTTGTAATGCAATTGTGTGTCGACTACCAAATGCATCGCAGCCAATAACGTCTTTGACACCCATCACATTTACCTAATGTTGGTCCAAAATGTTGGTCCAATTTCGACTACGTTTTCGGCGTAATTAATAATAATTTGTATCATTTAAGGATAATGGCGTAGTTTTCCACATTCTAGATGCCCTAAAGTCTCGACCTTGCTAGTTTGGTATAGCATAATGCCAAAAGCCTAATTGCAGTGCTAAAGATTTTATCACATTTACACCCCAGATTGAGACGATAAAGTAGAGCACATATAGTCGATATTATTTGAGCACCCTCTTCCATCAATTTATCACCTTACTTGACATTCAATGTCTTGCCCAACAGCATCTTGTGTTGCCACATGGATGGCTATGGAAAATGTCATGCTTCAACGACCAAAATGATTAGAACAATTTATTGCCCTGGCATGTGTCAGCAGAAATGACCGAGAGCTGATTATCAAACTCACCAAGAGGAGATCTGAGTGCCAGAAAGATCTTTAGCAAAGATTGGTTGTCTCATAGGCTGTTTTTGGTAGCCTTGTGAACATTAAAAGTTCTTCTTCTTCAAAAACCAAATGCTTCATAGCCATTGACATCTAATACTCGTCATATTTGACAACCATTGGTTCAGTTAGGAATACATTGTCGACGTAATTCATAATAATTTGTATCATTTAAGGACGTGAAAAGTAACCATTGTTATTCTGCTCAAGTAGTATTAGGTTTTAATGGGGTCTTTTTCCATTCCCCAATGAATCGCCCTTTGTTTTTTGTTCGCTATGGTGAAGGCCACCTTCATTTCTCCGTCCACAGACAATCATGTTTCTGTTAAATAATTGAGTTTTCTGGGCTATGGTAATCGCAATGCATAAGATGCGCACATGTATAGCTTATAGCTGGGGCATAGCTCTCTTTCAAAATATAACTGAGTTGGGCTATTTTCCTATGTTTCCGCACATGAAGTGAGACGTAGCACTTTCCATTTGACCAAGATTGATTATGTGGCACAGTGTTATTGGTTACAGTCTAAAATATAGTAAAAATTGTCGAGACATGCGTACAAATCAAGAATGTGGAACAAAAATTTTAAAAACTCCAGCCTATGCCTAAGTTGCGTTATGAACTGCAGCAAAGCCATGTACGAATGGGCTTTGGAGGACTTCAAGCGCGCTTTTGCCCTCCAAGTGCGGAGGCTAGCAGTTGATAGGAAAAAGCCAAGGGGCACCGAATTCATCTCCAGGGCAGCTATTACAGCAGCTGGAGGCCCTAAGCCACGCCATGTACAAAACAAGAAGTGCAAACCTTCATACGAGGAATTAAGTGGGAAAAAAACAAAAATAAACAGTTCGCTGGAAAGGGATTAAATTGCACATTTTCACCGACCATATAAATTTGAATATAGCATGGCCCATGAAAGGTCCCCACAAAACACCATTACCCAAGAGAAAGAGGCTTTCTAGAAAACACATTATATCGTTTGCAATTTGAAAACAAACAGTCCGCAGTAGAACAGAAAGCTTCCCAAAAGCACTTTGTATTGCCTACTTTGTCCACAAATTACTGGAGAAAAATTGGTTTATCCATTACAAATGGTCGTTTAAAGAATCAAAACATGTGACGCGAGCTGGTGTCTCCGTATTCTATATACAATTTATGTCATATTCCTTGGTGAAAGCTGCATAACATTGAAGATACCACTTTAAATGTTAAAATTATTGGGACTTTGTATGCAGAAGTGGGCAGCAGCAAGTTGACCATTATGTTGGAGGACAGCGGGGCAAGAAATAGCAAAGCAATTTTCTTTAAAAAAAGCAGGAAGTCACTAACAATGACCAATAAATAAAATAATATGTCGTTGATACGGGCTGGCAGAAGTGTCAGAATTTGCAACCATGAGTCCATTATAGTTATAATTTGGAAATGCCCTCGGTGTAACGAGGTACACTTAAAAAACACACATGTATAGCATTTCTTTTGTGTATACATTAATGGGAAAGCAGTATTTAACTTCTATGGATATTGACAAAAAAATAAAAAATGTTATGTACTTATACACAGACAAATTGATCATTGTAATGACATAGTCAATATATATAGCATGCACAAAAAACTTAATCCCACATTAAGTTGGAAGGCTTGGTCTATAATAAACTATATGTCCAATATACCATGACCATAATGCCAATAGAAGTGATGCCAGAATTAAAGGGGACCTATAATCGTTGATTGGTTGCTGATGAGTATGTTTGTGTGCTCTGCCAATCTTCTCCTCCTCTGGCTTAAAAAATGTAAAGAAATTCCCATACAGTAAGCTTCTAAAAATGCCTGACTATTTGAGTCCAATACTCATATCTATCTATATCCATGCATTTTGGAATTGTTTGTACAACCCTTAAATCCTTGAATCTACCTGAATCTAGTATTGATGATGTATACCCGTTCCCAATACAGGTATATTATTAAGTGATATTGGACTCTTGAACAAAGAAAAAGTTGCTGTTTGTTTCCTTTGCTCTACTCTTCTAGATCATTTCAAAATTAAATTATAGTAAAACATTGTTGAACAGATTTTCCATTTGAAAATGATTTTGGCAATTCAGAAAACTGCAACAGATTTTGCAAATTGCAGCATATTGAAGAAAATTACATATTACACCATTAATGAACAAACTTCCAACTTGAAAAGATTTAGAAGTGGAGATTGAAAATCATTTCCGAGCAAACCATCAACACTAGATGATATTTATTAATTGTGAGGCTCATAACTAGGTGTTACAGCTTCATAAACAAACAAATAGAGATTTAAACAATATAACTTTTGGAAGACTTCTTACGTCCCCGTTTCTTAGGATTGGCCTCCAGCAAACAGTAACATGCATCAAGTAGCTCCATATCCTCCTCACAAGTTAAAATTTTTGCAGCTTCAGGATTCCTGAGGAGAAGCTTGGAAACTAGATAGCCCGCAATGGACCATGTCTGATAAAGGTGTGCTTGCTTGCCTATAAAACGCGCTCTTTTTGTGTCATAATACTCTGGCCACCTATCTCTTGATAATCGCTTCTCTGCCATGGCCACTGCCTTCCTTGCCAATTCTGGCCGATTCATTTTTATGCAAGCTACCGTAAGCTGTAATACATAAGAGCTTCAGCTCAAAAGGCTTAAATGAAAATCGTTAACACTTCTTAACCACGCGAAGCTTATATTATATAACTAGACCAGGAATATCTTGCTCACCTGCCACAACAATGTGGGCCAAGCTCCTCCATTGTGATATGACCAGGGCCTGCAGCCACATACCAGAGGGTTACAAATAGGCAAGAAAGCTAAGTATTATGCAAAGGAGGACCTCATCTACAATTTGTTTTAAGTAATATTTCTGGCAAGCCCAAATACAGTGCAGGTAAGTTTTCCATCTGCTGCAAGGATAAGAAAAAAATAAGGACCTTACATTTTTCACTATTAACCTGGAAAAATGAAATCTAGTGGCAGCAACGGAGCATTGCAACAAAAACATGAAAAATATGCATTAGATCTTTTTGCAGTATGGTAAAAGAAAAATACGTGTTTTTGGGATCACTGCCTGTTATGATCTGCCATTCTTGGCCTTCAAGAGCTGGATAGCATATTTTCAGTGGCATGTCTGAAACTAAATCATTCCACTTTGCCTCAACAAGATCTAGTACAGCATCAGACTGTTCTCTAGTAGCAAGATTGCTTACTATCGACCAAAGATTCCCAAGAGAAAAGAAGCGGAAGTCCATGTGAGCAGGCTGTAAATTGCCAATAAAGTAGCCTCCTCGGTCAGGCATCCATTCTACCAGCCAAGGAGAAACTTGTTCAGGGTATATGTTGAACTTATTTACGGCATCGTATGAGTACTCCTCAGTTTTATACCGATAAATCTCATTTAATTTTTTCATGTCCACCCAATAATACTCCCTAATATGGAATGACAATGCAATAAGCCTATTATTCAATGCCCGTACAAGATCTGCAGAGCCATCTTCTAGTGTTAACATCTCACGAGCACAGCGCAAAGCAGAGTAAAATAGCGCCTGCAAAATAAAAGGCTACATTAATAACTTTGAGTTGGAAAATAATTGAATATCATATGAAAATAAAACTAAGGAACAAAAACTATAATTTACAACAGATTAATAGGTAAATTCTTTACAAGGAACGGATCAGCCACACTTATTTTATGCAAAATACCTTACACATCTGATGCGCCTAGAAATATATATGATTTTACACCTCTCATCAGCCTACCATATCCATCCTAGTTGCTTATGCTCAAGCAATGCTAGCAGACTTATTTCTGCCCTACTGCTTTAGCCACAATTGAAATAGCTTCTCTAAAGCATGCTTCGCGTCCTGATAACTCTTACCACCTAGAGACAACTATTATACTGATCACTGCCAGCACACCGCCCCCTGTGAATAAATCTATATACATCTAAATCAATCTCTTCATAAATGGCAATATTACCTTATAAGATCAAAGCTAAATCTAGTAAACATAATCAGGTTTTAATGATTTACTTGAGCTCTTTCAGTCCCTTCTCATTCAGTTATGATTTTACTGATAACTTACAGATTGAAAGTATTCGCTCATTCACTATCACCTGCAGACATCCAAACACAACTCCAGAAAACTTGACACTAGAGAACCAAACAGCGTCTTCATTATCATTGTTTTAATTCTAAATATTTATGAAACAGAAATCCATATACATTATTTGTTTCATCCCTCCACCATAAGTCATCTCTAATGCAGTGAAAACAGACGACATGCTAGGTGATGCAACATTAGGCAAATAAGGAGGTCGTCATACTGCTCAGAAAAATAAAAATGGGGTGTATGGCAGTTGATTCTGTACTTTGGACGAACAGAGGAGTATCCTGGTTGTACAACATGATGCTTGGGCTGTACGGTCTGACATTGTAGTTTGTCTTAAAACAGCCCTGGACAGCCAATGTGCCATGAATTTTTGTTCCTTCAGGGAAAGCATCTTTGCATCACTGTACTTCAAAAACAGCTCATATTTCAAGAGGTCACACTTCAGGGCAATTTTATCTTAAGACCCACATTCACTATAGTTGGCTCTAAGAGCTTCATGTCAGTTACACCGTCAAACTAGTTAGCCAACTTGCTGTCAAATTGTACATTCTTGATGACGTATTCTGTGAACTGAGGGTAAGCTGATTGTGATGTTGAGGGTTCAAAAGGACTTGGCATCACTGACATGTTATGATCATCTAGCTGGAAGCCTTTGCCTTCTTCAATCTCTATAATCTTGACGCTATAGGATTCAGGTTCGAACACGTCATAGTCTTCCATCCACCACAGGGACAGACCATTTTGGGACTTCGTCTCATCTTCGGAGCAAGATAATAACTACAAGACCCCTTCATCGTTCGACTGCATCGTGCCTCAATTTGCATCCACCAAGCATTCTTCAAAGTCCACTGAGTCTGATGAGCATGCTATCTCACTAATTGTCTGACTCATTATATTTATGATATACTTTTGACCTTTACCCTCAATGGAGATCAGGTGCTTTTTCCAATTATGGTCGCCTTTGGTTGCTAGCAACCAAACCTGACCCAATAGTCCATCATAGGCCTTCTTTACCAACAAGATGACTACAGAATTTTAAAAAAAGGGTTGGGTTCCAATAAATACCTTTTGTCCCATCAATACACCCAATTTGTAAATGCTGTTTCGCTATACTCCTAGAGTTCTACCAATTGGATTGTCGAAGGCCACATAGTTTGCTTCCCAAGACTATTCCATGTTTCCTCAAAAAGAACATTCATGCCCAAAATTTCCTTGAGTACAATTGGTATCTATCAAGCTGGATTCATCTTCAAGCTTAGGATTAATGAATTGATCACCAAACAAGGCAGGCTTAATCATGGGTTCTTTATTCTACTTCTTGCTCTCCCCCTTACCCAATGCAACACCAATTGACATTAGGTGCATCATTGTATGCTTCATGTCCTGGCCAATATCTTGTCTTGTAAGGTATCAACTATAGCATTCTTGAGTTCTAGAATGCTTGGCAATAAGTCAGCTATCTGCACAGGTACATTGCACTGCAAACTTGTCTTGCAATAGCTGTGTTGGACTCAAGTCTGCTTGTCACTATCATTGCATGCTCATGCGGCTAACACCATTCTTCAACAGTTGCCTCTCAACTTCCACCCTTGCTTTGGCAGATCTTTCCTTCTTCGTATGTGGGCTAAGTTGCCAGGAAACGGAAACGGAAACGCGGAAACAGCAATTTTCAAAAAATCTTGGATACGAAACGTCGACGGAAACGTCCGTACAATATATTATTAAAAGTATATATATATATATATGCATAGTACTCATTTTATAATTGTAGACCATAAGAGATAATTGATAAAGCACTCAAAATATTTTTAATTCATTGAAATTTGAACCTCTAAGTTCTAAAGAGTCATCATTCAACATGGTTACAATTTCAATTTGAATAACTATTTTGGCAGTACCCTAACACGAGTGTCAAAAGATGCAATGACAATGTTGACACTTGGCAGTACTACATATTGAGAGTTATTCTGTGTTTTAGACCTTGGATGTTTGAGACAATGACAAAGCTACTGGTGTGTACTACACAATTAAACTTCCATTGTGTTGCCCATCCTTGAAAAGCAATGGAACCTGTTGCAGCAAGTTTAGAAAGTTCGACTTGCAATATGGTGTCTTCCCTTGGTGATGTGTGAACTATTAAGTGCAATTGCTTAATGGAATATGCAGAAAGAATCATTATATGATGACCTACTCGAAAATCTACTCGTAATTGATAGTTTCAAATGGCCGAAGTACCTAGAATTAGTGTAGTGTGGTGCTGAAAACATAATCAGAACTTGCAGCAACTATGAATGTAAACAACCACAAGCAAGAAAACATAAAGTATGAACAACAATGGACAATGATTTCAGCTTGGAAACCCTAGTATGGGGAAAACATGATGGAAGTGGTAATATCTCAACTTTCGTGATCTTCTTATTGGAAAAGACGATCAATTAGAAGAAATACAACAAACTCTCTGTTTTTTGCTCACTCAGCTCGTATAGGCAGCTTTCTTCCTCCTACAACGAACTGAACACCAAATCTTGTCTCTCACACACTAATGCTTACAATTAGATTTGTGTGCCCTATTTATTATGCTCTGGGAGTATATTATCATGCACTTGAGGAATATAAAATGACTTAACTTGAGGAAATGGCAAAAAGCGCAGGAAACAGCAAAAACGTTTCCGGAAACAGCACAGGCGTTTCCGGAAATGTTTTTGCCGTTTCCCCCCCGTTTCCTTTGCCTGAAACATTTCGGAAACGTTTCTAAGGGGAAAAGGGACCCCCCCAGGCATTTCCTAGCATCATAGTATGTGGGTGAGGGTAATTAGCATGCTTCACTTGTCTTGTGGTAATTGCCATAACCTCCTTACCCTCAGCTGCGTCAATCATATGGATGTTCGTTTGCTTTGGACAATTGCCATCGTTATGGTCCCCAAACCCACACCATCTACAAAAAAGTCCGTGTTAATTTGATTAGGGCAATCTCTTGCAAAATGCCCCCTCATTACACTTTCAACATTGTACAATTGATCGTCCTCGGGATTAGTACTGAATCCAACTCCCACCATTGTTATTATTCTGACATAGGTAATTCCTTAGCGGCATGGTGAGTGGTGTCGATTCCTCCCCTAGTGTGAACAATACTGGTCGCTCCTATTCTACAAATTGTATAGACAGTCCTTGATTGAATGCCCTGTAATTTAGAAATCTCATATAACATTTTTTGGGGGAATTTGCCTTGGTGTGACCTACTTTTGCAATGAATACACAAAAGATTCTTGCCTTTGTTCTTAGTGTCTCCCTTTAGTTCCTTCATAATCCAAAGCATGTCTTTCCTCAAGGCTTGCACCAATCTAGATGCACTTTCACCACTAGAGTCAAGGTCATCTTCTTCACTTCTCGAGCAAGAGGATGTCCTCTTATTCTCGCTTTCAATTTCCATGGCTTGGTTGTATGTGTCTTCGTAAGATGAGAGTGGGACCACATTCATCTTCCGCCGCTATGAAGGCACCAAACCTTCAATGAATAATCCCTTCTTTAAGTTGTCAACATGTTCTTTTTCAAGTTTTCCCGACAATTCTTTGGGCCTTCTTCTATAGGCTCGAACATTTTCGTGTTCAGTCTGCCAAGAATTATAAATTTTTGCTACAATCTCTGTCATTAACAAAGAAAATACAAAACACTATGTTTGCATTAACAACGCCAAATTACTCACAATGGAGAGCCACTACACCAAAATAATCCGTGAAGCTGTCGAAATTGAATAACGCCCTAATAATCTTAATTGTGATGATGGTTGGAATTTGAATCATGCTTGGAAACCTTTGTTACATAGGTTGGTTTTGTGCTCCTAGTCTTCACCCCTCCATTTCTCGATGTTATTGCTCTAGCTCCTTGTCATGTGTGTGATCCAGATCCTTGTAATTAATTGCTTGCTCAATCAAATTTATTACCTTAAAACTAACTAAACTATATAATTAATTACTTAGATTAACTAATCATATATACTTAAGTAATTATGTAGGTAATTAATTAGGTATGTCATCAATTAATTAGAAAGTAGTGTGTGATCCTTATAATTAAGTGATTATACAATTAATTAATTGAATTACCTTGTAATTAAATAAACAACTACATAATTAATCAATTTATGTAGGTAATTAATTAATTATCCTATCAATTAATTAGAAACTACAGGTTCAGGAGCCTAGATCTATGGTCTTGCCCTTTAGTATTTAATCATACCTTTTTTCATCGTGTGTTCCTTTAGAATTAACCACATGACTATCATTTCTCACCAATCTTGTCGACATCTCCGCAATTGTGATTCTTTGGATTATCTATACTTGTGTGGTCTAAACTAAACTTTTCTCAAGCTTAATCTTCTTTCCCTGATGATGGATCCAATATAGGACGCGAAACGTCGGAACTAAAATTATCTATAGAGTGAATCAAAAAAACATTTCAATAATCTTACATCTGTGATATGAATCTCCAACCCTAAACCCTAATCTCATTGTGTCTCTTCGGTGCTTAAATTCATTCTCAAATACTTTCCTCGGTTTCCCCCATGTTGTCTTACTGTTGTTTGATATACCTATGAACCAATCAATAGTTAGTCCTTGAATTGTGGTTGGAAAGCACTGTAACAAGTGTTAATTTGTCTGCCCATTAGCAATCTAAATTGTGATAATGTTTTTCTAGAGTTGATGGGGTTCCATGGTTGTGGACATTGGGTACTTCTAACGTAGTTCTTCAAATACAATACTTCTCCTTAGGGAGGTGTTTTCTAGCTAAACATTCCTTCACTCTCTCAACATTGTCAAACACGTCCCTATACTTCACCCTTCCTTTGATAACGATTTGTAAACTATATTTCTCACCCCTAGGTCCCCTTTTTGTGCTACTCCCTTTAACTTGTCATCTAGACACCCTAGACTATTCATTTAATTCCTTTCCAGCACCCTCCAACCTAGCCTAGTCTACCATGTTTGCACTTTCTTTAGAAGGGAAAAAAATGTCTTGCAACCACCACCCACTCCTTACTCATGAGTGGTGTAGGTCCACCAATTCCACCCTTTTTTTGTTTCAACTTGAGGTCTGGCTCTGACTTCTACTTACCCTTTCGCCTTGACTTACACTTTGGTTTCTGCTTCAACCATACTTCTCTTGATGGATGTTTAGGATTAGCTAGCTCTCAAAGCCTTTTTTTTCTTGTTCCACCAATTGAGTAGACCATATGATTTCTAGGTCCCTCCCAAACTATGTTGTCTTCTCCCACCTTTGTTCTGGGTCAATGGCATTAATTATTTCTCATACAACATCCATCCTCTTCTTGACAACACTTCTCTTTGTACAATGCATTAATTATTTCTCGTACAAAATCAGTCCTCTTGACGACACTTCTCTTTGTACCATTGTAAATACTTTTTTCATGATTCACAATTACGTTTAGCACACAAATCTTGTAAGTTGATGTAGTGTCTCATCAATAATGAGTATTGTCAAGTTCAACTGACATTCATTTTTAACAAAATTGACCCAACATTGTTTAAAGGCAACAACATCAAAACATTTACCATGAAATTACACTACCAACGAATATCAATTACAGAATAGTAAATATATACCACAATGCAGCATAGAAGAATATGAAAGCAATCACAGCTTTATTCCATAGGTAGTGCTCAATACAAGTTAAGTATAGGGAGGACTTGATACACAACACCTTACCTCCACGCACATCATCTTATTTATATGCCGACCCAGCAGTTGTCAATTAAACACAACTATTAATGACAAACATACTAACAGGAGTTGTTACAAACTACCTAACGCCGAGATACAATCATTAATGACATAACAAAGTTGGCTACTAAAATTGTAATTATGTCACAAAAACCCAAGACTATACAAATATGGCAGTCTATAGTTAGGTTAGGCATGTTGTAAAGCATGCCAAAAGTGCACATGTTCGTTCCCATCACCATATCTTGTTGGTGATTTTACAGGTCTTATGCGAGGAATGAACTCGAACCTGTAGAGAGTAGATAAAAGCTATTTTATTTTTCTAAAGAGGACAGTGAAGATGCAACAAGCCCTACAATCTGTTGCTGTATCAAAAGGAGGGCAAAACAAATGAGAGGAAGAGTGTTTTTAAGGATGACTGCTGGACAGATACCAAGTGCATGGCATCCTTCACATAAGCCATTGAATAAGCCATCAACTATTCTGACACAAACTCTCCTAATCTTGGAGAGATTTACAAGACATTTGATAGTATGCTTGCCAAGTGAGAGTTGTTATTTGAGAGAGAGATCCCACAATGGCATTATCCACATAGCAAATTTGATCCATTGTTTGGAAAAAGCCAGAGAGGATGAACACTCCTCTACACATTGTAGCATATGTAATTAACCCCAACTAGCAATTAGTAAGGTCAAGGAGAATGATATTGCTGATTGGGAAGTAAAGGAGGGATATTGAGCTATGCTTGCAAATGTGCGCTACTCACAAGGCTAGGAATCTTTGGAAATTATTTCTTTCAGTGGTAAAGCCTCGTAATTCCTTCAACAAACAAAAGACTAGAGAAAATCAACTCTCCATTTCCAAGAAAAACTCTATGTTGCCAGGAAACAGAAACGGAAACGGGTACGAAACGTGGAAATGGCAATTTTCAAAAAACCTTAGATACGAAACGTTACCAGAAACTTCCGTACAATATATATATATATATATATATATATATATATGCATGGTACTCGTTTTATAATTGTAGACCATCAGAGATAATTGATAAAGCACTCAAAATATTTTGTATTCATTGAAATTTGAAGTTCTAAAGAGTCATCATTCAACATGGTTACAATTTCAATGATTCACATATACATGATAATAATCTAGATTCTAGAATATATCATCTAGATTTTCCTCATAATCATCTCCATGAACACCACTGTAACTGACAACTCCACTCCCACTAGCTCCACTCTCCATCCCTTGTGTAAAAGATCCCGATTCTTCTTCATCAATACCAAGCAGTGAAAGTTAGCTAAGATGTCGTTATATAGCTTTTAGGAAGTGTCCTTAGCAAGTTTAGGTAGGCATATTAGGTTTAGGTGCAATAAATGAAGGTATTTTTTATTTTTTTTAAAGTTATGATGCTTTAAAAATTAAAAAAGCGGCGGAAACGGCTGGGACATTTCTAGAAATGCCTAGGGCGTTTCTGGCAACGTTCCAGACATTTCTGGAGACGTCTCAGACGTTTCCACAACGTTTCGGTGGCGTTTTGTACCTGTTTCGCGTTTCCAAAACATTTCAGGGTAGAAACGTGGGCCCCTTAGGCATTTCCTGGCTTCAAAGGAAAAACTTGATTCGTTGGTGGAGGATACCTAGGGATAGAACAACATAACCATGCCAGCTTACCATTCAGCTTCTTTCTCAAATGATAGTTCCTCTACTATTGACTATAACTCATCCATTTAAATGTGTCAGTCTATCGGGAGGAATAGGCTTCGCACTAGAAGAGAAGAAAAGCTAGTTTCAAGGAAAAACGCCTTGTGTTTTCAACATATGAAAACACCTGAATATCAGCAAACACCACCAACATAGAGGAATGTTGAGGATGTGACACATGTTGATGAGAAGGTAATTGCATTGTAGCAAGGATTGGTTGGAATGCCATTCGGGATAATATAATGATTAAATGATTTTGAGAGTGCTAGTGATGATAACATCAAGGCACTTTTACAGTAGATGGATGTATAGGAACAAGCACCGATTATTTGTGCCTGCTATTGACTTGCTCCTTGTTGCTCTATATTTATTCATATTGCAATACAATCTGTGATTTTTGCTGATCTTGTTCTAAACTCAAGACTTTTAATTTTTTTTTGCTTTTATCTATCATGGTTCATGGGTGTATAATTGTATTCATTTTGTTTTAGTAATCATCTATTTGAGTTTGTATTTCAGAATGTACAATTGGATGTATAATGTACTTGTGATTAAATTATTAATCACCTTCATCATATAAAACTTTTTTGGTTTTTTATATTATTCCATATAAATTTAGGGAGGGTCCCTATGTCCTAACCCTTGCCATTCTCTCCCATATGGCATCCCCTAAATTATTTTTTGGGGGGGGATCGCCCTCTAGCCATCCCTAAACTTGATCCCTCGTCCACTATCGTCATCTACCAAGAAACTTGGTGAAAATATAAGTGTAATGGCAGTATAAGGAGTCTCTGCTTACACAAACAATAAGATATTTGTGTGGATTTGATGGTTTATCTCAGCCAATGTCTCATGGAGCTTCTTGAAGACTGGTTTGATGTAATAGTCTGCTGATGTTTTGCTTTGTATGGTATAAGGGAATGACTGAGTGTTCAGCTAACATAATTAAAGTACCAACTCATCACAAACAATCCCTTGTTGGATGCAAAAATCATGGGTCAATTACGTAATTATTGCGAAGTGCAGAAAATTAAAATAAGAAAAAAAATTAAACAATGTGTAATGAAAACTGGTGTTGCTCTGCCCATACACATCAATTATACCCATAACAGCTTTTTCCGGGGCAAGCAAGAGACTTCCCAAGCCACCTTATGAAAGCCCCCAGCTTGCCTAGCATTGGCCCAAACAAAATCTCTAAGAAGTTTGGCCAACTTGTCGAACGAAGCCTTGGAAAGCCACCAGCAAGAAGAGTAATAGACTTGTGTAGCTGAGAGAATTTAGTGCAGATCTGGAATTTGCCAGCCAAAAACAGAGGCTTAGAAACCCAGAAAAAAAAATTAGAGCTATAATTTTATTTCAATTGCAGAAATCTACAAATGCTGCTATGTTCCAAAATGAAGATATGTCTTGGCATTTTTCCACTAACGAGAAAGAGGTTGTGTTTTATTCTGTGCATTTTCAGATTTAGGCCTAAGGGCAAAAGGTGGTGCTGGAATTCCAGTATTTGCAGCAGCTGCTTGACCACTAGGGGATTGCACCATGCATCATGAGCCAAGTGCCTCCTGATCCTTGGAGACTGTGTCTGATGCAGGCTGCTGCTAGGCGTAGTCAGAGTCGTTCGCATAGCCATCATTCTTCCCCGGTTCATGGCCAACTCTCCGCTACGCCATCTCAGCGGACAAGTTGGGGCAAGGCAGCTGCTGGTTCATTACATTGGACACCTCCAGCTCAGGGCGGGGTCACTGTGGTTAGCTCTCCACCGCTAAGATGGGGCATTATGGTTCCTCTTACCATACAAGATAATGTGCAGAACCCTCACAGGTGGATCACCGTTGATCCAGCTACAGAGGAACCTTCTAGTGGTGGGTTTATCCCCCCAAAGGATGATCCACCACCTCCCCCTAGTGCTGCTGCAGCTTGTGCTCGACTCCCCTTGGTTGTGTTTTATGTAATCTGGGCTTCTCTATTTCGCCTTTTTGGTGTTGATCTGGTGCCATGGGTCCCTTTGGCTTGTTTCTATGGTGCTTGCCATTTGTGGCATTCTTTTGGTTGTGTGTTCTTCTAGCATTTTTTTTGCCGTGATTTTTCCAGCCTCCTTTTTATTGTAAACATATTGTATTGATCTGTTAGTATATTGATGTGTTCCAATAAAACTGGTGTTGCATCATATCATGCTGTTTCACAGAAGTTATTCATAATTCATTTAGGCAGTAAGAGTCAGAGTAATAAAACCAATACAACAAATCCACAGATATCTATTGTATCATACAAAATGTTATAGATCAGGTCTCATTTATATAAGCCTTTATGCATAACATGCATGTGGACGAACATCTACTGCATGGTATGAAGTGCATATACGTCAAATACAAACAACTAAACTGAGCATGGATTGCACAAGCTGGAACATTCTGTTTGATCCAACTTGCTTCTGTAGCCGTTTTCTCATGGTTTAAGATATTCTAAATTTACTTTCCTTTCTTTAACAGCATATAAATTTGGGTACAATGAGGGACTCAACTTCTTCTTCACCGTTAATACATATCTGTCTACTATTCAGGACTGTAAATATAGAAACACTGGACGCAAATATTATGAAATGGCGTGAAGTAAAAACATGGTCATTCAGACATGCACACCCAAATACAAGCACAAAAAAAAAGTAAAAGAAGTTACGTGAAGAAGAAACCTGAACTGCATACTTGGATCTCCAAAGGATGACCATGGATTCCCATTCGACGATCAATCATGCATGAACCATCTGTGACTAACAAGGTGGGAAACATATCAAATCCATCAGCAAGACACAGCTTCAAAATCATTTTGATTCCTGTTTGGACATCAGTTCTCTCTTGAACAGAAAGATCTCCTGAAGACTTGCCATATGCTCTGAGAAGAATAATCCACCATAACCCTGAAAGTCTCAAAGTGCATTACAGAATACTCAATGGTGAAAATGCAAATACAACTAAGTATCCTATATGTCATCTGCTAGGTAACAGATATTAAATTTATCTAACATTAGATGAGGACTAAATAAATATTGAAATTTTACACCACCTCCACAAAGAAATGAAAAGACGTTTTAAATACGCATGAAAATGAATAATATATATAATAATGAGCAGTTTCAAACTAGTAAAAAATAATTGGAGATGCATAACTCACAACTTCTACTGCATACCAGAGTCCACAGGGGCAACACGGCCTATTGCTGCCTCTCCAAAGTCGGGGTCCAGTATATCTTCGGTGGCAGTGTCATCCCCATCACGAAGTACAGTGCGCACTTTGAAGCTTGCTGGCATCAGACCCTGTCCAGGACTGTGGCAGTCCATTGTTTTCTCCCAACTCTGCAAAGTAACAACCCAGATACACGAAGATGAGACATGACAAGAGCCTAAAATAACACACGGGCATAAAGACAACCAAAATCAAAGATGATTTTATAGTGACACGGCAGAAAAATCCAAAGCTGATCAATATGCAGTAAAATGCCACTGGATATTACTCTCCCATGTTACTACCAGTGACTTTGTCATAAAACTGAAAAGACCAAAATTGCAAACAAGACCAGAGAATGCAGATAACATAAACATGTGAAATGCTGGGCTCTAGAAGCATCATTTCTTATGCTTAAGAAATCAACCAAAGCATGAATATAGCTCATCCCCCACAGAAAATTCAATTATAAGTGAATATTGCACAGAAGAATATTAAAGATTAGTAAGCATAGTGCATATTAATAAGCATGGACTATAAATATTTAATAGATAGCCCTATTAATAGAATATAAGCATCATGCTCTAGAAGTATCATTTCTTATGCTGAAGAAATCAGCCAAAGCATGAATATAATGCATCCCCCACAGGAAATTCAATTATCGGTGAATATTACACAGAAGAATGGAAAAGGTTGGTACACATAGTGCAGATTGATAAGTATGGACTACAAACATGTAATAGATAGCCATATATTATTAATAGAATGAAAATTATCATAAGATCCAACTACCAAATATTGTGTTAAAAGACCATATTGGTAGAATGAACAAAAAAATTGACAAGTTGCGAAGCTTAATGAAACATTGCAAGATTTTCCAAAAAGATTTTCATTAGTCCAAAGATTCTTTTCTTAGTGCAGTACGTGAATGTTGCTACAAGTTTAAATAATCAAGAAATACTGAAAAGAAGAAAATATGGAAAACATATAAAATGACTGTCAAAGATTTAGAAAGAAAAAATTGGCAGATGTGAGGATATAAATCTGAATTTTGTGCATTAAACCTTAGGTTCTATTTTATACAAAACCTCTAAATCTCTTATTTGCATTCTTCATTATCATCTATGTTATGCTAGCTGACTTGGTAGCATTTTTAAGTAGACCGTCATTTTTAAAACTCAATCCTTGCAATAAACCAAGGCATGAGGGTTCAACAAAAACATGGTAATGCCCAACAAAAGAGGGTGCAAATATAAAGATATCGAGAATAAACACCAAATGTCAAGGGTAAGTTTCCTTATGAACATCTCTGTGAGAAAAGACTTAAAATTCCAAGGCCATGATGGTTGTAAGTAAAGTGTAATTGCTCAAGACCGGCAAACTTTTCAATGTTCAAATTAGTCAACATTTTAAATTATACACTTGAGGTGAATCATGTATTTGTCGCAGCTCATTTCAGTGATGAAATATCACAAAGAAGCACCAAATCCCATTTTCTATTGTCTCTTGGATTCCACAAAATTCACAAGCAACATCTCATAGATATCTTGCTACTCAAACACCATGCACCCAATCGAGTCTCGAGGTGATCCAATTACTATTCTATCTAACGCTTTATTACAAATTTAAGGTTACATGGAATTCCCTCGTCCAACATGCTTGTTTAAGTTTGCAGAAGTTAAGGAATTAATGCAATTGATAAAATACTTTCCAAACATATATTTGTTAGTGGCAAGTATAGTTATCAGGTTTGGAAATCCGATTATTATATATAGACAAATCATACAAAAAAATATCCATCTACCATCATCATCATCATCATAAGAACATAAAATTAAAGTTTGTAGAATTGAGAAATGCAAAAGAATTTGAAATTTTTATCAGATTAAAAGAGTGGCATGGTTTCGAGCCTAAGCTCCACACTAAAATGAAACTTAAAAATTTCAAACATCTGCAACATCAAAACCTGCTTCAACATCAAAGCCTTCTTCAAAATCAAAACTAGCACTAGCTTCATCATCTAATCCATGTTCATCATCACTATCAATGATTTCTTGAATTTCTTCAAAGGATAAGTCTCCAAAATGAGACTCGTCATCTTCTTTTGCAAGATTGTTCTCAAGCAAACGCAAATTGTTGTGGACAAACACAAGATTTGAGAGTTTTTTTAGCTCCTAGTCGATTCCTCTTGTTGGTGTGGATCAAATCATGTGTACTCCAATTTCTTGCTGAAGCATTGGCACATTGGCTGTGAATACATAAATGGGGATCCATGCAGTGGATGTCTTCTTGTGCCTCCTTACGAGAAAACATGCACTCTTAGTTCTTGAATGTAGTGAGTTGTCTTCTTACCTTAGCCTTCTCATTATCATCACAAACCAACTTGTTTATAGTTTCTAATACATCGTTCTTTACCTTCTCATCTGCATCATGATCCACCTCTATAAGCTTAGGATTTAAATAGCACCCTGTTGCATGGATAGGGTGATGTAGCATGTCCCAACGTATGTCCACAATGTCCCATATTCATTGAACTTCATAATCATCTGCAAGTACTTTTTTATTTATTCATTTGCTTTCTTCATGCCCTCATACACAAAGCTAATACAAGGTTTCATGCCATCAGCCAATCTCAACAGTTGGACAAGTGGCTCAAACACCTTTAGGGCCTTCTCAGCGTTCTCCCAAAATGAACTTCCTAAGATGATTCTCTCAACATCTTTTGCAAGGCTTTCCTTAGAAAGCTTAGATTGTGCCCATTCTTCACTCACCACAACTTTTCTCGTAATTGTCCTCTCCACCTCTCTCTGCAAAGTGATAAAATTAGATACAAATCTTATTTCAGCAGGGGAAAAGAAGTTCACGCTTTGCAAATGACTGAGACAAACTCAAGGTCAAGCAGTGATTAAGTATGAATTGACTGATACCCACTCTAACTTTGTTAGTTCTTCAAGCAAAAGATCTAAAACATGAGTTGCACATGGGGTCCAAAATAGATGAGGAACCCAAGCCATAAGAAGTTCACCTGCTGCTTTACAATTTGTTGCATTATCTGTAATAACTTAGACTACATATTCTTCTCCAATCTCTAGAATGGCAGTTTCAATGCATTTGAAAATGAAATCTATAGTTTTTACCTCATTGCTTGTATCAATTGATTTGATAAACATAGCACATTTTGGACATTGTGTTAGAATGTTTAGGAGGGGCCTTCGTTTTGTATCAGACCACCCATCACTTACTACAATGCACCGTGATGTTCTCCAATTCTTTTTCATATTATCTAACTTGCTAGATATTGTTGACACCTCTTCTAGCAAAGTATTTCTAAGAATTTCAAAAATGGCATTGTATAACCTTTCCCAAAACTCGCAATCCCCTCTACCATGACTTTTGTATGGAGATTTCAAACAACATTGAAATGTATGGCATTTACATGAAAACCCAGCCACCAATTTGTCAACATTATGTTTTTCTTGTGGCTTCCACAACGATTTCAATGAACCCTGAGACATCCCTTGCAAATGTTGATGAAGGAGTTGAGCTACTAAAAGAGCCAATATGTGACATACTGCTTTGGATTTTGGCTTTTTTTGAAGTTGTTGCACGTGTCTTCAATTCATATTTGCTTTGAATTCGATTAACAAATTCAGCATACTTCCCTTCCTCTTTTGTTACTGGGTAAGTCTTCACATCTTTACCCCCAATATAATGACTACGAACCCTTATTATAGTGCCCATGATATTTGAATTACATAGAGTGCATCTCATATTTCTGGGATTATCTTTACCGTCTCCTAGGACAATGTATTTCATCTCCAACGCACGACTTGCCATGGTGTTGTTGATAAGGTACTTTTCCTGAAAAAAATTTAAAAAAATATTATTTACGTAATATAATACAAATATTAAAAAATATAGAACATAAAGATAAAAAATTATCTAAATTAATAAGTAAATAATAATATTTAGTTATTAATGTTATAAAAATAATGTTAATAACAACATATTTTTATTTAGTTATTAATGATTAATATTACGAACAATTAAAAAAATATAAAACAATGTAAGCAACATTAAAAAATAAACAATAATATAACATTAAAAAAAATAGTAATATAAGTATATAACATTAAAAATAAATATTACGAAAAATTAAAAAATATATATAACATTAAAAAATAAATAACATACATAAATTTATTTAATTATTAATTAGATTATTAATATTATAAAATTTAAATATAACCTAAACTATTATAAATGAACCTAAAATATAATAAACTAACCTAAAATATAAAATATAATAAATCTAACCTAAACTATTATAAATATAAACTATCCTAAACTATTATAAATATAAACTATCGTAAACTAATATAAAATATAAATCTAACCTAAAAAATATTATGCGAGCTTAGATAAACTTACCTGATGCAATTCACCAACCATCTGCGCTGCGACCACGACCAGGATTGCTCGAGCTTCGAGCTGCGAACACGACCTGCAAGCTGCGACTAGGACCACGACTTGCGAGCTTGGAGCTTCCACGAGCTTGGACTACGACCTGGGGAGCGCCACTAACCAGCTAAGGAGCTTCGTCGACCTGGGAAGCTTATATGACCTGCTATCAGTGCCAAATGCTCCTCCGACACCGCCAACCAATGCCAAATGTTCCTCCTTCAAGCCACGACCTCCTCCACCAAATGTCTCCACGACTGGGAGCTCTCAAAGACTCGAAATCAACCGCAAATCCTCCTTCAAACTCCTCCAGTTCACAAAGACTCAGACTGCTTTGTGTTTTTCCAGTGCACAGGGTTATGGCTTTTATAAGCATTTGAGTTAGTGATTAGGTTTATGGTTTCGAACTTTACGAGTTTTTTAGGGTTTTTTTGGATTTTTTTAGGTTTTTTTAAAATTATTTTGACTTAAAATCCGGTGTACCGGATTGAATTTTTTTGGAGGCTTGTAAAAATCTAGGTCGAACCGGATTTGCTTCAGGTTCGACCGAACCTGGTAATTATGGTGGCAAGGATGGAACCCTGTTAATATGCATATTCATCATGCAACTTTTCTACTACAGGAAAAATATACAGTATAATTGGTCATGCAACCTGTAGATCCAGAATCTCCAATCACTTTGGAATCCCAAAGATAATCTACATTTTGATAGATATTTTTGTTGCCCAATTTTCCAATAGATTTATAGGTTTACTAGATCGTGTACTCTAAAAAATGTTCCTAAACCTTAAAACAAAAAACTTAGAGATTCCCTAAGCATCCATGCAGCCTTATAATGGCAGCAACTAATTCAAAACAAAAGTGTTTCTTCTTGCATCTAAGATGCTTCTACCAATGATGCAATTTCAAAGTTTAAAGTAAATGTTATTTTCTCTGTTACCAAGAAAAGCCTACCCCTCCCCCCCCCACGTTTCGCCCTCGAAACGTTTCCGAAACGGAAACTCCTTCGAAACGTACTAGAGATAAGTATATATGATAATAATGTTTTATTTCAATGAATACAAAATATTTTGGGTGTTTTATCAGTTGTATTTATCTCTTATGGTCTATGGAGTACAATTTTAAAATGAGTACTATATATATATATATATATATATATATATATATATATATATATATATATATATATATATCGTACAGACGTTTCCCGTAACGTTTCGTACCCATGGTTTTTTGAAAATTGGCGTTTCCGCGTTTCGTACTCATACCCGTACCCGTTTCCTAGCAACATAGGTTATTTTTTGTGATTATATATGTGCACAGTTCTAATAGCACCATTTGTGAAGTCCCCTACATAAAATTAGCTAGCCAGGATATATATGCACCCCAAAGTGACATGTCAAGGATTCTCCCAACTTGCAAATCCTACTACTCCTAGACTAAAAGCATAATGGGAAACATGCAGAAACCAAATCTGCCCAGGGTTTTGTGCACATATTAACATTATTTTTAACCAATTACCTGAAACTGGCTCATATTAGCTTATTTCATTATTTATTTATTAATGCAACCATACATAAATGTGCTGAGGTGCTTGCATCATCTCAATGCAATATGCATGCAATATACATCACCAATCGTAAACGATTGTATCATTGCAATAAGTTCCCAGGCTTTCAATATTTTCTGGGAAGCTTGAATTAGGGGTTCAGTGCAGAATTCGCTTTCAAGCATCATTAAATCTCTGTGACAATCAGGGGCCCTTCTGGCCAGAAAAAAAATATGATTATACGCTATGTGTTGGATTTTAAATACATGTTTTATGTTCACAAGTCATCTAAGCAGGAAGCCATTCAGAGTTTAATATCTTCATTTTACTTAGGCAGGTCTATTCCAGTAAAATTGTGATGGGTCAGTTTTGATAATACAAGGATTTCCATCTTTGTATTTGTGTATTCATTCATGGATGTTCTGGGTGGAAGTTCATAAAGCTTTTTTTTTAAATAGATCAAGGTCTATATATATTAAACTATTGGTAAATTGAACAAGTCACAGAATCCTACTGTTACAGAAGCCAGGATTACTGCATACGACCAAGGCAGTGTAAAATTTGAACATGGAATATTAATTGTATCACCAAAAAGGATTCTGCTGTGACATCAAGAGTGGCTAGAACTATTTATTATTAACATCTCCCAAGTGAAATCACTCCAGCAAAGCCCAAGCTAAACTAACTAGTATAAATACATCCCATTATATACATAGTTAACCAAATATGAAAACATAGAGCAGTTTGCAAAAATAATTGACCAGCAGTCCTTAAAGTTATCTTTCCTAACTACCCCTGTGGTGTCTTGCAAACAAACATTTAGATTCTAAACCTCCCAAAAGGCTGCGAAAGGCAAGCCTCCTTAGCGTGATTTGCCCTTAGCATCTCCAAGATGCTTGCACAGGGTTGCAGGCTACTTCCATCGTGTCCAGAGCCCAGTTCTAAGTGGCTTGTCTCGGATAGCGTGAAAGATTGGCACAACCCTCTCTATACCCTGCGGTCCCCCTGCTCCTTAAGTCTCTGCATGTGTGCCCTGATGTTTGGAGCTGGGGTCAAGAATGGCCATGCAATGGGCATGTTGTTCTTGACAAGATAAGAGTTAAAGGAAACATCTCTCAAGAACAGGATTTCAGAAGCCCTTCTCTTCAATTTGCTGGCTGAGATGCTGCATAGTCTTTTCCATGGTCTAGCTAGGGTTGGGAGTTAGCATTCCCACCTAGAGAGCCAGAACTTGTACCTTTTACAGGTGGCTAAATATGAAATCCAACGGTCCATTGTACATTGGCCAACTCAGGAGAAATTGTATCAGGTTCAAATTGGGAGGTGGAAGATCTACTAGAGAAGTAGAATTTGGGGGGCATGAGAGAGATGGTTTCAGTCACGAAACGAAGGGTGTGGGTTCAAACCCTTTGGATTGAGTTGCCAAACTCTGCCATTGTTGAACTTGCAAATGGGGTTTTGGAGATAGAAAGCGGAGCTGAAAGCTCAAGACATTCCTGGAATAATATTCAGTGCTCGCATTGCGAAGTGAGAACACGTTGACGTACTAACATTGGACCTTGGCGATGCTACATTGAGTTTACCTGCTCAAACGGGGGTGCATATTCATCATCAATTTTAATCGATACTAGCAGCTGCTGACCCTGGCGTGTGGCTCCTCCAGCCCTTACTGGAGCATTACTAGCATAGGGTTCATGATGCCTCTTTTCCTCTTTCTTTGATAAACCTTCAATGTTTTGGGTCGGACTTCACATTAACTAGGTTAACCTTTTTAAAGCCAAAGCCAAAGCCATAAGCCTGGCTTCTGTGAGGTGCCATGAATGCCAGATTAGGGCAAGTATACGCTCAATTGCAAAGGGGCACATTTATTGACTTGACCATGCAACTTACATACACGGTGCCTGGAATTCGGTCTTGTGGCCCTTGGAAATAAAACTCTAGCATTTATTCTGACATTATCCCTTTTACCCATTTTTTGACTAAACTTAAAACTTCCTGCTCTATCTTAGACTTTGAGTCCACTAGGACATGACTTGTTCTTCATCTCAGCACTTCAAGAATCAATGCACCTTATACAAAACACATCTTCACACTCTACAAAACATCTTTTGTCTCACACTTGGTTCTAGCTTAAGCCTAGACAGGTTCGTGGGCCTAGGACAAGTTCGGCTGACAAACCTATCCCTTGTAGTTACAACAGTCATCTTTTCAAATGCACAAGTTACATTAGTCGACTTAGAGCCAGTTGAGCAAGAAATTGTTCAACCTAGTAACCTATATAAACACATGCACCCTTACCTATTAGAGACATCTTGAGATCCCATAACAAAGCACCCTCTAAGGAGGACACTAAGCCAAGCATTGAAGCACCTCTCTCTTAGAGCACATTACAGCAGAGCTACTCAAATCTAAATACATCTATATTGTTGCCCTATATCACATGTCTATGCATTACAATCAATTCAGGTGACAATTGCCATGTGTTGAAGGCCGAATTAAGGGGTCCATCTTGTTTACATTTTCTAACCTCCACACTTTAGAGGATTTCAATAACTACATGTGGCTTGATCCCCCTTCGGAGTATTGATATATAGTGCAGCACTCGTCACATCAATGGGGGGGCGGTGAGATCAGTCTAGCTCAAATTCTACTAACATCTTTTAGGTCAAAAGAGGAGAGCTAGGGCTTGAAGAAAAAGAAAAGACATGCAAGTACAAAAGCATCATCAGAGAGATCCAGATATAAGGAATAGGTCCAAGACACAGGCAAAGCATGTACCAGAGGCAGATTGAGACTTTAGACACCAGAGTATGCATTCATCATACCCAAACAGATGTTCCTTGTGAATTTATCCCCTGTAGAAGGAACCTATCCTACGCTTAGTCCCGGATCATCAAATTTACCAAGTAGCTTTATGACACTATGCACAACATTTCAAGCTAGTTATAATCTACTATCATAAAGTCTGAATTTGAAGTGAGTTGAATATGTTTTAAACCATAATCCTAATTGTACTTTAATCTCCTTTCAAGGAGTGTGTTGAGCAATATATTATCCTTCAATAATTTAGGATAGTGATTAATGTATTTACTATTCTGAATTATCTTAAAACAAACATCTATAATATCTTAAATAGAAGTGACTCTAGATTTAATATTATATTTTAATCCAACATGAATCGAACACACTACCTTCTGATGTGGTTGTTGAGAAATAATCATAACCTAGGACCCCATCCCCTTTCTTCTGTTTGTTACGGCATATGGCCCAAGGTCCTTAGTACATTCCGAGTTTGCAGTTTCTGTTCAAGTTCTCTCTTATGACAAAAATACAAAAACAACACAATATGGCAAAAATACAAAACCAACACCTACATGTGACTAGCTTATTCATTACATAGACTTAAACATTGTCTTTATTCGGGCTTAGTACTTTACACACCCTACATCCTTATGCACTTGTTACAGATACCCATAGTCATGGGCATTTATAATCCTACTTTATCGGTTCCTAAAAGTCTTATACTCATACTTTATGGGTTCTTAAAAGTCTTATACCTTGGAGAATATCTAACACATTGGGGGCATACCTACACCAGGAACATCTTGCATACAGAGATTACTTAGATCACACTTGGTGGCTTTTTGCCGCCCAATACCGTGAGGGATACCTACCACATTGGAGGCATCTCACATATTGAGCTATCTAAATCATATCTTTACACATGATTCTAGCGATGATTTAAAGCTTCTATTGTTTATCTTGCACCACCTTATATTTGTTGGATATTCTATATTGGTTATTACTCACATTAGTAGGTGAGCATATTTGTTATAGTTAATCTAATGTGTGTGTGAGTTGTTTTAATAACTCACATTAGAATAGGCGTGTGAGAGATATTCAAGGGATGAGTGATTTTAGGCATAGTAAGTTGATTGTTGATGAGTGTAGATGCCTAGTTTACAAGAATCCACCTATCTATATATATGTAATTTGTTGAAAAGTAAACAAAGAAGCTTATTGTGTGTTTATCTTGTGCAATCTCAACCAAATTTATCATTTGGTATTAGAGCAAGTCTCCAAGTGTAACATCTCTAAAAAAAATACTTTCGAACAAATCTGGATATTTTGTCAAACCCTAGAGCAGAAGTATTAAAATTTGAACTTTTATGACAGCAGCAGCAAACCAATTTTTATTAAAAAACAGCAAACCCCAATATGTATAAAAACAGACTTTTATTTATTTATTTCAAATCAGCTTTAATGAAAAACACTAGAATGTCTTAATACAATTAATTTTTCACAGCGGTTGATCTAGATGAAAAGATGAACATAAGATAAGAGCTAGACTGTTTTGGTACGAGTACAGATATGGTATGCTAAAACAGCAATTTTTTTAAAACCTCGGGTGCAATACGCTATGTGTACGTTTATATATATATATGCTAAATCACAAGGTTGGTGTTCCGTAAAGATAAAATTCGGGAAAAAAATTGTGATTAAATTCGACTAATATATATTTTATATAATAAATTTGAAAGTATTAAAATATAAAATAAACTTTTAAAATTTAATTGAAATATTATAAATATGTAAATATTCTATATTAATAATTAAAAATCTAAATGAAAATCTTTAAAATATTAATTAAAATTTATAAAGAATATATTTTACAAATAAAAATATCTAATGTTTTTAATATAATAAATTTAATATATTATTGAGTTTGTAATTTGATTTTATGTCATTTTTTAAAAATATTTAAAGTTAAAAATGTTTTAAAAATTTCCAAATATTGAATAAATACACTACATAACAAAATTATGCTACATGACAAACTTAAATTAAATAAAGAGAGAAAGAAATGAAAAATCTAAAGTTAAAAAACCTAAAACTATCAACTTTTCTCCAGTGGCAAGGGAAATGATGGCTCCTTAGGCACATGCTCTCTTCTCCTCCTATACAGGGTCAAGTTACAGTCCCACCAAACTGTCAGCCACAACTTGCAAACTCACAGCTACGGCTCCTCCCGAACTTGCAGCCACGTTAACAGAAGTTTGGTGAAGATTGAAGACAGTTTACAAGCCAAAGGCGAGAATATGCAGGATCCAACAGATTTCAAATACTTTGAGAATTAATTTAGGGGCTTTTATTTTAAGTTAGGGGCTTTTATTTCTTATATTTTAATGATTTTAAGTTGAAAATGGCAGAACTTTGGGTTGGGTACGTTGCAAGTATGTATGTACCAGTAGGCCCCGAGTACATCCTTTCCGCACCCGAGACATACTTGGGGCTTGCAAGTACATACATGCAACATACCCAGCCCATATGCGTACCAAGTGCGTATCAATCCTGATACGGGGGGGTACCTGGCGTTTCTACGCAGTCTAGGATTAAGAGCATGTAAACTGATTTGACTAAAACTTGCCCCCAAATGTGGCACCAGTAATAAAAATTGTTCCCTAAGGGAGACGTCCTAGTTATACTTGTTCTGAATGCTAAATAAACCATGAATATGATGCCCTAGCTGAATTGGATGAATACGTGTACCCTGAATGATCACTGCAACACCTAAATGGAATTGTCAAGCTTAAATATGAGGATTTTCGTCCTCAAATTTGTGTGCAAATGAGGATTTCCGTCTTCTATTATTGATGTAGAAGCATAAGCCACTTATAGACAAAGAAGTAGTTGATAAACTTCCAAGGTTAATGATAATAATTCCCAAAATCTGCTTTGATAACTTCTAAGGCCTTCTTCCAAAGTTGGCGCCCCCTTTAGAAGTTACATGCATGCTCACTAAACAATATTAAATTACTTTATCCCCTCTCCAATGTTGGCGCTCCATCCAAAAATAGAAGTTTTATGCTCATGCAACATATTCTATCTTTGGCGCCCCAAAATACAATCCTTTATTTAATTATTATTCTATCTTTGGCACCCCATAATAGAAGTGTCCTTTATCTAATTAAAATATAAAAGTACCCTTGGACCACTTAAATTAATTTAATTCCCTCTTCAATTTCCCCTTAGCCTACGGAAAATAATAAGAATAGGCTTTGGGTACCCATGGATCAATTAATTCTGAAAAGGAGCCATTACACTGAGAGGTACGGTTGTTTTAGAATTTCCAAGTGGCAACTTCACTAATTATGTTATCCCAAGTGATTCGAGTCCCATTATTTTAGGCCTGGTTTTGTAATTATTAGGATAAATTGACATTTGTTAAGTTAGTTTCAACGTTTCTTTAAAGTTAAGGTGTAGCGGTAAGACGTCAACCTTCATTTACCATTTTACCACTATAACCAAAGCTTCATCAATAACATTGCAGACAGCCTGTGCACAATCTAATTGTCATCAGCTCAAGCCTCAAACAGAATAAAACAGCAATCTATGTGGATCTTTCCCTATCCACGCACATGCATACATCCTTATCATGCCCTGACTGAATCCATTAAAGGCACTGTGAGCAATTTATCTTATAGCTGTGCAAACTTGTTTGTTGGGGGTATGGGTCAATGTGCATCGATCCTGCTATCTTAATTCATGTATTTTGGTCTTTCTTAGTCTTACTGTAGATTTCCTGACCATCAACAGACTGCATGGATGTAATATCAGAAATAGCAGCCTATAGAGTGGTGCCTGACAAGAACAAAGAGCTTATCAGAGGCGCAGATATGTTTACAACGCTTCAATGCGTTTATTGACGCCTTCTTGACCCGTGGATCCATTCTCTCTCCCCAGCTGCCTCGGCAAAAGATCCTTCAAATTTTCTGCCATTAACGCCTCCAAACATCATTTTTTCAGAGTCTTCAACCTGCCCCAAATTTACGGAGATTCGGACAGCTGTTATTCTCCATCACCCATCAAAATGAAGAAAATAGTATTAAGTTTTGCTATCAAGGACAATAAATCCAAAAGAAAGGCCCTTAGGACACTCACATTGATACAAGGGGTGGATTTGGTGACCATTGATATGAAAGAGAGAAAGGTAACTGTTATCAGAGACAAAGATCTTGTGCATGTGGTCACCTTCGAATCCAATGCTAATGTAAAGTCATTAGGGTATTCTGATTATGGTTTCTTTTTTCATATAGATGGTTTAGTTTTTCTATTATAGATGTTGTTAATAAGTCTTTAAGATATAGTATAAATAGCTGTTTAAAGCAAAGCGAAGGTTTTAGGTGTTTTGTTTATTTAAGGCTTTAGGTGTTTTGTTTATTTAAGGCTTTTATTGTTTCGATTCCTATTATTGTTTGTTTAAATTATATTTTACTGCATGTTTTAGATTGTTATGTTTAGACTTTAAGTCACTTGTGTATATAGTATAACTATTTGTGCATCAGTCACTGTGGTTTGTCAGTGTCTTTTCTTTCATAATAAAATTCATGTGTCATCATCAATAAATGTTTGTAAATGGATGAATTATTAGTAAAAACCGACATCCATATAAATTGCGTTGCAATGACAAAAGAATTGAGCTTCAAGATTCATCTGGCTAAGTGAGTCAAGTTCACTAGAGTTTGAAGGCAAGGAAGGTAGGAGGTCGATCAATGACCTCATGTTCACCACTAATTACGAGGTTGCGGAATGTGATAGTGGCAACAAATGTATGTGCCAAATCGACTAAAGCCGAGATTGTGTTAGAATTGACAAGGACTGAGAGGGGGGGTGAATCAGTCCCGTAATAAATCTTTTTCTTTTCTTCTTCAAACAATGAACATATAATCTATGAATCACATATACAAGTGTTTGATCATCATTTGATATAGTCTATTATGACATGCATACATGACAAACTCAAAGCTTTTTTATTGATATTCATAACAGAGTACAAAACCTTGATCCTTATCAAAAGTTTACAAGATACAAACAAGAGCTCAATGGCATTCAGCTACAAAACAGAAGAACTATTCTCCTTCATCAATTTGTCATTATAGAGATTTCATTTTCTACAATCCACAGCAACCAGCTACAAACCTAGAAGAAACTTCCAAGGGTTTTGGGCTTATGCCCAAGGGGTTTTGCTTTGCAGCAAAGTTTTCTTCAACAGAAGAGAAATGGGTTTTTCAGAATTCACCTCACAAATGAGCTTATATGAATAGATATACCCCTTAGACATGACCCTTAACCGTCCACTTGCCATGATTCTTCAAATCACTTATTCTTTTGTCTTCTAGCTCTTCAAACTTGGTCCACAAGTATATCAGCTTTGTATTCACGTGGTACATGGTCCCACCAAGTCAACTAATGTTGTTGTACGCTTGGAAACTCGCCACATGAGCCAAGGTATTTATTTAGGCTCATAGGTGTGCCTAAATCAGCTTCTACAAAATCAGTCCTGAAAAACCATCTAACTAGACCACTTCCACTTATCCTCATGACCCAAGTAATATATCAAAATGAAGCTTATGATGTCTACTTTCATTAAACTTTACCAGCAAGAGTCAACTCAAGGCTTAACACATCAAGAAACACCATTTTGCAAGACTTGTCTGGTTGGTTTCAGCATCTCTGAATTTTGTCTTTAAGAATTAAGTTGATAGATATCACAAATCTCTCCATCATGAGGCAAGTAACCTATCAATGGAAAGCTCACGAGGCAAGTAACCTATCAATGGAAAGCTCGTGAAGTCTACAATCTCATCCACCTATCATACTGCTCCAATTCATGGCATAAAGCTTCCAAAAACTTGGATCTCTGCAACTGGTCTGACTCGTCTTGAAGACGCAAAAACTAGTCTTCCATACAATGTGGTCAAACCCCTTCAAAGAACTTTTTAGAGCTTCTTATCACCTCTAACATTCCAATTTGGATGTATGCAACATGTTCAAACATTCAGGCCCATAAGATCAAATGGAGAAAGTCTCACCTTCATACCCATTCAAACATGCTTCTCAAATAGACCTAAAAGAGCAATTTTGGCTCAATCACTTTTAAGCAAGAAACGTCTTATCCAAATTGAACCATGCACTTCCACACATCATATGAAACATTAAAAGACTGATCAAGGTAAGAAACAACATCCATTCAATGCAATTCAACATGGTTACCTTCATTCTTCTTCACTAGCTTCTCAAAACAAACTCTTTTTGTTAATAAGGTCAAATATGCAACCATTACTCCAATTTTCTCCTAAAGAGTAACCCAAGTGACTTCAGGAAGTTGAATAACATATTACTAACATCATTCACCTCAAATTTGAGCAGAAGTTTCCTTGCAAGTTTCTCCTGTACACTGAAATTTTCACAAAATGCTTGTTTTTCAATGGGGCCCACCATGCATCATGAACTCAAAATAACATGGAAATGTGCCCTAAGGAGTCCTCTTCATGTTTAAATAGGTTTCCAAGCAAAACAGTTGAGTTAAGATACCTATCCAACTCAATTTTCCAAAACTAGTCCAAACTGGGTTTTGAAGGACTAAAAACATACTCACAAAAATGGATAGAAATTCTAAAATACTTAACCAATCACCAAAATACTTTTTGCACCATAATTTTATCCCAATTTACTCCAATTTTGTCTTTTATGACTTATCCGAAGGAGGCTCCACAATTTCACTTGATTGCTAAGAAGTTTGGTGCTCAATTTGCATACTTTGAAAAACCCGGTTTTGGAAATACTTGCATAACATGCAAAATATTCATCCTCATCTTCTAAAATTTTGCTCACACCTTAAGGACACATCCCTCTAACACCTCCAAGTGATGGTTTGCTCCGGTTCATCCTGCACCTTTCTATCCCATCTCATTTAGGTGCCCTTTGGTCTCTGATTCCCAGCTGTTGAACTAAGCTAACCTATAGAAGTGCTTAAAACACTTCAACAATTACCTGTGAGGCCTTGTACACACCATTCATCATCATTTCATGCTCACACCATGTTTAGTTTGCATCATCACACCTTGGGTCAACATTTCACACCTTGTTTGCTTGTGGATTGGCTTAAGAAAGCATCATATTGACTTGTCTCAGTCTCATGAACCTAGTTTGTCTCTTATAGTTCTTTCTGCACCTCTTGTTCTACCTCATGGTGATCCAAACTAGTTTGTCTCTTATAGTTCTTTCTGCACCTCTTGTTCTGCCTCATGGTGATCCAAACTTACTTGACCTGCTTTGGTTTGAGTGAATTCTCATGTTTGCTTGATCTACACCATACATTTGCACTAGGCCAAGACCTAGAAAGACTTGACTCATGCACTTTATGACTAGACCATGTGGACATGATTCAAACTTATTGACACATCTCACTCACCTCATGGACCTTGTTTGACCTTCATACCACCTTGAAGAGACTCAAAACACACCTAGCTACCTAGCCTTCATACCACCTTTAAGAGACCCCTAGATCACCTAGCCAACATACCTAAATCACATAGTCAACATGCCTAAATCACCTAGACCACTTGACATCAATGGACTTGATGTCAATGACAACACAAGTGGCACACACTTCTAACAAATTGGTGTCTAGTGGTAGTGGGTACCAGTTACATTGTTCGTATTCAAGAGCAACGAATAGGAACAGATGTTGCAAACAAAGACACCGAGGACTTGGTCCTCAAACAAGTAACTTTTTGTTTTCTTGTGTGGAGTTATACGTGTGTGAAGTGTCTATATTTTCTCCTGCTGTAAAAATAATGCGGAGATCCATACCACATATATTGTAGCAAGATGTGTTCTTGACAAGTGTTGTAGGAGGGTCATCCCACTAAATTTGACTAGTTTGGTTGATGTATCCCAGATTACGGTACATGTATTCACATGAATAGGTTGATGGGTCCCTATTCATGATTGATGTGGTTCCCATAATCAATCTATGTGTCAAGTCCATGTGCAAGCTCTAGAGCAGCACATTGCTTAGTTATAGAGTGATGTTTTCTCCTTGTGTTCATACTAGGGGGGAATGTTGGATATTCTATACGGGTCAGTACTCACATTAATAGGTGAGTATGTTTGTCATAGTTAATCTGATATATGTGTAATAAACTAATCTATGTGAGTTGTGCTAACAACTCGCGTTAATATAGGGGTATGAGAGAGATTCTAGAGATAAGTGATTTTAGGGATATTAAGTTAGTTGATAAGTGTAGATTCCTAATATATAGGAATCCACACACACACACACACACACACACACACACACATATATATATATATAATGTTGTTTAGAAGTAAACAACAAAGTTTATTGTGTGTTTATCTTGTGCAATCTCGACCAAATTTATTGATATCTTATGACGTGCTATATTGTGCTTCATCCAATGATCGCATAGTTTACTTCTAGGTACTGATTTGAAATGGTCCATGCTTATTTGTTGTTGATCACTGCTTTAGTACTAGTTTACTGCCTAATGTTATGCTTGTTTGACTACTACTGGCCTTGGGCTCTTATTTTACTCTCACACATTGTTTGCTTCGTTGCTTTCCCTAGGCAAATTTTCTGTTACATCGCTTGCCCCATGCATTTGTTTGTGTGCACACTTATTTTCTCTATGCAGTTGTTGCTCTATGCATTTTTTTACCTATGTCATGTTTGCTCTATACACATTGTATGATTCATTACTTTCCCTAGGCACATTGTTTGCTACATCGTTTGCTTTACGCACTTGTTTTCTTTATTTACATTGTACGATTCATTCCTGGCTCTATGCATTGTTTGCTCTATGCACTATACATTATATGTCATGTTTTCTTTATACTTATCTACTCGATGCTTGTTTGGTTACACTTGGTGCCTATCGCCTATATTGCTTCTTGGATTCATTGTTCATGGCACATTGATTGATAAATTTCTTGATTGGAGACATTGCTCATATGGCATTGATTGATACATCTCTTGATTGGAGACATTGCTCATAGCACATTTGATAAACCTAATGATTGGAGACATTGCTCATAGCACATTGCTTGATACACCTATCATTTGGGATACATTGCTTATAAGTTATAACACATTGCGAGGTACATATTGTTTATTGTTGTTGACATCCATTGTTTGACACATACTTGTTTAGAACCTACAACTATTACTAACACTGTTCAAGTCATCATTGCAATACCTTTTCAGTTGTTTGTATCTTATGGCATGCCCATCATGTCATGTGTTGTCATATCATGTCATGTTGTGAGTCCCAATGGGTCGATTGGTGTTAAGTCATGTGTCTACTAACATGTTACTCTATCCATCACTATTATGCTCTTAGCTATGGATCTCTTTGGATTATTGGACATGCTTACTATTTTATTTGCCCATATGATAACATTTGCTGTTTGTTCTCTAATAATCATATCTACTGTACATTGCTCATATCACCATGTTTAGTACATATGCTTTATATGGTTCACATGCCTGATGCTTTAATTCGCCGGAGGCGTTTACTTTGAAGAAGGTATCGCTGGAAAGTGTCAAATTCTGGTGGCTTAACTTTACAGGTTGACGGATTTTATATAATTTTGTAAGTCATAGATATTTACTATTCTTTGACTCCACATCCTTTAAATGACATTTTAGACTTGGCGGTGTTAACTCATGGTTATGTTTTTTATTTACTTCACTGGCAACCATAGCTGGCCGACAGAAGAACCGACTCTCTACACCTTTCCCTTCTTTATCTGTACACTGGAATTGTTCTTTGAGTAAAATTATACACATAAAATTGAAGCCCTCTACGGCGTAACTTGCAACTCATTTGCAATTGCTAGTTATATTACCTTCTAGAATTATCATTTTCTCTTTTGAGCTAAGTGATACATAGCATTCCTCATCTCAAATGGCCAAGTGCCACAAGGTAGATAGGATGATAGTATTTCTCACCAGTCAAATACAGATATTCAAGACAAATTACACACCAGTCAATATAGACATTCAAGAAAGATTACAGGTCCAATCATAGGCATTTATCAAATTTACTTGGACTTGGGATGGTTCAACATTACAGATTACAGGTTCACTTACAACATTTATCAGATTTACATGGACTTGACATGGTTCATCATTACCAATTACAAGTTTTATATCACATTTGCATGGACTAGGGATGGTTCATCATTACAAATTACGCTATAATAGATTTGCATGGACTTGGCACAAGTTCATCTTAGAAATTCAGACACAGCTATGACATTTATTCAGTTTATATTGGCAAGGAATACAAACCAATCTATGACCAATACAATGGTAATAGCAACCAAATGCTAGATGGTGGTATAGCAGCGCAATGCTAGATGGTGTTATAGCAGCCCAATGCTAGATGGTGATGGCAGCTTAATGTTAGCTCTCACACATTCCCTCTACAACACACCGGGGGAAATCAGATGTAGTCATTTTATGCTATATGTCATTTTACACACTTCAATTTTCATATACTGATTAATCTCTATTAAGCATTATAATACACGTCTTTGCCATTTGATTGCAGATTTCGCATTGGATTGGTGTGGGGGCACACTCTTCAATTTCACACATCATCCTCCTATGATTGGAATGTGAGATTTGCATTCACTTTTTTCTTTTGCTTTTAATTCAGCACTTTCATTACTAGATTAAAAGGGAGGCAATTGTAATACCCAAAATTTGGTCTTGTGGCACTTGACAATATTATTTTGGCATTTTTCTTAATATTATCGCATTTACTCATTTATTGATTAAACTTAAAGTTTCCTGCACTATCTCAGACTCTCTAAGTTCACTAGGCTATGACTTGTTCTTTAACTTAGCACTTCAAAAATCAATGCACCTTATGCAAAACACACCTTCAGACTCCCTATCAAACACCTCTTATCTCATATTTGGTTTCATCTTGGATAGGTACATAGACCTAGGACAAGTCCGATCGAAGAACATGTCCCTTGTACTTGCAATGGTCATCTTTTCAAATGCACAAGTTACCTCAGTCGGCCTAGACTTGGTTGAGCCGAAAATCATTCAAATCAGTCACCTATATAAACCAGTGTTTTAAAAACCGGTCGAACCGGAACCAGAATTCGCCGGTTCAACCAGTTTGACATTTTAGAGTGCCGACCGGCCAAAATATCGAATCGGTTGACCAGTTTGGCCCCAAACCAGTCAAGTTCAGACCCAAACCGACAAAGTCGTGGCCTGCGCAACCTTAAATAGCTTTTTCAATAAAATTTTATAATTTTTATTACATGTTATATTTTTTTAAACTCCTAAACCCTAATTTGGTGTTATAAATACACCCCCCCTCTATTCACTTCACACCTCTTTCATTGAGCATTTGTGACCATAAGATTGAAGAGTTTAGTTTTGGAGTGAGCTTGGAAGTTGGAGGCTTGGAGCTTGTTTGTCATTGCTTGTGGGCTCTTTGTAGTGATATTGGCATCCATATAAAGACTTCCTCGCCTCTATTTGTGAGCACCTCTCTTATTTGGAAGGATTTGCAGGCTTGGGGCAGCATTGAAAAGTGTTGATTTGGAGTGAGTTTGGGGGTTGTTTGGCATCAAGTGTGGGCTCTTTGTGGTGGTCTTCACATCTACATTTGGAGGGTGGAGCCCTTATACAAGCTTGGAGTGTTTCTTCACCTCATTTGTGTGCACATTGAAAGGTATGTTAAATTTTAAACTTGCCCCTATTTGTAAATTTTATTAAATAGGAAATCTGAAATTTATTTTGTTTTTATTTGCATTTTCAAATTTCTTTGCATTTGCAATGGCCCCCAAAACTAGCGACCCTACATGGAACCATGCAAACATAGTTGATAATCAAGTTTTTTGTAAATATTATAAGAAATACATCAAGGGGGGAATTCATAGGTTGAAACAACACTTGGCTGGTCAAAGAGGCCAAGTTTCCCCATGTGATGCATCTGATATTGATGCTATTAGGTTGGAAATGAAAAACTTGTTTGAGAAACATAAAGAAGAGAATGCTAGGCAAAAAGAGATGGAAGCTAAAACGGGGAGGAGGGAACATACCTTGAGTGTTGAAGGATCTTGCTCTGACCCTTCTGTCCATGTTAGAGACCCCTTTCGGTATATGCCTCCCCCATCCACTCATAGTCAAGAAAATCGGCCTCAAAAAAGAAAGAACATTCAAAGTTTTCTTCCATCTTCCACACTTGTTAGTGCCTCTATGCCAACAGAAAATCAGCCCACTTTGGATAACCATTAGAAGAAGCAATATAAAGAATCAATTTTTAAATACGTTGCTAGATGGTGGTATGATGCGGATATCCCCTTCAATGTTGCCCGCTCACCTTATTACCAGCCTATGTTTGATTCCATTGTTGCTGTTGGTAAGGGCTTCAAAGACCCTAGTATGCATGACTTGAGAGGATCACTTTTGAAGAAAGAAGTTGCATCCATAGATGAATATTTGAAGAGTTGTAAAGCATCATGGGCCAAAACAGGATGTACTATTATGTCAGATGGGTGGAGTGATGACAAGAACCGCACCATAATAAATTTTCTTGCCTCTTGTTCATGAGGTATTGTTTTGGAAATCAGTTGATGCATCTGATAGGGTGAAAGATCCAAATTTGTTGTTTGGGCTTTTGGATGAGATTGTTGTAGAAGTGGGAGTAGAAAATGTTGTACAAATCATAACAAATAATGTCTCTAACTATGTTCTTGCTGGTAAAATGTTAGAGGCTAAACACAAAACAATATTTTGCACTCCATGTGTTGCACATTGCATAGACCTCATGCTTGAGGATATATGAAAAAAAGATTGGATCAAGAACATTGTAGAGCATGCCAAAAGCATCACAAAATACATCTATAATCACTCATGGGTATTGAACACAATGAGGAAAAACACTGAGGGCAGAGAACTTGTTAGGCCAGCCATCGCGAGATTTGCACCAAACTTTCTCACGTTGCAATCTCTTTTTTCCCAAGCACAGAACTTGAAAAAGATGTTTTCAAGTGATGAATGGAATGCATCAAAGTGGAGCCACAAACAAGATGGGAAAGACACAGAAGAAATTTTTTGACAATTTATTTTGGAAAAAAACAGCAGAGATTGTGAAAATTGTCAAGCCTCTTATTAAGGTGTTGTGGTTGGTGGATGGGGAAAAATTAGCCATGGGCTATATTTATAAGGCTATGGATCAAGCAAAGGAGCAGATAAGGGCAGCATACAAAGACGGGGTAACTGAGTATGGGCCTGTATGGGAGATTATAGATAATAGATGGAACAATCAACTACATCGCCCTATACATGCAGCTGAATATTTCTTGAAACCAAAATATCATTACAGAGCTCAACTTGGAGAAAATCAAACAAGAAAAGTAAAAAATGGTTTGTACGAGTGCCTAGAGCACATGGTCCCTGATGAGATGCAACAACTTGAGGTTCACTGACAAATAAGTTTCTTCAGCAGAGCCACAGGTGCCTTTGGGAAAAACCTTGCAAAGATTGCAAGAGATGTGGACCAACCAGGTAAGCAATTCTAAGTTTTTTGAAGTTCATTTGATTAAACTTTTTAATGAATAATCATGAATGTTTAGCATAAGACACAATCTAATTTGTTGAATTACGCTTTAAGTTATAAGTTTTATTTTTTATTTTTAACTTTGTGTTTTTATCGTCATTGTTTAATAATTAAACATTTACATTTTTTACTGCAGCACATTGGTGGGATTCATTTGGTAGTCAGTGTCCTCAATTGCAAAGTTTGCAATTAGGATCTTGAGCCAAAGTTGCAGTGCTTCTGCATGCGAGCGCAACTGGTCCGTCTTTGAGCGGATTCACACGAAGAAGAGAAACCGTTTGGAACAACGGTTAAATGATCTTGTCTTTGTGCAGTACAACCTTCGCTAAGGCGCAACTAGTTGTTGAACCAAAGACCTAATACAGATCCCATTGTCTTGGATGATATAGATCCAACCTCAAATTGGGTAGAGGAGAGTCAACCAACAGAGTTTGATCCCGATGACTTAGGGTGGATGGATTTGGATCAGGATGATGAGCCATTAGCAGCACCGCCGCCACCGTCACGAAACATAGCAAGCACTAGTCGCAATCATGCTACTCCTCGTGCCAATACAGTTGTTGCAGATGTACTTTAGGATTTGGATGGGTCCGAGTCAGTGCCAAAGGCTGGTGATAATATTGATGAGGATGACCCTGAGGATCCCATTTTTAGCAGTGGTGCAGAGTTTGATGATTGATCGTTGATGTCATCTAGTTTATTGATTATTCTAGAGTTTTGTAACTTGTAGTATCTGTAATGTATCAATGATCATAGCATGTTGTTTTTTTGGAGTCTCAGACTATGGAGGCCATTTAGAGCCTCGTTGTTTATGTATTTTGTTTCGGAATCTCATATATGATATATGTATTGTGTATTGGACTTGGAGTTCGTGTTTTGCTATAAACACCTTTCTTACATATATACAAGAGCAAGCTTTGCATATTTTGTGTGTAATTGTTGGAATCATGATTTTTAATCTTTTAAATATATTATTTTCATTAAAACTATAAATTTTTATGTATTTTTTAGTAAACCGGTTCTTAAAGTGGAACCGGTCCTTCCAGTCCGATCCTCAAGCTAGTTCCGAGTCCAGTTCCGATTTTTAAAACATTAATATAAACAAATGCACCGTTACCTATTATGGAAACTTCTAGCTTGAGATAAAATATTGCTTCATGGAAACTTCGGGCCGGAGATAGAATATTGCTTCATAGCACTTGGTCAATTTTATAAATCATTTGAATTATGTTAGTTCCAGTCTTGATCAGTCAGCTAAGCAAGAGGAATTTTACAGTAGAAAACTAGATTCTGCTTTAGCATGTCTGTTCCAGCAACATCTTCAATTTTGTGTTTGTGTAATTATTTTGACATGTTTTTACGTAAAAGTTGGTAGGGATTTTATGAGATTATATTCAGGATTTAAAGTGACAATAGAAGTATAATGTATGTTTTATATGAGCTAAGCTCATTATTCAACAGTTAATAATGTTTTTACCATCAATATAAGAAAAATATACTTAGGTAAGCATATTGTGCATGTATATGGCAAATGCCTAAAGTAAATGTCCATTCCCTGCACAAGATAATCTTATGATTCAAACATGACAATAGAAACAGAAGTTTAGTGTTATCAATATCCTTTTGGAAAGTTGTTAAAATTCTCGATGGCCTTGTGACAATCTCAGAGAAAAACCAATGACCAACAATACCTTTTTTATGGTTGGACATCAGAATGCAAACAAATGCAACAACAAACATAATGGCAATGGTTGCCAATGGTTTCTTTACCAAATGAAGATACGTTCTTCCGTGTCTCTGCTTTAACAGTACCTAAAACAATATGCCAAATTAAGCACAGATAGCACCATAGGACTGGAAAGTATATTGTTTCAACAGTTGAAGTGCACAGGAATTTACAAATTCTCATTTGGGCATTTGTTTCAATCGGCTTAGTTTTTAATATTGCACTAGTACTGAGGGGCATGTCAATTCCGATGACACAGGCAAGAGTTTGATGTCTGGTGCTTACTCCTTGTACCTGTCTTTGTTTTTCCACGATGTGAAATTTTTCATGCTATCATGATGGTATGTAGGCACAACATCTATTTCAAGTGAATACTGTGGATCACATGCTGGTTTCTGTAATCACCATATCGTAATACTTGGGTTCTAACAGTGGTCTTAAGAAAAAAGTAAGTTGCGAAGACGTGCTTCTTTCCTCAAGAGGGAGAACCTTGAACCAGTGGAATTTATTTAAACTAAAGGATATGTTGGCATGTAGGCCTAATAGGTGTTGTCATTGATGCAAAACCACATTAATGACAAAGTGGATGTTGTAGGATGATGGTATAATGACGTTTAAGATGCTAACATACAAGTTCAGATGTGTTTGAGCTACTACAGGAAAATTCAGTGAGGTATGTTTGCTCTAGCAAGCCTATACAAGTGCTTAGAAGGTATAGTTTGACAGTGAGAGCTTCTTGGATGTTGGAGAAGCGTGTTGACATGATGCATAACAGGTTTTGAGGGTGCTTGAGCACTCACAGCAGTCGTATGGTACAGATACAGGTACATCTCCATGTTACAGGTGCTCATTGGGAGCAGGTATGCTAGCTAGGAGGTATGACAGAATGTATTGGGGCTATTTGAGCTCATGGATGCATGCTATCAGGTGTATCATGTTATATGAGGTATGTTTGGGCCATTTTCAAAAGTTTCTTGTTCAGTTCTTGCATTGTTTCAGTTGGTCCTAATTGTTACAGTGAAAATCTAGCATGCAAGCATAGGTAAGTCTTAGTGGCTGGAAGGATTGAGCCATGGTGATGTGATTCTGATGTTTGGAGATGTTAGAGGGATGAGTGATGATGCTCTCAGCAAAAATTCAAGTGCCCATGATGAGATTTTTGCATGTTATGGTTGTTTTGGTGAAATAGGATCAAGAACAAGTGCATTTCTAGCTCAAAATGCAACTTCAAATGCTCGTTGTGGACAGTATGCTTTGGATGGGACCTTGAACATTTCAGGGTATCTCTTAATGTAAATGAAGAAGGTTTCAGAAGAAGAATAAGGTCTTTTGATCGTCTGGTTTTTATGAATGAACGTTAAGAAGGCAAGAAGGTCTCAAACCCTATTTAAACCCTAGCTAGGAGCAGTTTACAAAAGGTGAAGTATTATGAATTTTTTTTATTGCAAGCTCAAATGTGATGATTGGATGTTATAGAGAACTCTAAGAGCTTTCTAGAAATGTAAGGTTGAGGTCATGGTGATATGTGGGCCCCACTTAAAAATAGCATTTTCTGAGAAAGAAGTTTTTAGGACAAGATGGTCCAAAGGAGTAGCATTTAAAGTTGAAAGTGCATGGTATATGGGAGTTGTCCTTGAGGACCATGGAGGTTTCAGATCAAGCTCATGCAAGTTCATGAGGTTTTGAGGTCCAAACAGGTTGACTGGTCAAAGAGCAGTTTTGGGATCTCAAAAAGCAGTCTTCAGTATTTTGGCCATATCTTGAGTTACAGGATGATTCCTCAGCTGATTCAAGTTGTGTTGGAAAGAGGATTCAGAGAGCTTTCCATTGATATATGGCTTGCCTCGTGATGAGGTCAAATGACAAGGTTTCCAAGGCATTCTTTGAGCAAGAAGGTTTTTGGCAGTTCAAGATAGGATCTGTTTTTGTGAAAATTTGACACTTGTTGAAGCATGAGATAGATTGGGTGATGCTTCCTATCACCTGGAATGTGAAGAGGGATGAATTTGGCATCTAATTAATCCACTTAGAGGTCTTGACTGCATGTACAATTGTTTTTATGAGTTAACCTTTGGAAACAGCTTTTTGGAAGGTTGATTTGGTGAAGGCAAATCTTGTTGTGGTTTGAGGTGAAGAATGTTTCATGGCTACTAACATGCTTAGAAGTGTTCTACAAGTTCTGCCATTTCTTTTGAGTGGTCACATGGCATGTTTTAATTCAGTATAAGTGATTTGGTCATCAGATGAAGTTTCCAACGTGCTGAAGGGTGAAGGAAACAGCTGTTTTGAGAATTGCAAAGGGAATTGGGCCCATTAAATGAAATAATCTGATTGGTTCACGAAAATTGCGATCGTGGTTGATGTTTAAATGATGTATTTCTCATGTTTTATGATTATGGGAATTTGACTAAGCATAGTTTTGAAATGAGGATAAATTTAGCATCCCAATGCATGTGTTTTAGTGATTTTTGGATCATGAAATGGAGGGTTTTTGCTAGGCATGCCTACTTGGATCACTTGTAGCTGTTGTGGAAAAGTTATGGGATGTTTTTAAAGATGCATGGGTCAAATTCATCATGAGAGACCGACCTCCTTTGAGTTATAATCAAGAGAAGGGTATAAAATGGAGTTTTTGGGTATAATAGTTCTAGCTTTTGAAACCCCCTTTTATCTTCTTTTGAAGAACCCTTTTGCTGCAAAGCAAAACCCTTTGGGCATAGCCCAAAACACCTGGAATCACATTCTAGGACAGCTGTTGGTTGAGTTTTCATGAGGAGAATTTGAGCAAGTGAAAGTTGGAGTTGTTTCCTTGAGAGCAAGTTGGAGGGCAGATTTTGGTGCTCGAGTTTGGATGCTATTTTCATAGCATGTTGATGTTATTTGCATGTTTCTAAGGTACTATCAGATCAAATATTGAGTTGAAGACATTCTCATAATTCCATATCTCCATTTGTATTCATGAGACATAGTTGATTGTCTCAAGAGCTATTGGGTGTATCTTGTTGATCATTGTTGAAGACACTATATATTGTAATCTGATTTGAATATCAAATTGGAGTGTGTTGATCTAATTTTGAGCATCAAAATAAGTTTGTTTGAGTCTATATTGTGATCCTTGCATTGTGTTAATTTCATTGTGAAAAATATTTACTTTGATGTGTTGTATATGAGCATATGTGGTTAGGGTTTGAAACACAAGTGTGAAAAAGTTTTATTGGGGACTGATTCACCCCCCCCCCCCCCTCTCAGTCCTTGTCACCTCCTATAGGATAAACTAGTTGCAAGATATTTGCATTTCATAAAACATGTGTATATGCTAAGATTGGAGAAAAGCACATAGTCCAGTGAGCCATTATCTAGTGGTAAGACACAACAATTGCCAACCATGTTAGTAGAGACAGAACAGTCGGGGACCATCAAGTTCTGAAACCCCTTTCTAAAGAGTAAAGACACCAGACTTTCTTAGGCTGTTCCTAGCTGTCTGTGACAGACAACTGAACAGATCTGCAAACAAACACTAACAATAACAAAATTAGTCTTTCCATTATCCAGTATCCATTTCAACATCTGTCCATTACAATTCTGTATTTTAATCTGTCACTTTGAGCTCTCCATTAGATAGACTGCACAATCAGACTCCTAGAGGAATGTTTCACATATTTTCTAACATATATTTTACATTTTTATTTTTCCTGAATGAAAGATAACATCTAGCAAATCTAAAGTATGTGCAATTAAGGGCATTGTCCTGCAAGAACATTGCTTGTTGTTTATTAACTCTACCTGATGTTTTTCTCTGGTTTTCTATTTCTAATAACATAGCTTGCCCTGATGATGACCCCGGTTCAAGCAAAGCTTGCTGTAGTTATAGGTTTTCCATAAGTCTAATATAAAAATTAGATAAATATTTACTTTTTTAAATTAGCAGTTAGGCAATCTATGGTTCAAAAAAAGTTACCAAAATGAAATCAGGGTTAGAAATAGTCCACAAAAAATTTCAAATGATATTAGGGAATATAAGGTTTGAAAAAAGTTGCAAAAATGAACTAAGGGTTAAAAATAGTCCACAATGTTTTTTAAATGTTCCAGGATTCTAAGAAAAGGTAAGGTCAGAGCCACCTTTTTCCCCACAAAATTCTAAAGGGGCTGAAATCTACTTTGCAGGAAGCAGCAGTAGCAGGGGGCATTTCCTGGAGGCTGGAGTGAACCTTTCAGGGGCAAAACAACGAACTAAAATGCCCCAGAAATGCCTCCGAAACAGCATTACAGTCCACGTACACACCAGAAACGACACGGCTGTTTCCAGCATGTACTCAGAGTCTCAGACATTTCCAGGATTTTTTTTTAAATTTAAAAAATTCCAAAAAATCTTCAAAAATAAAACTATTGCTGAAATGTGACTGTCAAATCTTATTTTAGGATATGATACTTTTACAAATTACAGTAATATTTTCTTGTGTTCTTTCGTTTCCAGTACGTTACAAGAGAGACATGATATGTTCGTTTATGTTACTGCCGTTCAATCGCTGCTATAAACTTTAATGATAATGCCGTTGAAGTTGCATTTAGGCTTATGGTTTTATTCTAAGTAACGAGGTTCGAGTTCATGTTCAATGAGGATAAAGTTCGGTTCAAATTCGCCAATTGATTGAGATCAAAACAAAAATGTCTTTAAGTTTGAGCAAAAGAAAACTTTTTATCATTTAAATTTTCTAAAAAAATCATAAATATGTCAGAGGAACAGATTATAAAGAGCTTATGTTCTCTACTTTCACTTGGTATATGTAAATATACACATATTTATAAAATAGTGCAAAAGCATGTCAAAAACTCCCCGAGAATCGAGTAAATGTTTGACGGGGATAAAGTTCAGCATGTTTGAATATTTTCCATGAAATTTGGCGTATCTTGTGACATAGGTTTTATCTGGGCTGTTGATTGAAGAACACAATCTGAAATTATATCAGTAGATCCACTAGAAAATAAATATTCATTACCTATTCCTATCTCCTCTGCACCTCCAAAATCTCAATACGAACAAAAGCGATCTGCTTCCAATTTCCTGAGGAAAGTTACCAATAAAATATTAAAAGGAGCCATTTTTGATAGGGCGTTTTTAATTCTTGAATATATCTCCTCAAAGGGACGGAGTTCATAGCTTTCTGGAGGCTGGAGCATATTTTTGACAGGTTGGGGGCCTGGTAAATGTGTCACAGGTTTAATATTGTAAAAAGTTATAGGAATATCATCCATATGCATACTCTGTGTCCCTGAATACCTGAGACTCTACCAAACTGTTTTCCAGGAATTGGATAAGAGCAGTATCCACATCTTTATCATTGTTATTGGATCTCTTTAAAGTTTAATCATCATTTTTTTTGAAACACTAATTTGAGATTTGCATTTTGAAGTTTGAACCTATAAAACATAATATCTCCCATGAACATGTGAAATATTGAATATGTTGAATGTTTTGAATTTTCATTAACACTATATATATATATATATATATATATATATATATATATATATTGTCCGGATATTTATGTGCTGATTTGTTTCCCAGGGATCTTGGAAAATCAGCATTTACACATTTCAGATCCGTTTCTGTTTCCAGTTCCGTCTTGGTAACTTAGATCGACAAAGGATCCTGTCATATCCAAGCAGAATAGCGAAGTGTATCTAATTCATTGCTCGTGGTCAGCTATATACTGGAGAGAGATATAGGTGCAAACTAGATTATGTGAACATGCAACAGGCATTAAAGATCATATAAGGACGACAAATATGCCCTAACCAAAAATCCTTTCTTGACATCTCATGAGATTTGTGTCACTACAGAAAAGGACATACCCAAGGAGAATCAACCAACCAGGTGGTATCTCAGAGATGCCTTTGAAATCGCCAAGTGGCCAGACGGTCTAAACAGGAACGAGGTTCATGGTCTAGGACATTCTTGGAGGTCTGTTATACAGAGACTAAAAAAGAATACAAACAAAGGCCTTTGATATATTTTAATTAATCGTTAAATATAATAATTAATTAGTTGTGTTGGCGTTCAATGTTCATAAGGACTCACATTAAATTGTAATTAATTCTTTCAAGTTTTCCATTAATATGGGGAATTTTAATTAAAGGTCATGATATAGCCCACCTTCATATAATTATCACAGAGTTATCTATATTGGGAGTTCCAGATCTGTAATCTTTAATCATTCTAATCCTGATGATGGGTCTCAAACGAGACCCAAAACATCAGTGATGTTTGTCTTCTTCTTACACAATTTTTTCCACAAATCCCTCTTTCAAGAAATGACGTGTTTCTTAAGCAGTGATAATTTAGTAGGTCTAAACTAGTTAGCAAATATTACCATTTTATAAGATACAAAGTGTAAACACTATATGCTATGTCAAAGTGGCAGTGGTTCAATCGTGGCCTAGACATGTTAGAAAAGGCATAAGGTCAGGTGCAAATTCTGAGCAGTTTTGGTAGAAGAATTACCCCTAAAGGTTTGAAAATTTAATCAAAGGAGGTTGACCATTCGTGCGACCGAAAAGCTTGCAGGATCATTACCCATCTCCAGCAAAATTACGAACAAATAAACACCATTTTAGGCTAATATTTGATAAAATGCAAGAGTTCAGCATTAATACTTGTAAATTTTAGCAGCATGATAAATTTGTAAATTTTGGCAAGCATTATAAACTAAGGTAATTTATGTACCAATTGAATGATGTGTTGGGAAAATCTAACTGGAACGAGAATCTACTTTCATATACATCGTAAATAAAATCTGGATGAATATCTAAGTCTATCATAACTAATATGTATATTATATATATGTGGCAAGTAGGCCTGGGTGAATGAATGGGTCTTTCTCACGTAATAATATGTATAAACATCCATGTGAGTAAAGGGTTGCATTTATATCCCGCTGATCCAATGAAATGTGGTCTTCAAAATCAATCACTTTAAGTCCAAATTCGCACGCGCAAGCGCATGTGTGTGTGAGAGTGTGTGTGTGTGTGTGTGTGTGTGTGTGTGAGAGAGAGAGAGAGAGAGAGAAAGAGAGAGAGAAGCAGAAATTTTACAAGAATGAATAATTGAACAAAGCATATGAATTCGCCATCTGAATAAAAATCATTTAGCAGATAAGAATGTCTTTAGAACTGAATATAGGTTGAGAGTACCTGCAACTGCAATGTATGAAGAATAAAATTCCGCACAATCTCGTACTCTCCTTTGAGCAAGAAGGCAATTCCAGAAGGTATAAAATCCCGAATAAAAACCTGGCCATATGTTCCATTGAAATATCTGTTTATGAACTCATGTAATCTGCAAGCTATTCACTAAACAAATTACACTAAAGATGGGTCAAGAAGTATGACCCAAAACATTGGCAAATAAAAACACACACACAATGCGTATCACCTAGATGTAGTGATTGCTAAATGGACCGTTTAAGCTGATGAAAGATGAATGCTTTTGAACATATTGAAGATTGAATGATGTTAACATAGAGTTCATTCCTAAAAATGATATTACATAATGATGCATTGCAGAAACACCAAATGCATAAAAGCCTAAGAAGTTAATTCCCCTAAGATAATATTTCATAAAGATGCACTGCGGGAACACCAAATACATAAAAACACAAGCAGTTGATTCCCAAAAAAAATGATATTACATAATAATACACTGCAGAAACACCAAATGCATACAAATTGAAAACACAAGCAGTTGATTCCGCATAAATGATATTACATAATGACGCATTGCGGAAACACCAAATGCATCAAAACACAAACAGTTGATTCCCAAAAATGGCATTGCATTACAATGCACTGCAGAAACACCTAATAGGCTAATGCATAAAATTATACACAAAAGATCCACACAGACTGATATTACATAATGACACACTGCAGCAACACCTAATGCGTACAACACAAGCAGTCGATTCCCAGACAATGATATTACATAATGACGCTCTGCGGAAACACCAAATGCATAAAACACAAACAACTGATTCCTGAAAATGATATTATATAAAGACAGACTGCAGAGAATTAAATACATAAAAACACAAGCAGTTGACTACCAGAAAATGATATGACATGATGATGGATTGTGAAACACCAAACACATAAAAACACAAGTAGTCAATTCCCGGAAGATAATATTACATGATGATGGACTGTGGAAATGCCAAATGCATAAACACACCAGCAGTTGATTTCTGAACAGTGATATTACATAAGGCAACACTGCAGAAACAGTAAATACATAAAACACAATCAGTTGATTCCCCATAAATGATATTACATGATGATGTACCGTGGAAACACCAAATACATTAAAACACAACAATTGATTCCCGAAAAATGATGTCACATACTGACTCCTGGTGGAAACACCAAATGCATAAAACACACAACAGTTGATTCCCGAAAAATGATGGCACATACTAACTCCTGGTGGAAACACCAAATGCATAAATCACATGCAGTTGCTTCTCGAAAAAATTATTACTGAATGATGCACTGCGGTAACACCAACTGCATAAAAACACGAGCAGTTGATTCACAAACACTGATATTACATAATAACACACTGTGGAAACACTAAAGGCATAAAAACAAGCATCCGACTCCCGCAAAATTATATTACATAATGGTGCACTGCAGAAATGCCAAATACTTATAAACACAAGATTTTGATTGCCAAAAATGATGATATCAAATAGTGATGCACGACAGATACACTAACTGCATAAAAGCTCAAGTGGTGATTCCCAAAAGATGATATTACACAGTGATGCACTCCTGAGACACCAAATGCATAAAACCTTAGCAGTTGATTCCCGAAACGTGATATTACATAATGACGCGTAAAATACAAGTAGTAAAATTTTGAAAACTAATATTACATAATGAGCTGCTACAGAAACACAGAACAAAAGCGCTCACATACACAGTTTTATCCACAATAATTCTAAACACACCTGATCATAGTTTAACTTATTAGGATCAAGGGGATCATTTGCGGCAATTGTCCCAATGGGGCTGCCGCAATAATTCACAACAGCAGCCCTGAGAAGCTTCCATGCTTCCATCTCAAAAGAGCCCTCCTCCTCGTGCGACCCTGCCCCTGCCCTCAGAAGGTCACGTGCCTGTTTTTCCAGATAGCTCTCCTCGTGTAACCCTGACCTAGGCAAAGATTTCCTCTCCACCGGCTCCGTTAAAACCCTACCATCCTCATTTGGCCCTCCCCTTGGTTTTCTCTCCACCTGTTCTGTTAAAACCCTGCTATCCTCAAGTGGCCCCGCCCTTATCTTCCTCTCCACTGGCTCTGTTAAAACTCTATCGGCTACAGCATTTTTAAAATTCAAATTCAAATTCAAACCCTCCGCCACGTCGATGGCCCCGTTGCCGTCCTTGCCTAAAACTTCATGAATTCGGCTGTTTTGCTGGCAGCGGCCAAAGCGGCGCCTTGCCGGCACACAGCAGACGTAAGAGGGGAAAAAATTGCAATTTTTGTGTTTGATGTCTCGGAAGGAAATCGAACCCGCGACCTCAGAAAATCCCGCGAGGGAAAAAGATAAAATTTGGCTCATTGTGCTTGGTCTCTGTAACACTTATGTTTCAAATTCATTTCAAATTGAACCAAATCCCAACAGATTCAATTATTCCTGATGAAAATTCTGAAGCTGGAAGGGAAGATTCCGTTCTAGCGGCGAGAAAGGCAATGATATCATTGAGATCCTTGTGAACTGAAAAGGTTATTGGCTTTCTTGTGTGTGACAAATCGGATTGCTCCTGTTCTTACCAAATCTGATAGGTTAGAAGTCGCACACGTTGGCCAGATATCTACTAACTAAATTCACCATGGTCCGGTTGGCGAATGAAAAAACGCCGCAACAAAATGGCTGGAGCTCCGCTTCCGCGATTATTAATTTCTTCCGGGCATATTATTGTTTTGTCGTATGTGGGACTGGGAAGGGGTGTTAATGTTTTATTATTTTGGAAACATGTTGTGAAATATGTCAAACGTTTATATTTTGTTTTGAGATAAAATTTGAAGGGTTTTAATTTCATGAGTTATTCAATTCAAAATTTAAAGTGTGGTTATGTAGAGCTCTTTTTGTGTGAGACTCTTTTACAGACAACTATCTTTTGTCGTCTCGGCCCTAGTTCTTTTGGTTTGGTTTGTTTGAGCCCAAATTCGGCTAAGTATGGAGTTGAATGCGGAAGATATCCACGTGTCCCTTTGGTGCACTCGGGGCATAATGCAGAGAAATAAATGTTCTCAAACTTGTGTTGCACCGCCCACATGTCTCAGGCACGATAAAGTCCCCCAAGCGGATTAAAAAGTCAAAGATACAGTAAAAACACACAGGGTCTCCACGTTCTCAAACAAGTGCACGGCCTCCACACGTCACCTAGGCGCAGGTTTGAAGACAAAGCCCCGGGAAAGGCCCTCAAACTAAGCACGCAACCTCCACATGGTAGGGAAGAATCATCACCAACCAAAGGAGCGCAAGTTGGACGAATTAAAGGCAATCGTAAATATCACTGACGGGTAGTTGAGATCTTGCCCAAAAAATGAAAGATTTTGTAAGAAAATTGAATGTTAGCGGTGGAAGATCTAATTCCGGACATTGAAGCGAGAGCCAAGGGGTTCTATATAAGAATGTTCTGATCCAAAAGCACGGAGGAAAAAAAAAGGGGGGGAATCGAAAAGAGAAAGACACCATAACTGTGGGAGGATTTTAGGCTTAATTATTGTATTTGCTAGCCTTAGCAAGGCTCTGTTGTAGAAGAAAGTTGTAATTTGTGTCGTATCGGCCTTATGTATTATTTTCTCTGTGAATAAAGGGCTCTTATTATGTGCATTTAGCTCTCAATAGTTTGTGTCCTTCATCCTTTATTATTGGTAGTTTTTAGATAAATGTTAGATATCTATCGTGTTATATGCCCTTGGGTTTTCTATATGCATCTATCATCTACATATTATTATGTTTTACACCTTCTCGACCTTTGAGAATTCAAGATACTTCTTAAAATAGTAGATCATGTTAAATGCTCTTCGACTATTCTAACAGTTTTTTCAGAATCTATCTATGTGCCTTTTAAATCAGGTTTGGCGTATCACCTTAGTTAGTTTTGCACTTTGCTTTATTTTTCCTCTAACCCTTACCTCACACCATAGAGAAGAGCCAGCTTCTATAAAATCTGGAGGTTATCTTAGGGGGCACGTCCCACTTCCTTAACATATCCTACAACTTTGATGGTTCATCCGCAAAGATAATCGTCAACAGGTTCTTTCTTAAAATGTCTTATAGATTTTTTTTGTCAGAGTAATAAGGAGTGAAGCAATTGAAAAAATAACATTTGGGAAATCACCAATTCTAAATTTCAATCTCACTCTAGATTTTCGTTCTCTCACACATTACCTATTGACTAAGCAACTCTCCATTTCCTTCAAGCACATTCTTCTCCATTTGCATTTTTCATTATTTTGCCTCTCATTCTTGATTTACACTCGAGAGCTATATAGTTTGATGTTATCACTCATTTTTGGAATTATTAAAGAGGAATAACAAATATTTGAAAATATTTGTTTTCTCCCACAACAATTTATCTTGTTACAATCTTGGATTTAAGCTTGGTTGCAATGTGGTAGTCTGCATACTTGAAGGTTTTTTAACAACTCTAATAGTTGTTCTAAGGGATGTATTTAACAACCCAAATGCAATCACCCACTTCTCATTATGATCGTAGCCTTATATTTGTATGTGATCTACAAGCTCCTAGAAAACACACCCACACAACCACATCACATTTATTGGCATTTTCATGATAAATTTTAGAGCTTACTCGAGATAGCTAGCACGACCAAGAAGGTTGACTATACACACGTAATGATCCATTGTAACCATAATGCAATAAAAATCATTCATGTGATTGAAGTATTTACATCCCTTACCTGTTAGGCATCTATGATTGCATGGAAATAAAACACAAACAAAGCTTACACAATCAAGATTAAATCCAAAGTGGCTCATTAGTTCAAATAGTTTAAAGGCGTGTTTACTACAACCATACATTGCATATCCTGCAATCATCACCGTCCATAAGAAAAAAAATTGTAGCATGCACTTTGTCAAACAAATTGCAACCCTTTTGTATACTTCCACATTTTTCGTAGATGTCTATTAAAACATTTACACCTGAAACAATTGACAAAAATCCACTTTCAATTATTTTGTTATGGATCTCCATCCTCTGCTCTAGAGCTCTAAATTTGGTACAAGATGGGAGGATGTTAGACAATCATTGCATTCCACAAGGCCATGTTTAGTTGAGGCATTCTTATGTATGTTTCCACATAATGCATACATGTATATAAGGGCAGTCACAACTATGATATCTAACAAAAATCCATTTTTAATTATTCTTTGATGGATTTCCATACTATGGCACAAGTTGGCGGGATGTTGGAAAAAATAAAATATACTTGGAGTTTTGTTTTTTTGTGTGTGGTGGGGGGGGGAACGACAAAGGTGCGTAGTTTTTATTTAAAAATACTCTTAAGACTTATTCAACGTCGTAATTGCCTCATATGAGCACATGTTTAAATAATGACAACTACAAGCTCCTTATTACTCAAAATAATTATTTCTTAATGAATTTCATTCCTTTTTTCCACTTGCATGTGACAATTTTGGGTTTCAAGGACACGAAAAAATCTATCGAATTCAAACAAATATGTCAATTTACTACCCTCAATTTATCGCTCTTGTGTGGAAAAGTTGAGGTTTATACTCATTTTTGTGAAAAAATTCTTTAAATATGCATTCTTTCACTTAACATTTGCAGACACAAAATCACGCACTTGGGTACATTTATAGGTCCTAAAAGCATACTAGCATTTACTTGATTCCTAAGTGAGAAAACTACTAATTGATAGATATCCTTGGCCTCTTTGCTTTGTTTCTTGTTTTCTTTTTGGTCTTGCACACCCTACAACCCAGTCAAAATTTTACTAATTTATATTTTATGGCTTCAGACACTAGTGCCCAGCCAGGACAGAAGCGTCCACGTGCCCCTAACCCTTTCTCACCTTACTCGCTCCTTTTGGGTCTCTTTTATTTTTTGAGCATCTTTTTCAATTATGGGTTGGCCTTCCAATTGTCAATTACAAAATTCAAACAAGGGAATCATATAAACACATAGTTATGTGTTCAAAATAAAGGATCAAGCATTAAGCATTACTATCACCACCTAAACTTACATCCAAAAGGCACCTAAAGTAGTCTAAAGCATCCAGATAGCATCATGTAGACACAAAATCACGCACTTGGGTACATTTTGAGGTCCTAAAAGCATATTTGCATTCATATGATTCTTAAGCAAGAAAACTAGTAATTGACAACTCTTTTTGGCCTATTTGTTTTGTTTCTTGTCTTCTTTCTAGTCTTTTACACCCTACATACTAATCGGTACTTTACTTGTTTGTATTTTATGACTTCAGACACCAACACCCAGGTGCCCTCACCCCCTCTGGGTGCCCCTAACCCTTTTTTATTGTACTCACTTATTTTGGGTCTCTTTTATATTTTGGGCATCTTATTTTCTTATGGGTCGGCCTTCCAAGTGTCAATTACGAAATTCAACCAAGGGAATCATATAAATACAAAGTTATGTGACCAAAATAAAGGACCAATCTCTAATCATCTATTATCATCACCTAAACTTGCATCCAAAGGCATATAAGACCATCAAAGGAATCCATGTAGCATCCATTCAAGGGACAAGGGACTACATTTTTCTACATACACTTCATAGGAAGGGGAAGTTCATTTTTCCATCTACACATCTATTTACATCGGTACATCTAGTTATCACCCACTATCAAGTGCACTTACACAAGGGATTCCTAGGGCACAATGCTTTCACACACGCACAAGAACTACATGGAGTCTGAGATGTAGCGCAGCGCTCAGTTGTAATTTCACTCAATCGAGTGACCGCCAGAATCAGTCTGACTCCCCATATTGCATCTTTTCTTTTTGGTATTTAATGTAATTTGAGGGTTTTGCAGGTCTTTATCTCTTTGCAGGTCACAGATGAATTCAATGATCATCCAATGACATACATGCGACCAATAATGACTACTAGCGACACTTGTGTGATACCAAAAATACTGGGTTCTGAGCTCCTGCGCAATCACATGTGCCTAACAGAGGTCTCTGATACCTAGGTGCCCTCGCCCCATTCCAAGCACCCTAGTCCGACCTCATCCGACAGTTCTAGAATTTACTAAGCACAATTGCGACAGTTTGCCCTTCATGTTCATCAATTGTTCCATTCCAGTCCAGTTCACCTTCAAGGAAGTGTAAATTAGCTAAATGACTCTTTCCCCCTCTTGCACGCAGGGTTTCGTATTTATCTTGCTTATTTCTTGTGTCAATTTGTATCTAGCAGTTGTCTGTCATTGTTACATATGTTACTCTGCAATATCTAGGGTTTTACATTAACATTATTTCTATTTTTGTTAAATTATTTGGTGAACCCGCATTCGAACACTCTTGGATCCTCCTTTCTTCCTAGCATTCCTATCATAGGATCCTCCCATCATGGATGTCTTCATCCATGATTTCTTGCTAGTTAATCCTGATTGTAAGGCTAAAATCAATTCTCTCTTGGTTAATACTCATATTCCTTCCAATACTCATCCAGACCTTGTATATCAGTTATTCATAGCTACATTTTCAGACAAACTTACTTTTCCATCTAATATAGTTTTTGTTCTTTTTATGACAATGATCTTCCCCTATATATACTGGCTCACATCTATAACATGGGTATTAAGTGGGCAATAGTCGATAATGGATCTGAACTCAATCTTTATACTTTATCACTCCTTTAAAACCTTGGCCTTTCTTCAGCTAATGTTAGCCTGTCATCCATTTCTCTTCCTGTGCATGATTCTTCTACACGTCCGTGCATAGGCACTATCACTTTACCTCTTACAGTCAAGCCAAAAACTATTCCTACAGTGTTATTTTTTATTGATGCCACAATGTAGTATAATTTCTTACTTGATAGACCATGGCTTCACACTATGCAGGTAGTGCCTTCCACAATTCATCAGTGTGTTAACGTCCTCTGTGATGGCTATGAACAATCTATTGTTGCTAATGGCGGCCCATTCAAATATTGTAATCTAGACCCACTCACTACTCTCCCTACTCCATTTCTCTATCACAATGTCAGTCATCCCCATAATCCTCCTATATATCTCACTGATGATTATCAACTCACATAACCTCCTACCTCTACCACCAACATGATTTGTCTCCAAGGATCCATTTGTGCATTGGAAACCATGCCATCTGCTTCATCTCTCCAAGAACACTTTGTGTCGGCACCCCCTCCTACTAATGTTATGGTAATTTTTCGAGGGTTTTTCCATGCATTGAACTTCATACCACCTTCCTTGTCTTCCCATGAACACCCTGCATAGGTGCTTCCTCCTTTCACATGCACTTTTTTCATCAATAATTATTATTGGCCTCACATTTTTTTGATCCTACTTGTTCTGATATTGTTTGCACACATGATGGCTTGGCTCAGCTAGGGTTCACACTGGATGATCTCCTCTCTCATCCTCATTTTCTTCACATCTATAATGGATATGTTCGCATTACTGTTGTTTATGGCATCTGCGTCTTCCATATGTCAATCTTTGTTGCATGCACTTCTCCACTTGGACTTAGGCAGTCTTGGCTTGACTACATTGGTAGAACTTTGGATCTTAATCATATTGATATCACATTTTCCATGCCTTATGGTTGTGTTTCTATTTGCAGTGATTCATTTCTAGGCTATACACAAAATCTTACTCGCTAGTATGCACATAGATGTCCACTACCACCCTTCACATATGAAGAATACATAATGGGCATGTACAATTTACACCGTAATGGCTCCTTATATGATCAACCCCATACTATTGCTTACTAGGTCTCTGATGCTTCTCTGTTTGACTCTGACAATGACAATGATGATCTCTTAGATGATTTTACTTGATTCTTTTCTACAACATACACTTGGGGGCATCACACTCATTCTTCCCCCTCCTAACATTGTCAGGTGTCTTGCATTCATGTTATTGCGCCCCGTGCTTTATGATGCCTATTTCTAAGCATCAATCTTACACATCTTGATACACACAACTTGTATCATCATTACCCTATGACACACTCTTGTGCTACAGTTCACACTTGACTGTTGAGGGCATACTACACCCATAAACCTCACACACTGCACATTTCACGCTCCGTGCTTCACAATACATCATTCTAGCACTCTATTCTCACACATCACATTACCCTAAAATGCACTCTAGTTCCATGGTTCATACTCGACTGCTGAGGGTCTAAATATGAAATGAACCTCACTGCATTCTGCAATCTACGCTCTATGCTTCATTGATCTATCTTTTTAGCACACATAATTCAAATCATTTCCCAATGACGCACTCTTGTTTTATGGTTCATTCTTGACTATTGGGGGGTATTTTATAAATGAACCTCACCTCATACATCCACATCCACTCGGGGTAGCACATTGTTCCTATCACATTCACTTTGCATTCCATTTCATTCATTGATTCATAACATGTCGCAAATCTTGATTGCATATATTCTTGCTTGCTTATACTTGTTGCATGTACACTTTGTTTCACATGTTGGATAAATACTTAGTATGGCATTATATTTCTATATATACACATGCACGTTCACTTGGTCTTTAGTTGTGAATACAGACTTTCCACAGATCTTTACATGTAGTGATGATGTTTGGCATTGTACCTCTTACCAGTCCCACCGAGGCTCCTAGGGGCATCTACATTCCTACTCTCACACATTACATGTGTTATTGTTTCATTTTCTACTACTTCCTATCCTTACTAGCACACTACTTTCCATTGATCTATACATGCTTGAACATACTCTTTATCTTTTTAACATGCTAACGGGTGCTTCATGTGCAACATTTATCTTGCAAGAACTATGTGCCACCATGGTTATCTGATCTATCTTGTTTGCTATTGTTTGTCATTGTTTGCAAGCTATATCCTTTGTCTTGTGTGCAAATTGTATGCTTTTGGATGCTTCGACCCTACTTGTCTTGTGACATTATGAGTGGTGTCCCATGTTTAAAACCCACTTTTCATGGTATATATTGTCTTCTTGCTTGTTGCATTATCTTTTATAGCATGATTGTCACTTTTTCTACTAACACATGTTTCTAGCCATATTGTTTACACGTTCATTGGTTTCCACCATGCACATTCCCCCTACAGGGATACAATTTCATATCAACATCTGGTCCTCTCCTTTGGGCCGCATCCTCCTAGTGACATTGCATGCACCCCAAACGAGGGGGGCATACATTGGGGGAATCAGTCACCCCATACAACAACTTAGAGCTTCAGAACATGACTACATATTACAGAAACTGAACAAAGTTACAGTCATGGAACAACCCAGATTTTGACTTGGGTCCTCATTTCAGCACAAACACCAACACCCAGATAAGACATTATATCTTGGGCACTCCTGACATTTCCTAGGCACCTATCACCAGGGGGAAGTTGCAATTACTTTCTCATATCAACACAGTTTACAGCAGTTCACAAAGTAGTTTTCACAGTACATGCATATTCCTCCAGCAATCAAAATACATTTTATCTCCATTTCTACTTAGAACAAATACATAATTAATACGGTACAACTCAGAACAAAACAAGATCACACCATCTGCAGTGGTATATAATTGGGAAGCATTCGTGGAAGGAGAGTAACACTAGACCTCTCTCCCCAACACTCTCCTATCATGGCATGAGATCGCCCCTCTTGGCCTAAGATCACCCACAAAACTCATTCTTGGCATGAGATCACCTAAAAAACTCACTCTTGGCGTGAGATTGCCCAAAAAACCTTGCTCTTTTACAACATTTTCATGACATTTTCTATCCTTTACACTCATGATCATCAGGTGCACACTTTCCTTTTATTACTTTTTCAAATTTACATACTTTTATAGATTTTTCATAATACATGACTTTGATTACTCTTTCACTCTTCTTTTTCAGGTTCGTCCTTAATACGCAACAAGAAACAACCTTACATCAAGCACAATAATAGGTATAATATGGTACAATAAAATATGCTTCACCCATAGGGTCACTTCCTCTTTCTTAGCTTCCACGCTTCATTTTTATCACTTCACACTTTCACTTGTCTCTTCAGCATGCTATCACCATCACATTCTACATGGTTATCAGGTATGCATCTCTTATCTACTTTATGTTATCAAGTATTCACTCAACAACATAAAGTGGGGGCAATTGTAGACACAAAATCATGTACTTGGGTACATTTCTAGGTCCTAAAAGCATACTCACATTCATATGATTCATAAGTGATAAAACTAGTAATTGACGACTATCTTTGGCCTCTTTGCTTTGTTTTTTGTCTTCTTTCAGGTCTTTTACACCCTACATACCATTCAATACTTTACTTGTTTATCTTTTATGACTTCAGACACCAGTGCCCAACCAGGATGCCAGTGCTTAGGTGCCCTCGTCCCCTCTAGGCACCCCTGACCCTTTTCTATCTTACTCACTTATTTTGGTCTCTTTTATCTTTTGGGCCTCTTATTTTCTTATGGATCAGCTTTCCAGTTGTCAATTATGAAATTCAACTAAGGGAATCATATAAATACAAAGCTATGTGACCAACATAAAAGACCAAGCTCTAAGAATTTATTATCAACACCTGATATTGCATCCAAAGGCATCCATCTAGCATCCATTCAATGGATAAGGGACTACATTTTTCTGCATACACCTGATAGGAAGCGGAAGTTCATTTTCCATCCACACATCTATTTACATTGGTACATCTAGTTATCTCCCGCTATCAAGTGCACTTGCACAAGGGCTTCCTAGGGCATGATTCTTTCACACACGCACAAGAACTACATGGAGTCTGAGATGTAGTGCAATGCTCGGTTGTAAGATCACTCAATTGGGTGATCATCGGGGTCAATATGACTCCCCATATTACATTTTGTTGGGATTTGATATAGTTTGAGGGTTTTACAGGTCTTCATCTCTTTACATGTCACAGGAGAATTCAACGATCATCCAATGACCAACAATGAATACTAATGACACTTGTGCAACACCAAAAAAACCAGGTTTTAAGATTATGCAAAGTCATAGGCACCTAGAAGAGATCTCTTATACCTAGGCACCCTAGTCCCACCTCATCTGGTAGTTATATAATTTACTAAGCATGATTGTGACAGTCTACCCTTCTTATTCATCAGATGTTTTAGTCCATTTCACCTTTAGGGAAGCGTAAATCAACTAAGTCACTCTTCCCCCTCTTGCATTTATGGTTTCGTATTTATCTAGCTTATTGCTTGTGTCAATTTATATCTAGCAGTTGTATATCATTATTACATATGTTACTCTGCGATATCTATGGTTTAACATTAATATTAACATAATTTCTATTTTGGGTCTATTTTATCTTTTGGGCATCTTTTTCACTTATGGGTCGACCTTCTATCTATCAATTACGAAATTCAAACAAGAAAACCATATAAATACATAATTATGTGTTAAAAAGAAAGGACCAAGCACTAAGCATTACTATCACCACCTAAGCTTGCATCTAAAAGGCACCTGAAGCACTCTAAAGCATCTAGTTAACATCCACTCAAGCGATAGGGGCTGCATCAACTTTGCATACACAACATAAGAAGGGGAAGTTCATTATATTCCATACACACATTCTTCTACAATGCTACATTTAGCTACAACCAGCTATCAAGTGTAACTTACAAAAGGGCATTTTGGGGCACAATTTCTACACTCAAAAGAACTACATGGAGTCTGAGATGTAGTGCAATGCTCAGTCATAAGTTCACTCTCGGGGTCAGACCAACTCCCCATTCTGCATCTTTCTTTTTAGGTTTGATGTGGTTTGTGGGCTTGTGACTATCATGCGATCAAAAGGGAATAATAGCGAAGACCCCGTGACACACCAGAAAATAGATCCTAAGCTCCTGTGCAATCACCCATGCCCATAAGTATTCTCCAGAACCCAAGTGCCCTTGACATGTTACAGGCGCCCGTTCCTCATTCCTACAATTCAAAATTTACATTGAGTTGTAACGACACATTTCCCATTCTATTCATCACTTCTCCTAGTCTAGATCAGTTACAGATTAAGCGTAAATCAACTAAGTCTCTTCATCTATCTCTTGTGCTTAGGGTTTCATATTTTAATTCTTAGCCTACTTGTGTCATTTTTGTATTTATACATAATTTATTTTAATAAGTGACTATGCAATATTAGATTTGATTAATCCAAATTAAATTAAATCATTTGGTGAACCCCACTTGTGATCAAACACTTATGTAGACACTAAATCACACACTTGGGTACATTTCTAGGTCCTAATCACATACCACTATTCATATGATTCCTAAGTGAGAAAACTAGCAATTGACATCTATCTTTGGCCTCTTTTTTGTCTTTCTGGTTTCCTCTTTGGTCTTTCACACCCCACAGCCAAGTCGATGCTTTGCTTGTTTATCTTTATTGACTCAGGATGCCAGCGCACAGGCGCCCTTGTTCCCTCTGGGTGCCGCCGACCTCTTTCTATCTTGCTCGACCCTTTTGAGCCTCTTTTATCTTTTGAGCATCTTGTTTTCTTAGTGGTTAACCTTTTAGATGTTAATTACAAAATTCAAACAAGGGAATCATATAAATACAAAGCTATGTGATCATAATAAAGGACCAAGCTCTAAGCATCTACTATTACCACCTCAGGTTGCATCCAAAGGCATTCTAAGAGCATTAAGGCATCCATCTAGCACTCACTCAAGGGACAATGGATTGCATGCACTTCATGGGAGGGGAAGTTCATTTTAACATCCACGCATTTAGCTACATTGCTACATCTAGCTATTGCTCATTATTAAATGCATCTTGCACAACAGCTTCCTAGGGCACAATTATACACACACGCACACAAAACTACCAGGAGTTTGAGATGTAGTGCAATGATTGGTCATAAGTTCACTCTGTTGGGTGACCGTCAGGGTCAATCCGACTCCCCATTTGAATCTTTTTATTTTTAGGATTTGATGTGTTTTGGGGTTTTACAGGAGGTCACTTAATTTGTAGGTTACAATGCGGGCTTAATGCGACATATAGGTGACCAACGACGAAGGTTAGCGACATCAGTGTGACACCATAAAATCAATTTATGAGGTTTTGCACAGTTACAAGCACCCAAAATCAGACTCTAGTGCCTAGGTGCCCTTGACCCAATCCAGGCATATCCCATAGTTTTGTAATTTTTTGAGTGTAGTTGCGATAGATTCCTCCTCCTGTTCAGCAATTTTTCCAACTCGATATACTTCAAAATTATTGTAAAATCAGTTAAGTACTCTATCCTCTCTCTTGCACCTAGGGTTTCAATTGTTTGACTTGTTGCTTGTGTCATATTTGTACTTCATTTTTTATTATTGTGTGGTGACTATGTAATTAGGTTTTTACGAAATTCTATTTTTGTCAAATCATTTAGTGAAACCATCTCATTCGAACACTCTTGGACCCTCATCTTTCTTCTCTCGTGGCTCGTAAAATTCCTCAAATTTCTTTGTATAATTTACTTCAAATGCATCCCAATTACAAGTTTGTTCTGAAAAAATTCCTCGACACCATGTATCTCCCTAGAGATACACCACCCACTCAAGTGAGTGCCATTTTCAATTATCTTTCTGACAACACTGGCTTTCGTGATCCTCCATCTAATCAACCTATCTTGGAGTCAATTCAAGCTTTGCATTCTTTATTTCAAGCCAAATTTTAGGTTATGAAATCCACAATTAGATCTCTTAAATATGAAATCCAACATCTTAAGGACACTTCTCAGGCTCATGCTAGTTCTTCTTTTCATCCTCATTTTATGTCTTTTACATGTGCTCATATCAGTGAGCCTCAAGTCTTTCCATTATCGGAGCCTCTCACATTTGATCACAATGCTAAGCAACATGATGTTATTACTGATCTCCTTAGTCATCAATTGATCACTTTGTCATATAATCATGGTTATCCTCCTTATCATCTTGCAAAATATCAAGGTCATCCATATTGCAATTATCATCGAATCAATGAACATAATGACAATGATTGTTATGTTTTACAATGAAGAATCAAACATATTAAGTGTCAAGGCTTTATCTCATTCGTTGCACATCATTTTTTTGGATGCCCATCTACAAATTTTACATCCAAATGGGCTTCTAAATCTGCTCCTTCTATGTCCAATGAGCATCATGCCACCACTTCTAATGTTCCTTCTTCGGTCAGTCAAGTGTCACCTATTCAATCCATTCCAACCAAACAATCACCTCTCAAGGTTTGTCTTCCATCACTTCCTCCTACTAATTCATCTACAACATTACCAAGTCAAACTAAACAACATCCTCTAAATATCGACACAACTCCTCCACCTCTCAAGTCTTCTACAGTGTTACCAATTCCAAATAAGCAACCACCCACAACAAAATCTAACTGGCCTCTTTCGAATTCCGCCACTCAAGGCTCCTTCACCATCACCACTTCAACGTCTAATCACTTTTTTCAAGGAAACTACTCCTTACATCGATCCCCTTAGCATCATCACTTAGATCTTCATCTCTTACGCACTCATGGGACATCACACTTACTCCTCCCCCCATCTAGCATCACCAGGTGGCTATCATTTTCTACTACTACTCTTTATGCTTCATATTTCACGTCTTCGAGTAATCTTACAAAACTTGATACACTTGTATCACCATTACCCTATGACCCACTCTTGTGCTATGATTCACACTTGACTGTTGAGGGTATACTACATCCATGAACCTCACACACTACACATTTCTACACTCGGCGCATTCACGACACATCTTTCTAGAATCACACTCTCACACACCACACTACCCTATGACGCACTCTAGTTCCATGGTTCATACTCGATTGCTAAGGGTCCAAATCTGAAATGAACCTCACCCCACTCACACTCTTCACGCTCTAGACATTATTGATCTATCTTTCTAGTGCACATCTCAAACCATTTCTCGATTATGCACTCTTATTCTATGGTTCATTCTTGACTGATGAGGAGTATTTTATAGATGAACCTCATCTCACCCATACTCATACACATCCGCTCGAGGGGCATGTTTCTCCTATCAAACTCACTTTGCATATTATTCCATCTCGCCCATTCACAACATGTTACATATCTTTGTTGCACTTAATTTTGGTTACTTATACTCACATGTTACACTTTGCTTACTATATTAGTTGAATATCTAGTATGTCATTATCTTTATCATATACACATGCACATTCACTTGCTCTCTAGCTGTGAATGTAGACTTTCTACAGATCATTACACGTAACATTGATGTTTTGCAATGTACCTCTTACCAGTCCCATCGAAGCTCCTGGGGGCATTTACCTTTGTACACACTACAAGTGTTATTGTTTCGTACTATATTACTTCCTATTCTTCCTAGCACACTACTCTATCGATATATACACGTCTTGACATACTTTTTTATCTTTCTAACATGTTAATGAGTGTTTTATGTGCAACATTTTCTTTGCATGACCTATTTTTCACCATGTTTGTCTGATTCTTTTCTTGTTATTGTATGTCAATGTTTGAGGGCTTTGCCCTTTATCGGGTGAGTATTCAGATGGAGGGGAGCACCTCGCTATCATGGAAATGCCTTATGTTTCCGTAGTAGCTGCATGAATCAAAGCGGATACTGGAGTGGGACCCTCCATTGCATTGGGTAACCAAGTATGCAATCCTATCTGTGTGGATTTTCCAATAGCACCAATAGGGGGTGAGATACGAATCACAGTTATGGCATGAAATCTCACATTGCAGAAAATGAAAGAATTGTGGGGTTCAGAAAAAGCACTAACATGAAAAAAAATGGTCGAGGAGTCTACTATTTGAAAGGGAGTGAAACAACCCAAAATCTCAAGAGCTAATCTGAAATCACCTACTCAATTTACAAGCATAGCTTTGATAGCTGCTTTATTTGCCTGAAGTCATGTGAGCGATGTCCCATATTCACAACCCACTTTTTGCGGTTTACATTTTCTTCTTGCTTTCTAGATTACACACTATCTTCTATATGTATATTTGTCTTGTTTTCACTAACATAAGTTTCCAACTAATTTTTTTGCATGTGCCTTGGTTTCTACCAAGCACATCCCCTGCAGGGCATCGATTTCAACGTAATTTCCAGTCCTCTCCTTTGGGTCACATTCTCCTAGCAACGTCACATGCACCCTAAATGAGGGGGGCATATATTGGGTGAATCAGTCACCCCATTCAACAATACATAGTCACAGTTCAGGCCTACATAATATAGGAACAATATAGTCTTTAGTCACAAAAATGGCCCATATTTTGACTTGGGTCCTTAGTATAACACGAATGCTAGCACCCAGATACATACATGAGTGATTAGGTGCCCCTGACCCTTCTTGGGCACCTATGACCAAGGGGAAGTGACATAATTTTTTCTCAGATCAACATGGTTCACAGTAGTCTACAGAGCAATTTTCTTAGTATAGGCACAATCCTCCAGCAATCAGAATACATTCTATCTCCATTTTCTTCTTTTTCTGTTGGATTGGATCAAACTGGAACAAAGTAGGATCACACCATCTGTAGTGGTGTATAAATTCTGGAAGCAGTTAGGGTTGGAGAATAACACTAGACATTTCTCCCTAACACTTCTTTTGTCATGGCATGAGATTGCCCAAAAAACTCACACTTGGCATGAGATCACCCAAAAAACTCACACTTAGTGTGATCGCCCAAAAAACTCGCTCTTGGCATGAGATCGCCAAAAAAAATAACTCTTCTACAGTATATTTAGGACAATTCCTATCCTTTTCACTCATCATGGATCAAGAGCACATGTTTCTTTTACTACTTTTGTGCATTTTTACATACTTTTACACATTTTTACATACGTTTGCATGCTTTTACATACTTGGATCAAAATTTTCACATATACAAGACTTTGAATACTCTTTTGCTCTTCTTTTGTAGGTCCGTTCTTAATACACAACAAGAATCAACCACACATCAAGCGACAACAATAATAGGTACAACATGACATAACACATATGCTTCACCCCTAGGGTCACTTCCTCTTCTTTAGCTTCCACGCTTCATTTTTATCACTCTATGCTTTTTCTTGTCTCCTCAGCACGCTTTCGCCATCGATCTACATGAGTATCAGGAACACATCTCTTATCTACTTTATGTTATCGAGTATTCACTCAACAACATAAAGTGGGGGAAAATATAGACACTAAATCACACACTTGGGTACATTTCTAGGTCCTAATCACATACCATATTCATATGATTCCTAAGCGAGAAAACTAGTAATTGACATCTATCTTTGGCCTCTTTTCTGTCTTTCTGGTTTCCTCTTTAGTCATGCACACCCCATAGCCCAGTCGATGTTTTTTTGTTTGTTTATCTTTATTGACTCTTGACACCAATGCCCAGCCAAAACGTCAATGCCCAGGCGCCCTCATCCCCTCTGGGCACCCCAACCTCTTTGTATCTTGCTTGCCCCTTTTGGTCTTCTTTTATCTTTTGGCTATATTTTTTTCTTGGTGGTCATCCTTTTAGATGTTAATTATGAAATTCAAACAAGGGAATCATATAAATACAAAGCTATGTGATCATAATAAAGGACCAAGCTCTAAGCATCTACTATCACCACCTAAGGTTACATCCAAAGGCATTATGCGAGCATTAAGGCATCCATCTAACACTCACTCAAGGGACAAGGGACTGTATTTTCTGCATACACTTTATAGGAGGGGAAGTTCATTTTGGCATCCACACATCTATCTACATTGTTAAATCTAGTTATTACTCGATATTAAGTACATCTTGCACAAGAGCTTCCTAGGGCACGATTTTATAAGTTATATGTGAGTTCTGCGGGCTTAGTGTGACATATAGGTGACCAACAACGAAGGTTAGCAACATTAGTGTGACACCAGAAAAATCATTTTCTGAGATTCTGCGTAGTCACAAGTGCCCAAAATCAGACTCTAGTGCCTAGGCACCCCTGACCTAGTTCAAACATATCCTACACTTCTGTAATTTTCTAAGTACAATTGCGATAGATTCCTCCTCTTGTTCAACATTTTTTCCAACTCGGCATACTTCAGAATTATTTTGAAATCAGCTAAGTCCCCTATCCTCTCTCTTGCACCTAGGGTTTTCAATTGTTTGGCTTATTGCTTGTGTCATATTTGTACTTCATTGTTTATTATTATGTGATGACTTTGCAATTAGGGTTTTACAAAATTCTATTTTTGTCAAATCAACTTGGAATCTTTCTTTACATATTCTATTGAATCTTCTTTCATCACTCCTAAGGTTTATCAAGTCTCCTTACATCAATTGTAACACCCAACTTATGCTTCAATAAACTAAGGGAATTGTTTTATAACCATTAATTAGCTTGATGCCTTCATTGATTATCAACATGCAATAGAAATAACCCAACATACTAACAAGTTTAAAAAATCCCTTAAGTTCTTATAATGTTGTAATGAATAACATCATTATTGAGCCATTGCTAAATTATTCCAGCATTACTTAATATTCAGAATCCATCTAGACAACATATGATAACTGTGTGCAACTACAAAGGTCATTTAGATTTACCTGATCCCCCTCAAACACTCTAAACAAGCTAGTATACTTTGTATACCATTTGGTTAAGCCTTATTATAGGCCAAGAAAACCTGCGCATCTTCTTAGTGTCAATCGAAAAGTCACTGAAGCAACATCCATCCGAATCCAGACACCGCTAACAAGAAGACTTGATGAACATACAATGCAATCAGTCATTTGCACTACTATGGCCATAGTTATTTGGCTTTGCGCTAGTAATCCGGTTCTGAGACTACACACAAGCCTATGAAACTTGTCTTCCCTTCACTGCACAACTGTCTCAATATAGTTATCAGGACTCTTTTCCATTGTTTACTTATTAAGTTTATAATTAATCATTTTAAGTATTAATGTTCAACAAGTAATAAGATCAAGTTTCGAAGCTGCAGATATTAGAACTCGGTATTCGTGTCATGTGGTTCATGCCAGCACCTCCTTGGGATCCCTATAGGAGAAGATACATTCATGTAATGACCTAAGTCATTGTGTGTTTGTTCCTTTCGCTATAGCCATTCTGAACTGGTACGAGCATGACTCATATGACACGAAGGTCGTGTCATGAGGTCTACCTTCATTTACTATTCACTATCCTTTCATTCCATTAATAAGTTAATAGATTTTCATTAAGTTATTCTATTCGTGATAGAGGTATACAATGATCTCATCGAGTCACTGAATAATGTATGTACCTCTTACCACATGTAAGTCAATCTATATTGTTCTACAATCATTGGTTAGGTTTAGTCAAGTATAGAAATATCCAATTCATAACACTAATTTGTTATCATTTGTGATCATTATTAGACACTTATACATTTCAGTTTGCCAAGTCATTCCAGTACAAACTACCCTCCTAGTACCCTCCTAATTTTGTTCCATATCATTGTACTATTTTCACACTGAAATACAATGGATTCAGGTATGTTACTTACAACAACAGTAATTCACCTCAATCTTGTATGTTTCTACTGTTAAAAGACAACAATAGATTTTTCATTGCAACATACATATAAATTGACGTTTATCATCATATTCATCTATGTTTAACAAATATACTTCTATACTTATCTCATTTCAATATCATGTCAATTTTATTACTTATCTTATTGTTTTTGTTATACATTCATTAGATAATAATGACATCTTTTAACAATTATTTTATACAACAATCTCATTGAAAGTTCACTAATAATTAAATATACAAATATGTCACTTAACACAATCTTAAAGATCAAATCTGAACAACGGTCATTATATTCATAATTTACCGCAAAAGTACATATTCTTAGTAATGATTATCAAAGATAATCATTTAGTACATTAGGGACATTTCCCTTAAACATTTATAAACAACTCTTTCACGTTAAAATTAAGTACATACCATTTGTTATAATCATATGAATAAATACAAGAATAATCAATACATGGAGCTGTTATCCCGTAAAATTGGCAAGGGAAATTTTACTGATAACCATACCGAAATTTTGTTCTGATCCCTTGTTAGGGACCCCTTGCGTTCAGAACGTTGCAAAATCGCTTTCCAGGAAATCTGGTTTTCCGAACTTAGCCGTTTTTGGTCTTTTTGGCCCGGCGCATATAATGACTATGCAACATCAACTTTTGATGCGCCCCCTTAACCCCTTTGGCGCATGCTTCCTTGTGTTAGCAAGTGTTTTTGTGCGCCTCTCTATGTCGAGGCTTTCCTGCGTGCGCCAAGGTGCATGCGCCTTCCTGTCAACATATCTTTTGTTGCGCCGCTTTTTGGTGTGCCAAGGGCGCACGCTTTCATATGTCAACACTGCTTTTCATACGCCACTTAAAAGGTTGGTGGCACATTTATTGCCCCCTCACCTATATATAGGCGCGTCTGCGCTGTCATTGTCACCTGAACAATCACGTGATATTTTCTCTGAGCCTGTCAGCGCACCTGCCCCATCATTTTCAAATCACTTGGTGGACCCGTTTGCGCTTTTTCATCGTTATATATCCTGGTAAGAGGTCCTCACTCCTTTTGTGTGTTTTGTGCTTTGGTTTTTATCTACTGGCTGGCTGTTTGGGTTTAATATAAACTGTGAAATCATGTTTTTATCCCCCTGCTACTATCTTTTCTTTCCTTCACCATGTCCTTCCCCCCTCTTTCTAGATCTGCTGGGAAGGGGGCTCTGTCCTGAAGTAATGACTCAAAAAATCTTGGTTTAAACCTCTTCATCACCCAAATGACCCCTTAAAAGAAGCTTAAACCATATGCAGACACCTTAGTGAAGAAGTCATGGCTTGGGAGGAGACTGTAATTTTTCTTTCTCTCCTTTGGCGCATCTGTCACCCCTGCAACATGATCAACAGTCGCGCCATTGGTGCACCCACCATGCCTGTTACAAAAAGAGCAGCTACACCCTCATGGCGCACTTCCCTCACTTGCTGCAAACAATTACCATGCGCCCTCTTGGCGCATCAAACTTAAGTGCAACATCACAAATTCATGCGCCCTTTGGCACACCCTGTACCCGTGTAACATGAAAATAATCTGTGCCCTTTATAAAATGAATACATGGCGCAGGCGCACTTGTGCTTACAACAACAAAGAATACATCATGCAGAATCTATGTGCCATGCACCCTTTGGCGCTGATTTAACCCTCGCAACACCCTTTTCCTGTGCACCTTGTCTATTTAGCTCTGCAATCTGCAATATCCATGTGCCATGCGCCCCGAGACCTCAAAATTACTAACTCTTTCTTCTGTTAGCATTTCAATGGAAAATCAAGTGCCTGATACGGCTTTCTTCAATTGGGTTTCACATCTTATTCTTGCATATCAACAATTAAGCTCAGAAGAACATATGTCAACATCAAGCAAGAGACCTACCAAATCCAAAAGCAAGGCCAAGCTTACAGAGGAAGAAATGAAATATAAGTATCAGAGGGTCAGAATGCCTGACTCCCAGGCCGAATGTGACCTGGACATCAAAGACTTAGAGTTGGGTCATATTGATATGGAGGAATTCTAGGTCAGAACTCAGAAGGTCACAAGAAGTTTGTGGATGGACAAGCTAATAGGCAGTGCCCTGCACTTTGCTAGGGGGAATCCCAGTCAGTGCCGTTAACAATGAATTCATGATGGTGGTTGCCCGGTGCTATAATAAAGACACAAGGTGTGTCGTAAATGAGAAGGGCGAGGTCGTAATCAACCTCACTGCCCGCCACTTCGAGATAATACTCGGAATTCCTCATCACCGGCACTTTGTGGCCATCAGCCGAGAGGATTGTATCAAAGCCTGGGACGACCATGAAGATCAGTGCATGCAACTGATGAATGAAGTCTATCTGAAGAATAAGAAAGTAGTGACCCATTGGCCACAAATCATTCACCACAGTGATTTTTCGGAGGAGCTCAGTGACACCATCACATTCCTGAGCAGGGTCTTTGGGCTTCCTGACGCCCACTATTTCCACAAATGGATGCTGCGATATTTAGAAACCATGAACAAAAATGTGCCTGATCAACGCTTCAAATGGGTAGAAATTATAAGCAGCATGATATCAGAACAGCTGCAACAATTCCCCACAACGGGGAGATTCTACATGAATTCCTATGTTGTTTATGCTGCAGCTTCTGAAAGGGACTATCTAGCTCTGATGCAGAGTGGGGTTTGGCCCCAGGTCAAAATTTATAAATACTATCCAGAATTGAAGCTGGAAAATAGCATCCCTCAATTTACAAAGATCAACGATGCATTTTTCTACTTCATCATCTGCCTGTTGAGGCCAAATATGACTTACGGTCGCACTACCAAGAGCATCGTGGCAGCCACTAAAAAATGGGGGGCCCTGTTCACCCAATTTCCCACATTCACTTATCTAAGGGCAGCTAACTTCTTGGGAGAGCCAACTAGACTACCAAGGTATGCTGGGCCCAAATTGATTCTGCTAGAGCTATCAAGACAGCTAATCACTTATCACGAAAAGTGCCTAAAAAGAAAGAAGGGCGGAACTCCTTTCCCCCTCACAGTGGGTAGATATACATGTCTTACTCATCACAAGGTAAAAGACATGTTTGCAGAGCTGGAGCTACTTAATTTGAAACATGAATTCCCAGCAAGACCCACCTTCGACCCGAGGAATTTTCTGTCGAGGGCTAAGCTCAATCCAATCCACATCCCTCAGATCGAGGATATCTACATCGACCTTTATCATGAGGTGGAACTCAGGAGGAAGGACCATTCTCATTTGGCATTGGCAGAAATCGTCCAATACGGGGTAGCCATCATCCCCAAAGGCTTCCAAACTACTGAGGAGGAAGTAGATCAAGTATATCTTAACACAGGCGGGGACGATTGGCCTTTTGCGGCGATTGATAGAAACAAAGCACCTCAGACAATTGAGGAAAGGGTTAAAGAAACTCTGCGTAGAACAGAGCATTGGCACCGAATGAACGAGCTCATCTACCTTGGAGTCAATTTCACAACCTCTCCGTTGGGTAATGTACCTCCTAGATCAAAACAGCAGCCTAAAGGCAAAGGAAAAGGCAAAGAGGGTGAATCCAGCACCACTCAAGAGGAAGATCCTGAAATTCCTCCTTCTGCTGTACCTGAACAAGTCATAACTCTGGCTTCTCCAGAGAAAGGAATGGAAGAAGATGTTCCAATCGGCACATCCACTTAGGGTGTCATCACTGCTGCATCAATCGAGGTCCCTTCTGTCCCTTCTTCTTCTCCTCCTTCCCCTCCTCGAGTGACTCAAGCGACCATTCCTTTGGTCGTGTCCTCTCCCCCTTCTTCTACTGTTCCTCCCACTTCTTCATCCATCTTCTCTTCTCTCATGGACCTATCCCCCTCCATTTCTTCCCTCATCTCTGAGCTCCCTTCCCTTCCCATGTCTTCCTCTCCTGCAGTATCTCTTCCTCCCGTGAGCACTTCTTCAGCCTCCCTCTCGATGCCCGCCTCCAAGTGTCTCCACGTTGTTCCCTTCTACTACTGCAGCTGCCCCCCTTCTCTGTTTCCGGCCCTTCTCCCATAAGTCCAACCTGGATCTCCCAGCACTTAAGTCAGCAGAAAAGGAAAGTTCCCATCGCTCCGATGGACTTTTCCGTAATCCCGTCCAAAGAAGCAGAAGCCCGTCACGCGCTTCTCTTAGAGTGCTTCGGGAGAGAGGGTAATGGAGATCGCATACCCCAATCCCCTCAAGGATAAAAAGGATCTATCTCCGACAGATTATACAGTGACCCAAGTCACAATGGGAATGTCTTTTGAAAGCCTTCAGGGAGAGGCCCTATCTGCAGTTGACACCCTCTGCAAGAAGCTTCAAGAAACAAAAGAAGAGAAAAGGCTACTGAAAGAGCAAAATAAACATCTACTCCAAGCCTTACAGAAGATGGGCAGTGCACCTCCCACAACTGCCGCCGAGACTCCTGAGCCTCTGAGCCAGGATAAAATTAACGAATATGCAAAGATCGGCGAGCAGGGTATGGTAGTTTCCGCTTGGAGGAGCCAGATCCTCAAAGACAGTGAAAAAGTAATCGCCAAGTTCTCTGATTTGTATCTGAACATCAACAAGGTGAATAAAGAGCTCTAAGCGTTAGCAGGACCCATATCAGAAGAGCTGGACCATGCTAGGCTGCAACATGAGACCTTTCAACAAATGTTCGACTGTTCAGTCGAAGATCTGGTCAAGTTCGGCATCTTCGGCCATCCCAGGGCCCTTAATAAAGTCATTTCCACCCTGGACTACCGGGTGGATCAACTGGAATTTGTCCTTGAAAAGATCGATAAGGTGAAGGAAGAAGCCCTGGACGCGATGCACCAAATGGAACAAATCGTTCTCAACATGTCACCAGGGTTGCTTACTCCTTCCTTCACCTTAAGAAAAGTTGAGGAAACCATCCAGATCTTCAAGGAGATCGTTTCGCAAGGGCTGGGGCCAGAGGTCACTTTTGACGTGGAGTCCATCAATAACCTACTGGCCTATCGGGACTTCATCAGGTTCCTCATAGAAGCAGAGAAAGAATATTCCAAACTCCCAGAGAAGCTCATAGACGAGCGGGAGACTTGCGAGGTGATCAGTGAGTGACACAAAGATCCTTCCCAGGATCAAATAGGGCCCATGATCAGCAAGTTCATGGAATACCGCGCTCAATTCCACATCTCGTCTCCTGAGCAGCAGCAAAAGTAGGCTACCCCCTTTCGGCCGCAGGATGATGACGATGAATAGATTCTATTTCTTCTTCTTCTCTCTCTTTTTTGACTTTCTTTTGGTAAATATCTGGAGTATGTTGACACAAATGATGACATCATCCATGTTGCACCATGGGATGATGTCATCCATCAAGTTGTCAAAAGTCAACATGACTTTGAGATATTTTGTATATCCTTGTAGATATTTTGTAAATATCTTTGTAAATAGGTGGTTGGCTCCTTTTTGCCTTCTTTTCTTTCCTTCTTCTATAAATAACCCAATGCTTGTTGTAGTGGGCATGAGTGGATATCTTTCAGATGAAAAATAGAAGTGAGGAGAAAAGACTTTGAGCTTTTTGTAACCGAAAGAATTATTAATACAATATTTAGACTTTGTGCTAAATACCTGTGTTATATGCATTAGATCTTTCTTATGTCAGATCTGTGTGTTTATTCTGTTGGATCTACTTCTGTTTTATTGTCATTTATTCATCAGTATTGCTTTGTTCATTTATGTAAGTAGGTTTGGCTCTATTTACTACCAATCCCAAAACATAAACCCTCCTGACCTTTCTGCTTTGGAATTCATTTCTTTTCTTTCTTCGGATCTGATCTTTCTTCATCATCTCTTCCATTCCTTTCTTTCCGCAGTCGGAAACACCCTCCTGGGATGAGATCCCAAACCCCCGAAGGTAGAATATTGTGAGACTTGCACAGATTCCTGCTGGTAGAATAGCAATAAACCAGTTTCACTTTGTTGACTCAAAGAGGGGCTATGCCCTGCACACTGTTGGCTCGTCTATCCATAGATCTGCCCAAGCGATAGATTTTCAGACCAACAGGAGCGTAATCATGTTCTTTAATAAACCCATAATAATTTTCAACCTTGCAAGTTGAAGAATAAAATACAATAATATGCATGGCCATTTCAATAGAACTGAAATGAATTAATGACTACACAATTTTAATACTAAAATTGCACTTCTTATCCTATTTTATATCATTTCATTATAATTAATGATTTTCCACTAATTAGCTAACATTGCCCTTCATTTCGATCAATTAATGACACTTCGTTAATTAAGTAGCCTTCCCCCCATCCTAGATGTCAATTAATGACACTTCGTTAGTTAAAATCCTCTTTTAATTAATTAATTAATCAACCATTATTAATTAATTAAGCCTTTAATCTTCTATTTAATTGAGAAACCCTCTTATTGGTTAAACCCCCCTTTCAAACCCTTAAAATTCTACTAATTTCCTTCTAAATCACCTCCAAATGGATTTTTAAGATTATCTTGGTCTATTAATTAATCCTAGTTGATTAATTAAATCATCTCCAACTCCCATGAGTTGCTAATCCTTTATTAATCTCTTCTAATCATATTTATCCCTTTCTAATTCTACTTTACCTTTATCCCACATTCACTAGGTTGCAAGCTTCTCCCAAATTGGAAAGCTATATAAAGAACCTAGTACACCTTGTCCAATTTACACCATGCCCTTGTAAGACATTAGCATATGATAAGAGCATTTCAATCTTGAAAATCTTATTGATCAAGAAACCATTTCTATCTTCTACTTGGCAAAGAGTAGTAAGAGAAGAACCATACATGGAAATCAAGCCATATTGGTGAGATCTCTTCCTCTTCCATGGAGATTTTCTTTGATTGCACGTAGCTAAGTTTATCTCACTAAATGAGTACCTAAAATATAAAGCTAATCAAAAACATCAAAGGATGGTTTACATTTCATGTTTTTAATATTAGATGTATTAGTTAAGCTTTTCCTTTTAATGGCTTTATCATGATGTTTGTTAGATTAGCTTTGTTATTGAGACTACTTGGTGTTAGTTTCTATTGATTAACTTAGCTTCTTTACACATGCATACATATGGCATGCCCGGTGGGACACCCTTTGTCTCACACACATTCTTTAGTATTTTTTGTTAAGTTTCATTTTTGCATACTAACCCTCTTTTTAACACATATTGAAATAACTTTTTTTTATTAACTTGTTTTGTTGAGTTTGCATGTGTTGAGTTTTCCTTGTAGGTATAAAAGAGGAAAAGTGTTGTCAAAATGGGACCTTGATGAGAAAAATTCAAGCTTTCTCCATGTTTTCATTTTTAGAGAAATCATTTTACATGTTAGTTTTGTCAATTTGTTGAAAATGTCAAGTTTTTGAGCATGTATGTTGAATCTTCTTTTCACATATTAAGGAGGTGGGTTGCTGTCAAAATGGGATCTTGATGAGAAAAATTCAATCTTTCTCCATGTTTTCATTTTTAAAGCTTCATTTTTTATTATTTTACATGCTAATTTTGTCAATTTGTTGAAAATGTTAAGTTTTTGAGCATGTATGTTAATGTTTGATAGTGTTGAGTCTTCTTTGCACATATTAAGGAGGTGGGTTGCTATCAAAATGGGATCTTGATGAGAAAAATTCAAGCTTTCTCCATGTTTTCATTTTTAGAGCTTCATTTTTCATCATTTTACATGCTAGTTTTGTCAATTTGTTGAAAATGTTAAGTTTTTGAGCATGTATGTTAGTGTTTGATAGTGTTGAGTCTTCTTTGCACATATTAAGGAGATGGGTTGATGTCAAAATTGAATATTGGTGGGAAAAAAATAATCTTTTTACAGATTTTGGGACTTTTCTTGACATTTTTTAGTACAGGTTAAGTGCATACCTGTGAGTATAAGAGCATATATGCATGACCTATCTTCTGGAGGCCATAAATTTTGCTCCTGAACTCGAAATGAATCCATTTTTTTGTGATGAAAAGGTCTTGAGGTGAACTATGAAATGAACACAAAAATTTGGGATTTAACCTTATAGAAAATTCAAGGTTTCCTTTATTAAAAAATTGGTCATTTTCTTTGCATGTTAGATTCATTTTAATTTGATCAACACCACCTATGCTCTTCTCTTGTGCTTTCGAGCAACCTTGAGAATAAAAAATGGATATGATTATGGATATTTATCTAACATTATGGTTATCATTTGTTTAGAAATGGTGTTAGCATTTTAAATATTTGTTGGAAAATCTCCTTTTTGTTATAAATTCATCAAAGCTGCATATGCTCTTCTCTTGTGTTTTCGAGTGATCTTGAGAATCAGAAACGAAAATGATTTTGGATACTTTTCTAATATTTTGATTATCATTTGGAAATATGGCTAACACTTGATATTTTGATAGTGTGCATGGAAAAACTAATCATTTGAGTTGTCATTTAAAAATCAAATTTTAACACTTAAATGTTTTGATAATGTTTGTTTTTTCCATTTGCTTATCAAGTGTTGTGTACACTCTTCTCTTATGCTTTCAAGCGATCTTGATAATAAAAAATGACTTTTATCTTTAATTCTAACATTTTTGTTTACTTGAAAAATTCATCATTTAAGTTGTTTAAAAAATCAATCTTTCAAAAACACTTAATGGTCATTGATTTAAGTTTTTTCCATTTCTACTTAGTTGGATCAAATGTTGTGTGTGTTCTTCTTTTGCGCTTTCAAGTCATCTTGAGAATCAAAAAAAACCTTGATCCTCTTTCTAAACATTTTGGTTTGCATAGAAAACTACTAATCTTTTGAGTACAAGACCTTTTTCGCTTGTCAAAGAATAAAATCGAGACAAATACTGACTACATTGTGTGCAGGTTGCCAAAGGTGTGCAAAATCACATTAAGATCAAAGATAAAAAAACACACCATTCACTCACATTGTATTTGTAGGTTTGGATAAGGGCTTAAACCCATCCGCTTTAAACTATGGGAAGTGCTTTGACATAAGCCATAAAACTCATTATGAGGATTACCACAGGAACCCCAAAGTAGTCAACACATTGAGGGAACTCGTTAACGAAATGGGAAGTGCCCAACTACCTACTTGACTAGAAATTCTCATGAGGAGTGCTAAATGTTGTTTGTATGAGGCCTCATTCATTAAATTGATTGTGGGGTAATGGTCCTTTGTCTAGGATTTATTCTAGAAAAGCGTACCTCTCTTAGACAAGTTATTGGCTAGTGTTGAGAACAAAATCCTAGGGAGCCATTTAGCATTGGGGCCAACTTGACCATTGATGTTATCTAATTGATTTTTAAAGAGGCATTGCAAAGCAAGACTTCCTCAAAGTCAAAACCTTGTTTATCAAATAAGGTGAGAGTCCATTGAAGTTGTGTCACGTATCTTTCGTCATGAATCTCACACCGTAAAACTTTGTCCTAGTTTCTACCTTGTTATCGAACACAAAAACTCTACCAAAGTTGCACCGCATGTTTTTCATCACCAATCATAAAATCCCTTATTCTATCTTTGGAATTATTGGTAAAAAGAAAGTAACTCCAAGTGCTGCCAAAAAATTTTCCACCACTTTTACACCCACTTAAATATTTTCCTCTTTGTGATCTTGATTTACGTGTTGAAAGTGTGTTGGTACGACTTCATATTTTGGTATTTTGTCTTGAAACCAACATTGAGACGTTCACTTGTAGAAATGTATATCCCACTTTGCGTCTTGCAGGTTACACTCCCCACGTTTTTTGTATACTTACATCTTAAAACTTTTTTTTCAAACTTGATTTAAGTGTCCAAATTATGTTGCTCACATTGTATCGACCCATTGCTATACTTAAACCTTGTTTTGCTTCAAACTTGATTCAAGTGTTGAAGGTGTGTTGTTACACTGCTCGCCTTGTGCTAATAACTTTTTAATACTTACATCTTATTGTCATAAACTTGATATAAGTATTGAAATTGTATTGTTACGTTTCACATTTGTATCATCCATTTTCAGGACTTAAACCTTGTTTATATTAAACTTTATTTAAGTGTATGGTTTGTGTTGTTATGTTGTTAAAATCACTTCAACCCCTTTTTAATACTTAAATATTGTTTGCTCAAAAATTGATTTAAATATTGAAATTGTTATGTTACATTATAAAAAAAAATTGAGACAATTCGAATAATAGGAAACAATTTCCTTTGCGATCATTCCTTTATCTAGGACTTCATACATTTTCTTTGGTGACCTTTATCATACACTTCACATCTAAGAAATGTTTCCTTTGCAACTGTTACACTGTCAATTTTTCATCAACCATTTTGACATTTACACTTGCAACTTATTGTCCAAACCTTGTTAGATTGTCGAATTATGTCATTACGATGTTTGTTTTCCTTAGATCCCCTTCGAAAAATCACATGAGCATACCCATATTTGAAAAATGTCTAGTTGGTCGCCATTACATTGTCTGAATCGACATGGAACTTCCTTCCATTTGAAGGAGTTCAATCATACAATCTAGGTCTAGGAATTTAGTCCCAACAATGCCAACCATGACTAACTATCACATGGTTCCTCACACTTACAACAATAGGGAACCTAGGTTTCAGAATTCACATCAAAACATGGCCATCATGATTAAACCTCGATTGGTTCTTCACATGAGGGAACCCATTTTGTTACCCCTTTCCCCACCTTCATCTCATAGTCAATGGTATGATTCTGATGCTTCTAGTACATGGTATGATTCTAATTCTCCTAATCACTCATATCCTTATAATACTCCACACCAACCCTATTCTCTTGATTATTCTAATCCATGTTATTCTTATGATTCCCCCCAGTCTCACGAGCCTCATTCGATTGAATTTTTTCTAAGGAATAATCAGTCACCTAAACAAAGTTTTCCTCCTCTAAGGATTCGTGTCACCAAAAATTCTCCCCATTCGACTCCTGAGTCATGGTCATTCCTTTCTCTACAGGACCCCCTTTATTAGTCACCTCAACAATGTCTTCCTCCTTTAAAGATCCATGTGACTCAAAATTCTTCTAATCATTCATCTAGTTTGACTCCTAAGTTACGGTCCTCCCTTTCTCTATAAGACCCCTTTTATCAATCACCTCAATGATGTCTTCCTCCTTTGAATATTTGTGTGACTCAAAATTCCTCTAATTAATCATCCAAGTTAAACCCTACGTCACAATCTATTTAATTTATACATGATCCTCTTTATCTACAAGCATTATATCATCTTCTCAGAAAACCACTACCAACCTATCTGATATCCACATCTTCCTCAACTCATGAGACATCCAAATCCAAATCTAATCTTCATCTTCTTTTAGCAATCAAAATCCAATCTCTCTTTGACCCTTGGGTCATTTCAATCATACATTATTCTATCCTCATCAATCTTCTAAAGATCGATGTTTGCATCCACGTCGAACCATTCACAAGAAATGTTGTGCTAAGATATATTTTCAAAGCACTATCCAATTCATTTGTGGACACAATAAGGTCAAACCTTCCCATCATATCCATCATCAAACATATTCTAAAGCTTCAAAACTTGTTGGACCCCTTTCTTCAATCAACCTACTATCATCAACCAATAATGACCCATACCTATTGATTTATTTTAGAATGAAGAAGCCATTAGAGAATTCATGGGGCTACACAATGACATTCCTCTAGAGGATCACGAGAAAGGGTTATCTTTTGACCTCAATAAGTTCATATATTGTGGGGAAGAGGTTGATTCCTTTTGTCAGAAAATAGAGGAATATCCTAAGATATTCAAACTTGATCCTCCTCTTATTCTTCCATATTCACATTCCCCATTACATGGAGAAATGCTAGGGTATGTCATTGATCCCTCACCTATCTTCTCATCACCCAATCATTCCTTACATATCACAATTCCTCAATCACAATCTCTCCTTGGGTCACCTCTTGGTAGCCCATCATCTTCTTCTATATGTGGGCCACCTCCTGGTAGCCCATCTTCATCTTCCCTTAGGTCACGTCCTAGTAGCCCATTATCTTCTATATGTGGATCACCTCCTAGTAGCTCATTATCGTCTATACTTGGGCCACACCCTAGTAGCCCTTTATCTTCTATTTTTGGGTCACCTCTTGGTAGTCCATTATCTTTTATCCTTGGGCCACGTCCTAGTATTCCTTCATCTTCTATCTATGGCTCACCTCCTGGCAGCCCATTCTCTTCCATCCTTGGGCCACATCCTAGTAGTTGTTCATCTTCTATCTTTGGCTCACCTCCTGGTATCCCATTCTCTTCAATCCTTGGACCATATCCTCTTCGTCCATCATATCATCCTTCTATCAACAATTGTTCTAAGCCCACCATCATCCCTACCATTCCTATCATCAATCCTAACCATACAATTTCTTCTCCCACTTCTTAGGATCAACAAAATCACACATTAGCTTGTAGGAAACACCAACAATTTTTTCATCAAGCTAAGATAAAAAAATTCAAAGAGCTCCAAAGCTCCCAACAAATCAAACAACCACAAATCTAAAAATAAAACGTGATTTAAGAATGCACACCAATGCAACCATCAAGTATGGAAAAAAGTGCAAAAATCTATGGATAGGGAACTCAAGCTCCCACATAAAAAATCCATGTTGAAAGATAAGTTGCAGTCACTTATCGAGTATGATCTCACCACGATCATCGAGATTGGAGATAATATCACTCTTGATAAGGAAAAACTCCTAGTCTCCCTTATCAAATAAATCGTAAACATCGTTGTTAGATCCTATCATATAGGGTGACATTTTTGGTCCCAAATTCCCAATCATTCATCTTCCTCATATTATCCCTTTGTGGTTTTTCCCTTTGCAAAACTGTCTATAATCTTAAAAAAAATCCATCAAAAATGAGAAAACATTAAAACATTACAAAAAAATCAAAGGTACAAAGATCAAACATTGTAATCAGGTATTACATACACATGGATGTTCTTTCTTTCCTCCTTAATATTCCTCTGCAAGTCTCCCACCATGTTCATCCCTTTGATGATATTTTGGTTAGTCTATTCATGCTCATTGTGCGACATTTATCTCTATGGTATTTGTTTGACCTTGGTCTTTCATCACCTTGGTAAATTAAAGAACGATTGACCTCTTAGAGATCCTATCACTATCTTCATTTAATAAACTTGTTGTGAAGACTTTTGGTGTATTTGTTGACACTAGCCAATGTCATCATCACAATCAATTCCACATCCTTCCATCAAGCCATTTGTGGTTCTTAACCCCTTATCAAAACAATCGAGAGAGCTGAAATACTTTTAGAAAGAAAAAAATCAATAAAAAAATAAAAAAACCAAAAGCAAAACAAATATAACTCTCTCTTGGGGTATTTCTAGTATCTTTTATCAGGGCTATGGACGTCTGGCTAGCAATAGAACAATATTGTGACTAGAATAAGATACATCTCTGTTAGGGCTATGGACGCTTGACTGACAGGAGCAATGTATGGCTCTCCTTCCACCCTCCATTCACAAATCACCTATCAAAATAAATCATTCCTACACATTGGCTAGTGTGTCTTCACTTGCTACCTATCAAATCTTCACTTCAAGAGGTAATTAATTTCCACATGCACACATTGGATCTCGATGAGAAAACAAGACTAGTATGTTACCAGGTGTTGTTTGTACCTTGTTCAAACTCTTACTTTAGTCCTTATTTTGTCTCACGATTTGTGCCTTTGGCTAATCAATTTTTCATCACCAATCTTCTAGCTACATTTTCCATATCCTTTCATAACATTCATTGTTCTTCTGCTTTGTTCAAAACATCCATGTGTATAAAGATTTCCTTTTTACCATGTTTGAGGGAAACTTTGTCCCTTCTTTCAATAAAAAATCTTGTCTTCTTTCTATCACTTGTTTCTTGTCCAGCTTGCACTGGGGGCATGTTTTCTCCTTCTTAGCTCTTCATAGGCTTGAGTTCATCATCTTGTTGAACCTATCCATCTTGGCCTTGAACCTGCTTATCTTCCTCTTGTATATATTTGTGGGATTTTCCCTTGTAAATTCTCACCTCTAATTGGGGGCATCTTTGCATCTTTTTTTTCATGTACATAGCTTTGGAAAACTTGAAAAAACCCTAAAAATTTAGAAAATCCTTAAAAAATTCAAAAAACATTGGTAAATATTCAAAAATCCAAAAACATTGGTAAAACCTTCAAAAATCCAAAAACATTGGTAAAACTTTCAAAATCCAAAACATCAGTAAATCTTCAAAAATCTAAAAACATTAGTAAACCATTCAAAATCCAAAAACATTGGTAAAACACTATTTTTTTTTGGAATCCAAAACATTGGTAAAACTTCAAAAATCCAAAAACATTGGTAAAACATCAAAATCCAAAACATTGGTAAAACAATCAAAAATTGAAAAAAATTGGTAAAGCATCAAAACATCCTAAACATTCACACAACATAACATCCTCAAACATTGAAAACTATCCTAAAAAACATCTTACTTTAGTGCTTGCTTGTTCTAGTGATCGACATGTAGATTATTTTGATCTTCCTGCATTAACACAGTTGGTTTGCTTGCCATGTCTGTCTTGCTTTGCATATATCATTGCTCGGGGTAGTTTCATAGTGCACGTTACTTTTTCATGGGACTTTTATGTCCTCCGTTTATTCCCCTTGCATGTATCCTTGCTTGGGGCACCATTTTAACCCTTTTCGTATAAATCAAACATTTGGGAACCAAAGCTAGATAACAAAAACATTGGTGAAATTTTCTTGAACGTTGTTTGTTTGAGTATGTTTGTTTGTGTTTGTTTGATTATCTTCTTGTTTACTTTCTTGTAATGAATTGATTTATATATTTTGCTGTGAGTAAGTCCTTTAGCAATGAAAAAAAATCAGTATTATGGCTCTTCATGTCATTTTACACTTTTTTTGTATGCTTATATCAAATAAATAGTTACTTCTGAGCTCGATGGTACGCTAGCTACATCATGATCTTCCCATTCTCCATCTATCTTACCATTTTGATTCTAACTAACTTTATACCTATCATTTTCTAATTCTTCACGCCTCCCTTGCTTCTTCCACTTGAGGCATGAGATCCTACTCTTTTTATCGATTCCAACAATGGCCAACCAGGCCCAGTTTGAATCCCCTTCATTGCTATGATTTTTAATTCCACAAGATTTGGGGTAATAGGGATCATTTTCATCCCCCCACCCTCCCTTATTTCTTCCACACATAAAATCTCGGGATTTATTTTCCAATCAATCACTTTGAACAATGACCTACCAGGCTTAGTTCAAATCTCAGTCGCTGCAGTGTCTTATTCTTCTATTGTGATCTTTCCTTTCTTCTTTTTGAGCACTAATTGACCTCTTCTATCACCCCATTGACACTCAAGGGGGCATCCTCTATTCTACTATTTTTTTCCACCCTTACCAAATTTAATTGTCTGTAATTGTCTACTATATTTGAAATAACACCGCTTGTGCTACACCACATCAAAGAGGGAAAAATGTAGACACCTAAATATGACTACACAATTTTAATACTAAAATTGCACTTCTTATTCTATTTTCTATCATTTCATTATAATTAGCGATTTCCCGCTAATTAGCTAATTGTTGTCATGCAAATGTGCAACAAGGAAATTGTCAATTTCCAAGCATGACAACTATACCCATGTGACAATTTTTTCATGTTTTACCATTCCAAACCATCCCAGGTTTACTCAGTTAGTTCCGATGACCTCCTAGTTGATTTTAACACATCCCCCTAGGTGAATTAGGAAATTTATGTCAATCCCCCTAGCTGATTTTAGGAGTTCTTGAAAAATGTTATCTCTGGGCAGTGTTGGGAAGGGCTATCACTGGCCTTCTTAGGACTGGAGAAACCACCTGGATCAAAACAAAATATAAAAATTCAACATGAATGTGAATTTATTGCTTGAAAACCTCAAGGAAGTGATTTTGGAATATTCAGGGAAGATTTGGAGACTTTGGAGTAGTTTGATCAAAATCAGGGTACACAAGCCTAGGCAGCGCACATGCAAAAACAATTACTGAGCTTCCGAAGGTGTTTTTGGGAGCTCCAGATGGAGTTAGGAGAAAAAATAAACATTTTTGGAAATGGAATTCCAATCCATACAAGATGGTGAAATTAATTTTTGCACAACACTTTGGCGCAATGGGTCTGTAAACAATTTTTCTCATGCACAAGTGGAGTACCAAATAAAAAATATAGTTTTTTCAAAGATAAAATTGATGAATAAATACATGAGATCCCCACCATTGGATTAATAATGCCATTTCAACTCAATATCATATAAAATTTCATCAAAAAAGTCCATCAGGAGCTTAAGTTATCGCTGTTTCAAGTTGACCTCTTCGAGCGAGTTCGGGAGTTAGTCAAATTTTGGAAGGACATGTGTCAACTCCAAGAGCTTGGTGGGATTTTGTGTCCCTCACATCCATCAAGGTTGAAAAAATTCTCCCAGCCCCCATGAATCCCTTTGGACACACATACGACCTTCAATATCGTTAGTTCAGCCCCCAGGTGCTTGCGAGGGCTCAAAGTTTACACTGTTGGATCGCCACCACATGTCATCACCTTGCTCACCGTGAAATTTTATGTCCCTCGCATCCCTTTTAGTTTAGGGACATTAGGGTCACCAAAATGGTCCCAGCCCCAAGGAGACTCCTGGTCACCCATGTGACCTCTTCAAGACCATTTTTTTCAGCCCTGAAAGTACTTGTTAAGCCTTCATCTCAACCGTGATCCATGTGGATCACCGCCATGTCTCATCGCCTTTCTCGCCATGGAATTTTATGTTCCTCACATCATGTCCCTTTGAGGTGAGGAATTTTAGGGACATAAAAAATTTCCCCTCCTTTTCTGTGTATTTTTTGAATGATTTAAATCTGACACTTAGCTGTTATTTCCCCCCATTTCTCCTTCATAACTTCACACCCTGCCATGGCTTTGTTCATGCTCTTCCAGACACCCAGTCCGCTATTGCTGATCCAAACCAGATCTGCCATGGCAAAAAAATCCTCCACTCCATGAAAATGCATAGGTCTCAGAGAAAAAATGGGTTGAAAAAAGTGTTGAAGAAATGAGAGAATGACAGAGAAAATGAAGATTTTTGCTAGATAACCACAAAGTAACCCAATCAAAAAATCTTCATATCTTGCAAAATACAAGTCGGATTGAGGTGTGGTATTTTGCAAACTTCCACATTTTTCAAGATGATCAAGATGTAATAAATAGAAGGTCAAATGGTGCCCTAAATCATTTGTTCCAACAAAAATCCCATTTCATGCCCTAGCTCATGTTTGTTGGATTTCTCAACAATCTGATGGTCGGATCGAGCTAAAAACTTACCCACATACTCCAAATGAAAAATATGTCACAATGGAGTTGATTTATTCACGATCAGAGATAAAAACTAGACCTACAAATTTCAAGCTCCATTAATGGCTGTCATGGTAGATCCGTGCACGAAGCCTCTATCAGGTGAAAAATTTAAATTTTATTTCCAAGCATTCCAATGGGTGAAATCAAGTGAAATTTGGAGGACGTGACTGTGACGATGAGCTGAGTCCAAAAAAATACATTCCATCACAAACTGAGTAGTATAATTCCACTTTCTAAAAATATTAAGTTTTCCTATACAAACTTGCTATGTTTGGGAAGTCACCATCAAAAGTGGCTATGGCAAAGGCATTGTGGACTGAAGATCACCAAGAAGCTAGAATGATTGTCCAGAGTAGAAAATAGTGAAAATGACCACTTACTAAAAATAGTAAGCCCCCTATATGGGTGCTTACTAAAAATAGTAAGTCACCCCAAGAAGTGGTCAAGGCGAAGGTAGTGTGCGCAAGATTGAATGATGGAGTTCATCACATCATGATGGTCAATAAGAGGCAAAAATCAATCCTCAGTAAAAATAGTAAGTCTCCCATCTAGGCACTTACTATTAATAGTAAGTTACACTCAAAGGGTAATTTTGGCACAATGGGACATAGAGGGATGATCATTCAGGTCAACACCATCATTCGGGATCATCCATGGGCATTGATCATGGGGAATTCGAGACTCATCTCAGGGAATTCAACAGTGTCTTTCAACACTCACTAGATGGTTCAGGTCACTGGTATATCACACGCAGGGTTGGAATTACGCTCATCTGTAGAATAGTTCATTCAACTAGACAAGTGTCTATGAGCCAAGATGAAGGAATTTCTTGGGGTATAAAGAGTTTGGAGATGCAAAGTTCACTGCAGTGGAACACCTCATCAAGTCATCTAGAAGGAGCTATGGACTTCATCGAAGCTAGATTATTTGTCATTAGTGTTTCTTCCCCCTTCTTCTTACTTCTCCCTCTCTCCTCTATTCTATCCCTAATTTTTCTCTCCTCCATGTTCTAATTCTTCGTTGGGGGTGCACTTTTTAGATGTACTTTAATGAAATTAAAATGCAATTTTATGCTTCTAATGTAAAAGTCACCTTTATTTTTATAAAAAGGGACTTAATATTCTCCTAGGAATTTGAAAAGTTTTAAGTTGCGCGAGGACCTATAAAAAGCCATTGAGGGGTAGAGGACGAGTCACCTCTCATTCTATAAATTGTAAAGCCATTCCCATTTCAAAGGTTTGGTGATTGATTTTGTGAATTCAAGAGTGCATTGAGAGAAAAAAGGAGATAGCCATTTTCTTCCATTTCCCCCCTCACTATTTTTCCTCCATTTCCACACTATGTAGAACTTTTGTTTAAGCAATCAATACAACAAGAAGGAGTTTCGAGCTTTCTTTGACCAGGGTGTTTCTTGATACTTTGTGATCAATAAATTCTATTTGGTCTTGTTGCTATTTATAGAGTTGTTTCTTCTCATAAATGCATGTGTTGAAATTTCTAACTAGTGTGTGCAGGAATATGATTTTCTACCTACAACATTAGTTCTCCTATCTCATTTCTCACTCCCCTTTCCCGCTTTATAGATAAATTCTTCCCTAGAAATATTATTAGCTTTGCCTCAGGGTCAATGGAGTGCCCCTATTGGATCCCCGACCAGAAGGCTATTGAGAAAATCCACCTTTTTACTCGCGCATGCATATATGACAACTGCATTGGTTAAGTAGAGGGACTTAGACTCCCACAGCGTTGGCAAGAAATCCACCAATTTTTCCTTGATAAAATTTCTCACTAAAAGTTTTTGGCAGCCATCGTGGGGTAGATTTACCAGTATGTGCATCCAACATATGACCACAAGGTCCAAAAATTAAGAAAAATGAAATATTGAAAAAAACAAAAAAAAGTTCATGGAAATCCATTGTTGAAAGATACATTGTCAATTCCTGCACGTGACCCTTCATATTCCACGATGTCCTTTTGTATTCCCACTACAAGAATTTCCAAAAGCTGGCCAGAAGGAGATACACCAGGTTAAATAGATCGAGAGGAATTGTCGATCCCACTTTCGAGGCTTTACAAAATCAACAAGGATGATTTAGAGACAATACCTATTTCTTCTATCAAGCCTCCTCTCCATTTGGCTCTTTAAGAAGTTCACATGGCAATCCTATCCAAACTCTTGTTGATACTCCCCCTTCAAATTCTCCCATTTTTCAACCACCATTGAGCATTGAGTTCCCGTAAGAAGAAGAATTTGAAGAAGAATTTGTAGAAGAAAGAGCTGAAGTAGAAGCAAAAATGACAATGGAAGATGAAGCAGAAAGACCTCAACCCATTGTCCTTTGGGGAAGAAATACATGGCCGCTTGCTCTTGAACTACCTCTTCATGATCTACCAACAAGTTCTTGCAAGAACTTTCTAAAATTAAAAGGTGATGGCACACAACTCCTTGAAGAGCACATATCGGTCTTCACCACATCATGTGGAATTCTTGGTGTCCAACATGAAGATGTCATTGTAAGATTGTTCATGGAGTCTCTCCAAGAAAAATCAGCAGAATGGTTCTACCTCCTACCTACCTGATCCATCACTTGCTGGAATGACATCAAAAGGAAGTTTGAGGAAAGATTCAGGTTTACTGAGGACTGTCAAGACCTCCTTCTTCAATTGGCACAAATAAAGAAAGGAGAAAATGAAACTATGAGAGACTTCATGGCTCGTTTCGACCGGTTTTTCCACAGGATACAAGAGGAGGATTCAACATTAGAAAACAATGTCAAGAGATTATTTATTAGTTCTCAATCACTGGAGGTAGTATTTTTCCTACGAAGAGTTCAACTGAGGAACATTATAGAAGCAAAAAGGATGGCCATTGAACTTGACGATGATCTCATCCTCTTTGGAAAGATCAAGAATCCCTCAAAGGGTAAAGCTCAACATCCTAGAGATGAAAGACTGATCCTTCGTTGCAAAAATTAGCGAATGAGATGGATTTGATGAAGAGGGAATTTTATGAACAAGTATCTTCTCAAAGAAACAATAGAAATCAAATTGCAAGAGCACCCCAAAGGCTTGCCTTGGAGGCCCCACCCATGAACACAAATTGTAGGATTTAGGAAAATGAAGAGGAGCTTGAACAAGAAAGTGAAGGTGGTGATTTCCTAGAAAGTTGATGAGTTTGAGAATGATACACAAATCAGATTTTGTGAATAGTATTGGAGGTATGAAGATGATGAAGAAGATGCACCTAGTTTCTCATGTGTAATATTCACTCATTCTCAAGTCTGAGAAAGGGGGCTTTCTCCACTTTGTAAAGAAAAATAAGAATGAAGATCCTCCTATGGTGCAAAAACAAAATAATTAGGCGAGGATCTCCATTCCCACCCTCCATGGACCATTGTTGAAGATCCTGTAGCAAATAAGAAGTCTCCAGGTAATTCTTCTGATGCCTCTTCTAATTCTAAAAATCTTCTCCTATAAAATCTATACTTTGAAATCTCGAGGTACCTTTCAAGATCCCATCCCCCACTCCTACTTCCAAACTTGTCCTAAATCCAAAAGTATTCCTTCATCATGATCTAGTCCTTTTGACTTCATAGAATATGCATTGTGCATATTACTGAAACTGAATATTTGTTCACCCCTGAACAATTTGAGAGATTTTTCAATAGAAGTTTAACACCAATGTGGTAACCCCCAGTTCTAAAGGAATACTACCAAACTCACCTACGCCTCCCTCTCAGAACATGCTTTCCTTGAGCACATCCAAGACTGACAAGGTCGATCCTTTCTATGTCTCCCTTCTTGTTAGAGAATATGTACTGAAAAATTACATAATAGATTCTAGTGCCTCAGACATCGTGATGCCTTTGAAGGTTGCCAAGGCTCTCAAACTCACCATGACTCTACCCGGTGGCTCTTGTTACTCCCTGGAGTCAAAATAGGTCCCACTTGTAGGGAAGGTCAAATATGCATAGGTGGCTCTCGCCAGATTTCCAGACAAGAAAGTTTCAGTGATGATTTTGGTAGTAAACATCCTGGAAACCTGTGGAATGTTGTTAGGTCGAACCTTATGTCGAGACTTGGGAGGGAAAATTTATATGAATTGGTCATCCGCAACCATAATAGTGAAGGGAGACATGAAGAAATTGCTTCCAGAGAAGAAGATGAGGTACACGGTGTGAAATTCTGGAAGCCCAAAAACCAACATCTTGTATCAAGATAGCAGGCGGATGAATTACTTTGTGACAACCAAGGAGGAAGAGGATATTCCCATCTTGATAGGGCCAGAAATGCCTTCTTGAAGAGGCATGGACCTTAAAGAAGCACTGAGAAGATTTGAGTTATAAGAGGGAAGCGCCAAATTGTCAGACGATGCAAACCATGAAGAAGAGGAAATGGTTCTTGATGATTTTCAAACAGAAAAATCAGCTTATGTGCTTATCCGTGATGAAGAGATATTCTCATTCCCATTCAAAGATGAGGACTCCCTTGATCATGTCACCCAGGAAGAGACCAAGCCAGTCTGCAATGAGCCCTCAAATAGTGGGAAAGAACCATCTGTACAAGAACTGTTAAGAGCCACAGAAGAAACAGAAGACCCTGAGCTCAGTCTTGAACTCCTAATGCAAGCCATGAATCTTCAAGACAATCATGAATCTGATTTGAAAGCCTTAACTAGTGTGAAGGTTGGCCATGTTGAAACAAAGAAAGATGAGAAATATGATGCCCCTCCTGAGCCAATGGTTGATGGATGCAATGATGAAATCAAGGTATTTTCTTTCCCATTTGAAGAGGAAGATTCTTTCCATGACGAAGAAATTGAAGCAAGAATTTTTATGCCTTTGAAGTTAAATCTTCTCTTAACGAAGGATTGATAGAATGCATTGATTCCCAAGATAATGAAGTAATCCCTCAAGATAGTCTCCTTGAGATAAAAGATAAATATTCTTCGAAGGCATATAAAAGTGAGCTGCAAGAAGTAATAAAGGAGATGTCTGTGCAAGAACTATTGGATGCAGTAGAAGTTGCAGAAGACCCCGAGGTGATTCTTGATCTCTTAACTCATGCCATGGCCATACAAGACAAGTATGAGTTTTCCTCCGATCCTCCCGTCAGTACTCAAACGCCTCACAGTGGAGTAGAGATAAAGGATGAATCTAAGGTTTCTCATGGAGAAGATGTCAATGAGCATAGACCTGAGAAAGAAAGTAACTTAGAATATTCAATAAATTTGAATGAAAATCAGCTTTGGGGCAGTGATGAGATGCTCAATGAAGAATTATCTATGTGGATAAACATGGAAGGCAACTGATGCTATGAAACCAATTTCAAAGAACATGAAGGCAATGAAATTTCTAAGCAAAGGCCTAAGCATCAAGAAGCTCATGTAGAATCACTCCTACCAAGTACACATAGACAATCATGGAAGCACTTGGATTTCATAAATATTTAAGGAGAGGAGGCTACTTTCTGGAACTAGTCAATGGCTTCGTAGAACAACATCACTCAGTGTTGCCCACTTAGGGGTAACTTTTGAGGAATAAAAAGTGCTTCAGTGAAAGTGGGTTGTCCCCCACCTTGTACCATAGGTGATTTCTAGGTGTGTTTACCTTTTTGTTGCGTGTGTTTCCTTCCTGTTGTGTGTCTTGTATCTGTCATTTTGTGTGTTGTGTGTTTCCTTCTTCTCTCTCTCTCTCTTGTTGTAAGTTGTACATGACTCCACAGGGCCCAATGGATAAGGCACTGGTCAATGGATCATATGGTCTAAAGTTGAGATTATGGATTCTCCATGTCATGTCTTCATTGTGTTCAGTCCATGTCATGTCCCCAAGCTAGAGCCAGTTGTTTTCATGTAAATGTGCAACAAGGAAATTGTCAATTTCCAAGCATGACAACTATACCCCTGTGCCAAATTTTTCATGTTTTACCCTTCTGAGGCACCCTAGGTATACTCAGTCAGTTACGATGACCTCCCAGTTGATTTTAACATAGCCCCCAGGTGAATTAGGACATTCAGTTCAATCCCCCTAGGTGATTTTAGGAGTTCTTGAAAAATGCTATCTCTGGGCAGTGTTGGGAAGGGCTATCACTGGCCTTCTAGGACTGGAGAAACCCCCTGGAGTGGAATGAAGGAGACAAATCTAACATGAAGGTGAATTGAAGGCCTAGAAACATCATGGAAGTGATTTTGGAATATTCAGGGAAGATTTGGAGAGTTTGGAGCAGTTTGATCAAAATCAGGGTTCACAAGCCTAGGCAGTGCACATGCCAAAACAATTGTTGAGCTTCTGAAGGTGATTTTGGGAGCTCTAGATGGAGTTAGGAGAAAACCAAAACATATTGAGAAAGGGGATTCCAAGTCCTACAATATGGTGAAATTATTTTTTTCACAACACTTTGGCGCAATGGGTTTGCAAGCAGTTTTTCTCATGCACAAGTGGAGTACCAAATCAAAAATCCAATTTTTTAGGGATCAAATGGATGAATAAAGACCTTATACCCCAACCATTGGATTTATAAGTCCATTTATAGTTAATATCATATAAAATTTCATCAAAAACGTCCATCGGGAGCTCAAGTTATCACCATTTCAAGTTGTCCTCTTGGAGCAAGTTCAGGAGTTAGTCAAATTTTGGAAGGACACGTGTCAGCTCCAGGAGCCTGGTGGGATTTTGTGTCCCTCACGTCCCTCAAGGTTAGGGACATCAAGGTTGAAAAATTCTCCTATCCCCCATGAAGCCCTCTGGACCCACATATGACCTCCAGGATCGTTAGTTCAGCCCCCAGGTGCTTGCGAGAGCTCAAAGCCTGCACCGTTGCATCATCACCACATGTCATCACCTTGCTCACAATGGAATTTAATGTCCCTCATGTCCCTTTGACGTTAGGGACATCAGGGTCATAAAAAATACACCTAGTCCCCAAGGAGACTCATGGTCATCCATGTGACCTCTTCAAGATCAATTTTTCAACCCCAGGAGCTGGTGGAGCCTTCATCCCCTACCGTCGGATCTCTGCCACATGTCATCACCTTTCTCACCATGTAATTTGATGTCCCTCATGTCCCTTTGAGGTGAGGGACATCAAAATGTTCCCCTCCCTTGCTATGTATTTTTTGAATGATTTAAATCTGACACTTAGCTGTTATTTTCCCCCCATTTCTCCTTCACAACTTCACACCCTGTCATGGCTTTGTTCATGCTTGTCCAGACACCTAGTATACTATTGCTGATCCGAACCAGCTCTTCCATGGCCAAAAAATCCTCCACTCCATGAAAATGCATAGGTCTCAGTAGAAGGAATCAAAAGTGTTGAAGAAACAAAGAACGAAGAGAAAATGAAGATTTTTGCCAGATAACCACGAAGTCACCCAATCAAAAATCTTCATATCTTGCAAAATACAAGTTGGATTGAGGTGTTGTCTTTTGCAGACTTCCAAATTTTTCAATATATCAAGATGCAACAAATGGGAGGTAAAATGGTTCCCTGAATCATTTGTTCCAACAAAAATCCCATTTCATGCCCTACCTCACATTTGTTGGATTTCTCATCAATCTGGATATGGATCGAGCTAAAAACTTGCACACAGACTCCAAATGAAAAACCTATCACAATGGAGTTGATTTCATCATGAAACAGAAGACAAAAACCAAACCTGTTAATTTCAAGCTCCATTAATGGCCGTCATGGCAGCTCCGTGCCCGAAGTCACTGCTAGGTGAAAATTTTAAATTTTATTTCCAAGCATTCTAGTGGGTGAAATCAAGTGAAATTTGGAGGACATGACCGCAGCAATGATGATGAGCCGAGTCCAAAAAAATATGTTCCATCACAAACTGAGCAATGGAAGTCCACTTTCTAAAAATAGTAAGTTTTCCTATATAGACTTGCTATGTTTGGGAAGTCACCATCAAAAGTGGCTATGACAAAGGCAGTGTACACTGAAGATCACCAGGAAGCCAGAATGATTTTCCGGAGCATAAAATAGTGAAAATGACCACTTACTAAAAATAGTAAGCCCCCTATATGGGTGCTTACTAAAAATAGTAAGTCACCCCAAGAAGTGGTTGAGGCAAAGGTAGTGTGCACAGGAGCGAATGATGGAGTTCATCACATCATAATGGTCAAGAAGAGAAAAAAATCACCTCTCACTAAAAATAGTAAGTCTTCCATCTAGGTACTTACTATTAATAGTAAGTTATACTCAAAGGGAATTTTTGGCACAATGGGACATAGAGGGATGATCATTCAGGTCAACACCATCATTCAAGGATCATCCATGGGCATTGCTCATAGGGAATTTGAGACTCATCTCAGGGAATTCAACAGTGTCTTTCGAAACTCACTAGATGGATCAGGTAACAAGCATATCATACACAAGGTTGGAATTACAGTCATTGGTAGAATAGTTCATTCAACTCGACAATTATCTATGAGCCAAGATGAAGGAATTTCTTGGGGTATAAAGAGTTTGGATATGTTCACTATAGTGGAACACCTCATCAAGTCATCTAGAAGGAGCTATGGACTTCATCAAAGGATCATCAGATTATTCGTCATCAGGGGCCCCCTTTTTCTTCCTCTCTCTCTCCTCTCTTCTCTTCCTACTTTCTCTCTCTTCCAATGTTCTAATTCTTTGTTGGGGGGTTGCACTTTTTAGATGTTCTTTAATGAAATAAAAACTCAACTTTATGCTTCTAATGTAAAAGTCACCTTTATGTTATAAAAAGGGACTTAATATTCTCCTAGGAAGTTGAAAAGTTTTAAGTTACGCAAAGAGGACATATGAAAAGCCATTGGGGGGTAGATGATGATTCACCTCTCATTCTATAAATTGTAAAGCCATTCCCATTTCAAAGGGTTGGTGATTGATTTTGTAAACTCAAGAGTGTATTGTACTTTGAGAGAACAAAGGAGATATCCATTTTCTTCCATTTTCCCCCTCACTAGTTTTCCTCCATTCCCACACTATGTACAACTTTTGTTTAAGAAATCAATACAAGAAGAAGGAGTTTCTATATTTCTTTGACTAAGGGGTTTCTTGATACTTTGTGATCAATAAATTCTATTTGGTCTTGTTGTTATTTACAGAGTTGTTTCTTCTCATAAATGCATGTGTTGAAATTTCTAACTAGTGTGTGTAGGAATATGATTTTCTACCTACAACATTAGTTCTCCTATCTCATTTCTCACTCCCCTTTCCCGCTTACAAACAAATTCCTCTCTAGCAAGAAATTTCTAGCTTTTTCGCAGGGTCAGTGGAGTGCCCCTGTTGGATCCCTGGTCGTAAGGCCACCAAGAAAATCCACCTTTTTACTCGAGCATGCATATACGGTAGCTGCACCAGTTAATTAGAGGGACTTAGACTCCCAAAGTGGTTGGCAATAAATCCACCAATTTGTCCCCAAAAAAATTCTCACCAACACTAACATTCCCCTTCATTTCGGTCAATTAATGACACCCCGTTAATTAACTAGCCTTCCCCCCATCTTGGATTCCAATTAATGACACTTTTTTAGTTATAATCCTATTTTCATTAAATATTTAACCATGATTAATTAATTAGTCCTTTTAATCTTCTATTTAATCAATAAACCCTCTTATTCGTTAAATACCCCTTTTAAACCCTTCAAATTCTACTAATTTCCTTCTAAATCGCCTCCAAATGGCTTTTTAAGCTTATCTTGGTATATTAATTAATCCTAGTTGATTAATTAAATAATCTCTAACTCCCATGAATTGCTAATACTTTATTAATCTCTTTTTAATCATACTTATCCCTTTTTATTTCTACTTTACCTTTATCCCACATTCACTAGGTTGCAATCTTCTCCCAAATTGGAAAGCTATATAAATAACCAAATACACCTTGTCCAAATTTACATCATGTCCTTGTAAGATATTAACATATGATAAGAGCATTTCAATCTTGAAAAACTTATTGATCAAGCAACCATTTCTATCTTCTACTTGGCGAAGAGTGGTAAGAGAAGAACCATACATGAAAATCGAGCCATATTGATGAGATCTCTTCCTCTTCCATTGAGAATTTCCTTTGATCGCACATAGCTACATTCGGCTCACTAAAGGATTACCTAAAATCTAAATCCCATAAAAAACATCAACAGATGGTTTTCATTTCATGTTTTTAATATCAGATGCATCAGTTAATATTTTTCTTTTAATGGCTTTATCATGATGTTTGTTAGATTAGCTTTGTATTAAGACTACTTGGTGTTAGCTTCTATTGATTAGCTTAGCTTCTTTACACATGCATACACTAAGTTTCCAGCAGACATAATTTTAAACCAACAAGTATATATATTTACAACTATAACTTCATTAAGATTAATTTACATTTTAATCAAGACCGAGACTTAGATATAGCCCATACATCCTAAAAACAAATCAAATAACCCACAACAATCTTCTTTCTCCCCTACCAACAATCAAAGGAGAAGGGAAGTCCCATTTTTTTTCTTTTCAAAGTAATAATATGTGAATTCCAACTGAAATAATGATGAATTATTAATATCCAACATAACATAACCACGATCAACATCTTAACCTTGAGACAAGTGGTGTGGGGAGGAACACAGTTTCTTCAACAACCTTCAATTTCCATCTAAATATAAGGTAGTATAATAAGACAAGAAATTCCCTTAGTTAACCTACTTGAATATGCTACATTTACACATGTACATTTTAATATCTAAAATAAGCATTCAATAACCATGTTTTAGGAATGCCCAAAATTCTATTGGGTCTACTTATGACTCATGTTTTCTTAACAATAGATAACAATATCAAAAACATAAATGTCAAGGAAAAGGGATTATTTATTAACCTTTCACGATGAATCATACTAAACTCATATCAATCTGAGTTATATAACTTGATAAGGGAGAGTAGAAAAGAATTCCCTCACTCCACTTAAAACCTATTGTTTCCCATATAAATTAGGATACCCTTTTTTATACCGAACATACATCGAAACATGCTTAAGATAAATGAAGGTCTGACCCTAACATTCAAACTTGAGGATTTATTGAGCAGATGGCCACGGATATAAATACACAGTCCCTTGATAAATTTCCTACTCACCCATAAGTTTGAGGTTGACCTTAAATTCAATCTCTTCAAACATAGATAAATCCATAAACCAAATCAAGGAAAGTGATCCTTACAGACACATTATGTATACCCCTTTTGAGTAAGAATTTAAGTATCACAGTACATACTGCTATATCTAATCAATACTAACACTTAGATTTAAAACCCCTTATGAAAATCTGCTCCCAACAATATTCATCGATTTGAAAGAAAACAACAAGAAGAAGTTTATAAACCTTGCTCAAATACGGTTTCAAAAAACTAAGTATTCAATCATATTCCAAAATTAATTCGGTCACAAAGATTCCTTTCAAATACTCATTAAAAGAAAACATACAACATTATTTTTTTCTCCATTTATCCACCAAATTTGCTATTGATTAACATACAATTCCACCATCAATTAAACCAACTATATTAATAAAATTCAAAGTAAAACAAGAGGGAAGAGAGTTAGTAACTCATGCATGGAAACTAGTAATTTTCAATCATTTTTCCCTTTTTCATTTCACCCCAAGTCTTCAAGAAAATCGAACTGTTTCCACCAATAAAGACACCCAGATTTAAACCCTTGATAGGTGCCTATGACACAGGGGACAGTTACACAGTTTATTCTTTTATCAACATAGAAAAGTTATGCAAGAATCACTACATTAGTAGTTTCCACTATGTGTTTCATGCACATTCCTCCATTCCAATCAATATGAATTTTGTCTCCATTTTCTTTTTGCATTGGATCAAAATGTATCAAACTCTGATGCAAGATAGGATCACGCCATCTACAATGGTGTATAAATTTCAGGAAGTTGTCAAAGAATGGAGAATAACACTAGACCTTTAATCCCTTACACTCTTCTGTCAGCACCACATAGATCACCCAAATTAACTTTATGCATGGTGTGAGATCCATGCAACTGAAAAACTCGATTAGTTCAAAGTCATCATTTCAATACACTTTCTAATCCAATTTGTGTACTCATCATGAGACTCAGATAACTACACTTTCCTTTTTGCATACTTGTATGGGTACATCATTTTTCAGTACACTTGGATCGAATTTTTTCATATAAACATATCAATGACTACCCCTTCTCTCTTCTTTTACAGGGTTATCCTTATCATATGCAAATCAAGAAGAAACCCTTAGAATTCAATGCAGAACATGGTTAAAAACCATAGTACTAACAAGATGCATCACATACGCTTCACCAAATATAGGTCACTTCCACTATCCTCTTCCCTAGCTTCCAATGCTTCATATTAGTGTCACTCCACGACTTTTTCTTATCTTCTCGGCACTACTAATCGCCTATTGATCCTACATGGTTATCAAGTACCCACCTCTTATCTACTTTATGTTATTGAGCATTCACTCAACAACATAAAGTGGGGGCAAATGTAGACACAAAATCATGCACTTGGCTACATTTATAGGTCCTAATCAGCATAATTGCATGCATATGATTCCTAAGCGATAAAACTACTAATTAACCACTGTCTTTGGTCCTCTTTGATTTTATTTCTGGATTCTTCTCTATGGTATTACACACCCTACATCCTAGTTGGTCTTTAATTGTTTATATTTTGATGACTTCAGACACCAGCGCCCAGCTAAGACGTTTAGTGCACCAAGGCATCCTTGTCCCCTCTAGGTGCCCCCGACCTCTTTCTATCTTACTTGCCTCTTTTGGGACTCTTTTATCTTTTGGGCATCTTATTTTCTTATGGGTCGGCCTTCCAGTTGTCAATTACGAAATTCAAACAAGGGAATCATATAAATATAAAGCTATGTGACTAAAATAAAGGACCAAGCTCTAAGCATATATAATCATCACCTAAGGTTGCATTCAAAGGCATAAAAAAGGCATTCGGCTAGCCCTCATACAAGGGAAAAGGGACTACATTTTCTGCATACACTTCATAAGAAGGGGAAGTTTATTTTGTCATCCACACATCTATTTACATTGGTACATATATCTATTACCTAATATCATGTGCACTTGCACAAGGGCTTCCTATAGCACAATTCTATCACACACACATAAGAAATACATGGAGTTTGAGATGTATTGCAGTGCTCGGTCGTAAGTTCACTCAGTCGGGTGACCGTTGGGGTCAGTTTGACTCCCCATATTGCATCTTTATTTTTGGATTTGATGTAGTTTGATGGGTTTTACAAGGTCAACATATCTTTGTAGGTTATAGGAGAATTCTAGGATCATAGTGCAACATACAGGTGACCAACTAAATGACTACCAGTGACCATATTGTGACACAAGAAAAATAAGGTTTTGAGCTCCTACATAGTCACAGGCACCTAATATTAGACTCTAACACCTAAGTGCCCTCACCCCAATCTAGGTGCCTTGGTCTGACTTCATCCGACAGTTCCAAAATTTACTGAGCTTAGTTGCAACCATCTCCCCTTCCTGTTCATTAGTTTTCCAGTCTAGATCAGTTCCAGCATTAGGCGTAAATCAACTAAGTCATTCTTTACCTCTATTGCACTTAGGGTTTTCATATTTATTACCTTATTGTTTGTGTTGAATCTGTAATTTAGTGTTTATTTATCATATGTGACTCTAAAATATAGGGTTTAAATTAAATATTATTTTTGTTAAATCATTTGGTGAACCCCACTCTTGATCGATCATTTAGATCCTTATTTTGTACATTTCCTTTTCTTCATGGCTCCTAAGGTTCCTCAAATTTCTTTGCATGATTTACTTCAAATTCACCCACCTTACAAAGATGTTCTTCAAAAATCTCTACACACTATGTATCTACCTCGCAAAATGTCACCTGCATAAATAAGTTCCATTTTTTATTGTCTCTCTGATGACCCTAGCCTTCATGATCCTCCATCCAATCAACCCATCTTAGAGTCAATTCAATATTTGCATTATTTTTTTCAAGATAAAATTCAAGCTATGGAATCAACGATTACATCTCTTAAATCTGAGATTCAACATCTCAAGGATGCTTCTCAAGCTCCATGCTTTTTCTTCTTCTACATCCCATCATCTCTCCTTTTATGTCTTCTACATGTGTATCATATCAGTGAACCTCAAGTCTTACCACTCCCCACACCTATCAAGTTTGATTTCAATGCTAAGAAACAAGATATTCTTCCTAAGCTCCTCACTCATCTAATTGATCAACTTTGTCATCTACTCATTGTTATCCTCCTTATCACTTGCAAATATCAAGGTCATCCCATATTGCAATTATCATCGAATCTAATGGACATAATGACAATGATTGATATGCTTTAAAATGAAAATCAATCAACCTGAAGCATTATGGATCTCATCTCATTTACTACACAAAATTCTGTTACATGTTCATCTCCAAATTGCTACATCCAAATGGGCTTCCTAAATCTTCTCCTTTTATGACCAATGAGAATCATGCCATCACTTCTAATGTCCCTTCTTCAGTCAATCAAGCATCGCCTATGTAACCTTCCAACTAAGCAAAATCACCTCCTCAAGTCTTCTCCTGTCATCCATCAACTCCTGCTACCAAGTCTTCTCAAAATGTTACCAATCCTCCAAATAAGCAACTTTGGTGTTACAAATCCCAAATAAGCAACCAAAGAAAGACTAAGAAACTCTAGCAGGCCTCTTTTGACTTCCTCATTATTCAACCCAAAATCCATCCCTTCACAACCTATTGCTTCTTTCACTTCAAAAACCAATCATTTTTGTCAAGGAAAATATGCTCTCTTACAATTATCCCTTTAGCAACATTGATCATAGATATCCATCTCTCATATACTTGGGGGATATCACTCTCCACTTTCTCCCATTCATAGCAAACTTGGATACACATTTCTATCTCATTACACTCTGTGCTCCATACTTTCTATTTCTGAAGCAATATGATTTAACTTTGATACACACTTGTATCGTCATTACCCAATGACACACTCTTGTGCTAAGGTTCACACTTGACTATTGAGGGCATACTACATCTATGAACCTCACAAAATACACATTTCATGCTCCACACTTTATGATACATCTCTCTAAGCATTCAATTCTCACACATCATACTACCCTATGACGCACTCTAGTTCCACGGTTCATACTCGACTGTTAAGGGTCTAAATCTGAAATGAATCTCACCTTCTTCACACTTCATGCTCTGCTGCTTCATGATCATCTTTCTAGCACCAATTTCAAACCATTTCCTGATGACACACTCTTTTTCTATGGTTCATTCTTGACTTTTGAGGGGTCTTTTATAAATGAACCTCATCTCATACTCATACACATCCACTTGGGGGCACACTACTCCTATTACATTCACATTGCATACCATTCCATCTCACTCATACACAACATATTGTATATCTTGGTTGCATTATTCTTGCTTGCTTATACTTACATGTACACTTTATTTCCCATGTTAGATGGATACTTAGTATGTCATTATATTTTCTATATACACATGTGCATTCACTTGGTATTTAATTGTGAATGCATACTTCTACAGATCTTTACACGTAGACAATGATGCTTGGCATAGTACCTCTTACCAGTCCCATCGAGGATCTTGGGGGCATCTACTTTCTCACACATCACAGGTGTTATTGTTTCATTATTTACTACTTCCTATTCTTACTAGCACATTACTTTCCATTGATACATACATGTTTTGACATACTTTTATCTTTCTAACATGCTAATGGGTGCTTCATGTGCAACATTTTCCTTCCAGGACTATTTACCACCATGGTTTTCTGTCACACTTTTCTTGACCATTTGTTTTATTGTATGCTCTTGTTTGGGGGCTCTATGCCCTTTGTCTTGTATGCACATTGTATGATTTTGGATGCTTCGGCCCTGATTGTCTTGTGACATTGTGAGCGATGTCCCATGTTTGAAACCCATTTTTCATGTTTTCTCTTTTATATGCACATTTTCTTGTTACACTAATTTTATATGACATGCTTGCTTCTTTTTCTACTAACACATGTTTATAGACATTTTTTTACATGTTTCTTGCTACCATGCACATTCCCTCCCCCTACAGGGTTACAGTTTCAGATCAACATCAGGTCCTCTCTTTGGGCCGCATTCTCCTAGCAATGTCGTTGCATGCACCCCAAATGAGGGGGCATACATTGGGTGAATCAGTCACCCCATACAACATCTCAGAGCTAAAGCAAATGCTTGCACAGTACAAGAATAAAGTAGTCATACAGTATAGTTAGAACGACCCAGAATCTGACTTGGGTCCTTAGTTCAATAAAGACTAGTGCCTAGGCTTAGATATAGACACTAGTCCTGGGCACCTGTGACCTATCCCTTGGGTACCTATGTTGTGGGAGCAGATAACACAACAATTTATAAGATCAACACATTTCACAACAGTTCATAGATCAGTTTCACAGTACAGGCACAGTCCTCCAGGAAACAAAATGCATTCTTTCTCCATTTCAATCCAAACAAATACAGGAACAAATCAGGGACAACTCAGGGAACAAAACATGATCACACCATCTGTAGTGGTGTATAATTGGGAAGAATATCATGAAAGGAGAGTAACACTAGACCTCTCTCCCCAACACTCTTCTTTGGCATGAGATTTCAGCACTGGCGTGAGATCACCCAAAAAAATCGCTCTTGGCATGAGATCGCCCAAAAAACTCGTTCTTGGCATGAGATCGCCCAAAAAATCACTCTTGGCATGAGATCACCTAAAAACTCACTCTTCTACAACATTTTAAGACATTTTCTATCCTTTTCACTTTTTGTTCAAATCAGGTGCACACTTTCCATTTACTACATTTTTACACATTTACATGCTTTTACATACTTATTTTACAAGAGTTTTCATATATACATGACTTTGACTACTTCTTCACTCTTCTTTTGCAAGTTTGTCCTTAATACGTAATAAGAAGTAGCCCCACATCAAGCTACAACAAAAATAGGTACAACATGCAACACAATACATGCTTCACCCCTAGGGTCACTTTCTATTTCTTAGTTTCCACACTTCATTTTTATCATCATTCCACACTTTCACTTGTCCACTTCAGCACTTATCTCCATCACAATCTATACAATGGTTATCAAAGGTACACATATTCTATCTACTTTATGTTATTGAGTATTCACTCAACAACATAAATTGGGGGAAAATATAGACACAAAATCACGCACTTGGGTACATTTCTAGGTCCTAAACACATACTTGCATTCATATGATTCCTAAGCAAGAAAACTAGTAATTGACGACTATCTTTTGGCCTCTTTGCTTTTTTTGCTTTTATCTTTGGTCTTTTACACCCTACAGCCTAGAGGGTACTTTATTTGTTTATCTTTCATGACTTTGACACACCCAACCAGCGCCCCAGGTGCCCTCATCCCCTCTAGGCGCCCCTGACCTCTTTTTATCTTACTCGCTCTTTTTTGGACCTCTTTTTTCTTTTAGGAATCTTATTTTCTTATGGGTCAGCCTTCCAGTTGTCAATTAAAAAATTCAACCAAGGGAATCATATAAATACAAAGCTATGTGACCAAAATAATGGACCAAAATCTAATACATCTATTATCATCACCTAAGGTTGCATCCAAAGGCATATAAGAGCACCAAAGGTATCCATCTAGCACCATTTAAGGGACAAGGGACTGCATTTTCTGCATACACTTCATAGGAAGGGGAAGTTCATTTTTCCATCCACATATCTATTTACATTGGTACATCTAGTTGTTGCCCACTATCATGTGTACTTGCACAAGGGATTCCTAGGGCACAATTCTATCACACACGCACAAGAACTATATGGAGTCTGAGATGTATTTTAGTGCTCGGTTGTAAGTTCACTCAGTTAGGTGACCACTGGGGTCAGTCTGAATCCCCATATTACTTTGCAAGTACAGGCGAATTCGGCGATCATCCAGCGACATACAGGCGATCAACAGCGACTACTAGTGACACTTGTGTGACACCAGAAAAACCAGGTTCTGAGCTCATGTGTAGTCATAAGTGCTTAACAGAGGTCTTTGGCGCCCCCGCCTCAGTATAGGTGCCCTAGTTTGGCTTCATCCAACAAATCTAGAATTTATTTTACACAGTTACAATAGTCTGCCCTTTATGTTCATCAATTTTCCAGTCCAGATGAGTTCCGAGATCAAGAAAAAATAAGCTAAGTCACTCTTTCCCTCTATTACACTTAGGGTTTCATATTTATCTAGCTTATTACTTGTGTCATTTTGTATCTAACAACTATAAATCATTGTTACATATGTTACTATGCAATTATGGTTTATACACAATTATATTTGTGTTAAATCAGGAGGCTATTCCCATCAAAATCATGGTTTGTAACTATTAAATGACAATATTTATTTGCTCTTTTGTTTTCCATTGTATCTTCTGATGGTTAACGTAACAATGATTTACACTAATAAACATTACGAGTAAAGATTACATATTCCAGATTTTTACCTTGTCGTCACTTCACAAACTTTTATCTCGAACAACATTATAGAACGCTTTAATGTGTTACAGTCTTATGACTGACAAAATAAACACAAGGACGTTAGTCAAACATATGTATACCACAATATATATTTCTTTGCACCCAAATAATATAATTACAACCATGTAATAAATATATCAATATTGTGAAATCAACATATGATGCAAGAAAATTGGAACACTTTCCCATAAGTAAGTATAGAAATGAAACAAGTCTAACACTATTACGAAATCATCACATGCCACAAATAGATAAAGACAATCATACAAGTATATCAAAAATGAGTTGTGACTCAATAAATAGTCAACGGTCACAAGGTGATGAGTGTAGGTGCGGTGCTGGGTATGCACCTACACACATGCATATATTTCCTTGCGAAAATATGTGTGTGTATATGTGTATATATACACGGCCTTACATTGACACACAGTCACACATACACATACAATGGAAAAGATGTGTCTGTGACATGCATGCACACATATATGAATCATCATCCCATATGTATGTGTAACTCATTACATAGTAATACATAAATAGTCATGGCACACACTTATATAATCGAACTAAGTGTAGTAGTCATATGCATTTGCATCCAGACTTGGAATGTTTCTAGATATATAGTGTCATATGAATTCACATGTGTTGGTTGTAACTATACATATACATACTACATATACATACTACACATACAGTCATCATGTGTGACATAATTTTGTTATTACAGTCAGTTCGATCGAGGAGAAGGGTAATATTAGGCACTCTTCCAATAAAAGGGTCTATATGCACATCCTCATCCAAACGAACAAGTTCCTATATCATGTCTCACAAAAACAAGGAGAACACTCTACTTCATCGTTCTAGTTTATGCATGTTTTTCCTAAGCTGTAAGTTTTTTTTAGAAAACTTTCCTTTTCAAACATTTCCTTGTGTAATTCATCAACTTTTGAATTGCACCCAACAATGCTATGCTCTTTGGTTGGTTTTACAAAAATAATTCTTTGGTTTTGATTTTTTCTTCTAGAATTTAAAGCATGTTTTACTATTTGTTTCATCCTACCATTCCTCCTTTTACCATCACATCCTTTCCACCTCTTTACCTAAAATTTATAATTGAGAAAGAGCTAACACTCTTTTGAGTTGGACTTTATTGCAAATTTTGTTATAGCCTTTTTGGATTTTCTGAACATTGCTACTATAGTAGATATTCCACACCTATCTACTTCATCTACCAAATTTGGGTTTAATTTCATATCGGATTACAATTCAAAATCCTGCCATCAAAGACACCTTAACAGTAAAGAGATTCCCTCATTGATTGCTACCAATCAGTTCAAGTTATATTACCTTAAACAGATCATTTCTAGCCATTGCCAACTACTCAAAGGCAACTATCAGGGTTTTAGTATCCTGAAGGATTGTTATAATTTTGTATAACTTTTTAACTACCGATCCTATAGTATAATTTGTTCCGGTTCATTTTTTCCATGGTACATCCTTCACATATCCATTTTATTCAATTAAAAAAGTAATATGTTTAGTTAGCATAAGGATCCATTATGTCCAAGAGATGTAACCTTCATCTCTGATACCAAAATGTAACACCTAACTTATGCTTCAACAAACTAAGGGATTTTTTTTGTATAACCATTAATTAACTTGATGCCTTCAATGATTATCGACACACAACATAAATAACCCAACAAACTAACAAGTTTACAAAATCCCTTAAGGCTATAATGAATAACATCATTATTTAGCCAGTGCGAAACTATTCTAGCATTACTTAATATTTAGAATCCATCTAGACAACATATGATAACCATGTGTAACTACAAAGGTCATTTGAATCTACCCTCATCTCCCTTCAACACTCTTTACAAGCCAGTATACTTTGTATACCATTTGGTTAAGCCTTATTATAGGCTAAGAGAACCTACGATCTTTTTAGTGTCAATCAAAAAGTCACTAAAGTAACATCCATCCGAATCCAGACACCGTTAACAAGAAGACCTGGTGAATAGACAATGTAATCAGTCATTTGCACTACTATGGCCATAGTTATTTGGCTTTGCATTAGCAAGCCGGTTTCAAGACTGCACACAAGCCTACGAAACATGTCGTCCCTTCACCGCACAATCGTTTCAACATAGTTATCTAGATTCCTTTTCAGTTGATTAAGTATTCAGTTTACAGTTACTCGTTTTAAGTATTCATGTGTACAATAAGTAATTAGAACAAACTCTGAAGCTGCAGATATCAGGACTCGATATTCGGGTCATATGATTCATGTTAGCACCACCTTTGGATCCCTATAATAGAAGATATACATTCGATGAAATGACCTAAGTCATTGTGTGTTCGTTCCTCTCCCTGTAGCCATCCCGAGTTGGTACGGACATGACTCATACAACACGAAGGTCGTCACCTGATGCCTACCCTTCATTTACGAATTCGTTATGCAATAGCTTCACCCCGATGATGGTTCTGGTGCTGGAATCGAAACATCGATTTTAATCCTCATTCACGCAATGTATCTTTACATTTGTTCTCCCGACCTGCAATATGAATCTCAAATCTTAAGAGTTTTATTATGTTATCCAATTCATGATAGAGGTATACAGTGATCTCTTCGAGTCACTGTACTAGTGCATGTACCTCATACTGCATGTAAGTCAATCTACATCATTCTACAATCTTTGGTTAGGTTTAGTCAAGTATAGAAATATCTAATTAATAACACTTATTAGTTATCATTTGTGATCATTATTAGACACTTATACATTTCAGTTTGTCGAGTCAATCTAATACATATGTACTTTAACTCATGATCACATTGTACCTTCCTAATTTTGTTCCATATTGTTGTATTATTTTCAAACTGAAATACAGTGGATTCAGGTTTGTTACTTATAATGATAGTAATTTAACTCAATCCTTTATGTTGTTGTTGTTAAAAGACAACAATAGGTTTTTCATTGCTACATACATATAAACTGATGTTTATCATCACGTTCATCTATGTTTAATGGATATACTTATATACTTATCTCATTTCAATATCATGTCAATTTTAATACTTATCTCACTATTTTCATTATACATTCATTAGATAATAACAAAATCTTGCAACAATTATTTTATACAACAATCTCATTGAAATTTTACTAATAATAAATTATACAAATATGTCGCTTAACACAATATTAAATATCATATTTGAACAACAGTTATTATATTCATATTTTACCACATAAGTACATATTCTCAGTAGTGATTATCAAAGATAATCATATAATACATCAGGAAATTTTTTCTTAAACATTTGTAAATATCTCTTTCATGCTAAAATAAAGTACATAACATTTATTATAATCATATGAATAAGTACAATAATAATAATTGCATGGAGCATAATCCCGTTCTTTAATCAACCTATAATACTTTTCAACCCTGCAAGATGAAGAATAAAATAAAATAATATGAATGGCCAGTTCAATGGAATTGGCATGAATTGATAACTCTCTACCATGTTGTCATTCTACGAACTAAATGAACATAGTAAGTTTAACCAAGACATAATTCATTCCATCCTCTCTACCTTATTAATTTTAAGGTCCAATAACAAATGAAATGATTTATTGAGTATATTTAGTTTCCAACAGACATAATTTTAAACCAACAAGTATATATATTTAGCACTATAACTTCATTAAGCTTAATTTACATTTTAATCAAGACTAAGACTTAGATATAGCCCATACACCCTGAAAATAAATCAACTAACCCACAACAATCTTCTTTCTCCCCTACCAACAATCCAAGGAGAAGGCAAGTCCCCTTTTTTATTTTCAAATTAATAATATGAAAATTCCAATTGAAATAATGATAAATTATTAACATCCAACATAACATAACCACACTCAACATCTTAACCTTGAGACAAGTGGCGTGGGGAGGAACACAATTTATTCAACAACCTTAAATTTCCATCTAAATACAAGGTAGTATAATAAGACAATAAATTAATTTAGTTAACCTATTTGAATATGCTACATTTGCACAAAGGTACATTTTAATATTTGAAATAAGCATTCAATAACCATGGTTTAGGAATTCCCATAATTCTATTAGGTCTACTTATGACTCATGTTTTCTAAACAATAGACAACTATATCAAAAACATAACTGTCAAGGAAAAGGGATCATTTATGCACCTTTCATAATGAATCATACTAAAATCATATCAATATGAATTATACAACTTGATAAGGGAGAGTACAAAAGGATCCCCTCACTCTACTTAAAACCTCCTATTTCCCATAGAAATGAGGATACCCCTTTTTTTATACTGAACATACATCGAAACATGCTTAAGATAGATGAAGGTTTGACCCTAACATTAAAACTTAAGGATTTATTGAGCAGATGACCATGAATATAAATACACAGTCCCTCGATAAATTCCTACTTACCCACAAGTTTGAGGTTGACCTTAAATTCAATCTCTTTAAACAGAGATAAATCCATAAACCAAAACAGGGAAAGCAATCCTTACAGACATATTGTGTATACCCCTTTTGAGTAAGAATTTAAGCATAATAATATGTACCGCTATATCTAATCAATACTAACACTTAGATTCAAAACCCCTTATGAAAATGTGCTCCCAAAATTATTCATCGAATAGATCATATTCCATCATATTCTGCAACGAATTTGGTCACAAAGATTCCTTTTAACTACCCATTAGAAGAACACATACAACCTTATTTTTCTCTCCATTTATCAACCAAATTTGATATTGATTAACATACAATTCCACCATCGATTAAACCAAACTATATTCATATAATTCACAGTAAAACAAGAGGGAAGAGAGTTCGTAACTCATGCCTAGAAACTGGTAAGTTTTAACAAATTTTCCTCTTTTCCTTCCACGCCAAGTCTTTAAGAAAATCAATCTATTTCCACCAATAAAGATGCCCAGATTTAAACCCTTGATACCCAATACACCCATAAATACAATATTCATTTTCAGTAGAAAAGAATGTAAGAATCAATCTTCGGAATTGCATCTATGCCTTTCATGCATAGCTCATTCCAATTGGATCTCTTTCAACAAACAAACAAAATAAAAAAAATGAAACTCTATGCATGTGCTTAGCTTCTTCAAGAAGCTTCACAAGTCCCAAAAATCCGGCCACTATCCTTTAATGCCTTAACTTTCAACAATGCTACATAGTGGCCCAAATTAATTTTACCATTTTCCCTCCATACAACCGGCGAGCGATCAATCAAAGTAATTAATTTAAAAAATCAAATGCACTTTGTGCATGGTCCGAGACTTAGATAACCAACTTATATTTACAAAGTTGTATGAGTCGATCAATTTGACTGATTCCATTAATTAAACAATCAAATATCAATGAGTATGGTTGAAGACCATATCATTGTAAATCAAAACAATTAGAAGTCAATGGTATATGGTCAAAGACCATAATACTAACTAATGATAAAATACCAACCAAATATATCCTTTGATTATTTTAATAATCAAATGCCAAAGGAGTGTAGTTAGGACTATTAAAATCTCAAACACTATAATGGCTATTACCCTATGGTTCAAGACCATTGAACTTAACCAATGCAATGACACCTTTTATTATGCCAAGCATAAAGGAGGTTATTCCCATAGAAATCATGGTTTATAAATGTTAAATGACAACATTTACTTACTCTTTTTTTGCCATTGTCTTTGGCGATGGTCAGGGTAACAACAATGATTTATGCTAATAACCATTATGAGTAAAGATTACATATTCCATATTTTTACCTTATCATCACTTCACAAACTTTTATCTTGAACAACAATATATACCACTTTAATGCATTATGGTCTTGTGACAAACGAAATCAACACAAGAACGTTAGTCAAACATATGTATACCGCAATCAATATTTCTCTGCACCCAAATAATATACTTACAACCATATAACATATCTATCAATATTGCGAAATCATCATATGCTATAAGAAAATTGGAAGACTTTCCCACAAACAAGTACGTAAATGGAACAAGTCTAATACTGTTACGAAATTGTCACATGCCACAACAAGATGAAGACAATGATCCAAAAAGTATATCAAAAATGAGTTGCGACTCAATAAATAATCAATGGTTGCAAGGTGATGAGTGCAGGTGCAGTTCTGGATATGCACCTACACACATGCATATGTTTCCTTGTGGAAATTTGTGTGTGTGTGTGTATAATTGCATACACGGCCTTGCATTGACACCAATCAACTTGCTTCTGCGGGTTATTTATTACTTCACAATGTATTTTTTAAGCCAAAACAAAATGGAAAAGTGGGATGTGATATCAATTGCTTCAAATGCACCCACATTATAAATATGCTCTCCAAAAACCCTATACCCTATGTATCTCCCTAGAAATATGCCGCCTTCACAAGTCAGTGCCATCTTCAATTGCCTATCTGATGACTCTATCAGACCTAATCCTCCATCCAATCAACCCATCTTAGAGTCAATTCAAGCTTTAAAATGTTTACTTCAAGATAAAATTCAAGTTATGGAAATAATGATTACATCTCTTAAAGCTAAAATCCAACATCTCAAGGATGCTTCTCAAGCCCATGCTAGTTATCCTTATAAATATCTTTCTCCTTCTACAACTTCTACATGTGCTCATATCAGTCAACCCCAAGTCTTACCACTCCCAGAACCTCTCAAGTTTGATTCAAATGCTAAGAAACATGATATTCTCCTTGAGCTCCTTAATCACCAATTGGTAAAACTTACCATCTACTCATTACTACCCTCCTTATCGGATTTCCAACTACCAAGGTCTACCCTTTTGCAATTATCATAGACTTAATGGACATCATGAAAAATATTTCCATGCTTTGAAACAAGAATCAAACACCCTGAGAATTAAGGGTTTATTTCATTTGCTTCACATCATCTTGCTACATCTTCAATTGATAAATCCTAATGGGCTCCTAAATATGGTCCTTCCATGTATAATGAGGATCATTCCATCATTTCTAATGTTCCTTCTTTGGTAAGTCAAGAGCCTCCTTTCCAACCCTTTCCAACTAAGCAACCACCTCTAAAAAAAATCCATCCCCTCCTCTTCTCAATCCTTTTATAGTGCTACCAATTCTAATTAAGCAACCTCCTCTAAAAATCAGTCAAACCCCTCCTCCTCTCAAGTATTCTACAATGTTATCAATCCCACATAAGCTACCACCATTCAAGATCCCTCCCCATCCTACTCCACTTCCGAATCCAATTCTCTTTGTCAAACAAGCTAATCCTTACATTGGTGGCCAAGAGACATTTCAAGCTCTGCCACCATGACATGGTCCTTCTCACATCACCACATAGATCTTCATCACTTACACACTTGGCGGCATCATGCTTTCTTCCCCCCTCCAATCACTATCAATTTTATCTAATAACACACTTGTGCTCCGTACCTCATAAATTTTACACACTTTTATACCCTTTGATACACAAACTGTATCATCATTACCCTATGATGCACTCTATTTACATGGTTCATACTCGATTGCTGAGAGTCTAAATCTTAAATGAACCTCACCACAAATCAATTTTCAAGATCTATGCCTCATGATCTATATTTCTAGCACACATTCTCAAACCTTTTCTCAATGACACACTCTTGTTCTATGGTTCATTCTTGTCTGCTGAGGGGGAATTTATAAATGAAACTCATTTCATTCACATTCGTTGGGGGGCACACTGATTTTTTCATCTTCACACTTTGCATTCCATTATGTTACACTCATTCACTACATTTGTATATCTTGGTTGCACTTAATCTTACTTACTTATACTACTTACATGATGTACTTTTCTTATTATGCTAGTCAGATACTCAGTATGTCATTATCTTTCTATATACACACATGCACGTTCACTTGGTATTTTTGAGTGAATGTAGATATCTTATAGATTTTCACATGCTGTAATGATGCTCAAAATTGTATCCTTTGCTAGTCCCACTAAGGATCCTGGGGGCATCTACATTTCCTACCCTCACACATTACAGGTGTTATTGTTTCATCTTCTACTTTCTAGCACATTACTTTCCATTGATACATACATGCTTTGACATACTTTTTATATTTCTAACATGCTAATGGGTGCTTCATGTGTAACATTTGCTTTGCAGGACTATATGCCACCATGGTTATCTACCACACTTTACTTGATATTGTTTTCCATTGTATACTATTGTTTACGGGTTATGCCCTATTCTTTGTATGCTTATTGTATATTTTTGGTCACTTTGGCCCTGATTGTCTTATGACATTGTGAGCAATGTCCCATGTTTGAAACCTATTTTTCGCGGTCCACTTTGTTTGCACACTTGTTTGTTACATTGATTTATATTTTGTGCTTGCTAATTTTTCTATTAACACATGTTACTAGCCACTTTGTTTGGATGTGCCTTGGTCTCTATCATTCACATCCCCCTATAGGGATACAATACAACACAACATCAGGTCCTCTCTTTTGGGCAACATTATCCTACCGACATCACATGCACCCCAAATGAGGGGGCATACATTGGGTGAACAAATCATCCCTACAATAACCTAGAGCTACAGATCAACATAGAATAGTACAGAATCAACATAGACACAGTCATAGAATAGCCCAAAATATGACTTGGGTCTAACACACAATATAGACACCAACACCTAGACTTAGAAACTAGTGCCTAGGTTCCCCTATCCTTCCTTAGGTGTTAATGTCCTGGGGGAAGAGACACTCATTTTCTCACTACAACACCATCTATAATAGTTTATAGAGAAATTTTATAGTTATAGGCATAGAACTTCATTTTAAGAATGCATTCTATCTCTTTCACTTAGTACAATTAAGAAATAATTATAACAAATGAAACAAATCAAAACACACTATCTGTAGTAGTTCTTATTGAGTAGAGTCATGAAAGGAGAGTAACACTAGACCTCTCACCCCAACACTCACTCTTGGTGTGAGATCACCTAAAAAACTCGCAATTGACATGAGATTGCCCAAAAAACTTGTAATTGGCATGAGATCGTGAAAAAAACTTGCTATCGACATGATATGTCAAAAAAAAATCACTCTTCACAACATTTTCAGGACACTTTTTTATCCTTTACACTCTTTTACATCAGGAGCACACTTTTCTCTACACATTTTACATACTTATGCACATTTTTCTCTGATTTATCATATACATGACTTTGAATACTCTTTTTCTCTTCTTTTGCAAGTTCATCCTTACAAAAAGCAGTAACCACAAGCTACAACAATAGGTATAACACATACGCTTCACCCCCTAGGGTCACTTTCCTTTCCTAGTCTCCATGTTTCATTTTGCATCATTCCACGCTTTACTTGTCTACTTGGCATGAATTTTGCCACATGATCTACAAGGTTATTAGGTACCATCTCTTATCTACTTTATGTTATCAAGTATTCACTTAACAACAAAAAGTGGGGGAAAACATAGACATAAAATCACACACTTGGTTACATTTCTAGGTCCTAAAAGCATACTAGGATTTACATGATTCCTAAGCAAGAAAACTAGTAATTGATAGCTATCTTTGGCCTCTTTTCTTTGTTTCTTATTTTCTCTTTGGTCTTACACACCATGTAACCTAGTCAAAATTTTACTTATTTACATTTTATGGCTTCAGACACTAGTGCCCAGCCAGGATAGAAGCACCCAGACACCCCTGTCCCCTCTGGGCACCCCTGACCCTTTCTCACCTTACTCACTCCTTTTGGGTCTCTTTTATCTTTTGGGCATATTTTTCACTTATGGTTCGACCTTCCAGTTGTCAATTAAAAAATTCAAACAAGGGAATCATATAAATACATAGTTATGTGTTCAAAATAAAGGACCAAACACTAAGCATTACTATCACTACCTAAGCTTGCATCCAAAAGGAACCTAAAGCACTCTAAAGCATCCATCTAACATCCACTCAAGGGAAAAGGGTTGCATCAACTCTGAATACACAACTAGGAAGGGTAAGTTCATTATATTCCATCCACACATTCTACTACATTGCTACATTTAGCTATAACCTGCTATGAAGTTTAACTTGCATAACGGAATTCTAGGGCACAATTTCTACACACACTCACAAGAACTACATGGAGTCTGAGATGTAGTGCAATGCTTGGTTGTAAGTTCACTCTCACAGTGACCACTGGGGTCATTCTGACTCCCCATTCTACATCTTTATTTTTAGGTTTGATGTGGTTTGTGGGATTATGTAGGTAAATATGTCTTTTGTAGGTTACAAGTACCTTTAACAACCATAGTGTGACTATTAGGTGATCAAAAGGGAACAACAACGAAGACCCTGTGACACACTAAAAAGAAGATCTTGAGCTCCTATGTAGTCACTGTTAATGCAAAATTACAACACTCCTGATTGCTTGTGATTTATGTGTGAGGAAATCAGTGTAACCTACATAATATGGGATTATCCTGTAGTGTGGGATGCTATAAGTGGGATAATCCTCTGGAGAAAGCCGAATTCTTCTCCTAACCTAGTGCCAACTTCTCCAAAGTGTAGAGAATGGGTAACTAATATAATCCTACCCTAATTCTTTCCAAGGAGACATGGATAGAAGGATGCATAAAAGTAAATATACTCTAAGTGAAGGCGATGTACCAAGAAAAGGTGAGACAACCTAAGTGAGTGAAAAATATGGAGCAAACAAGGTAAGCGAGGATAGTTAGAGGTGCCATATTTTAAGATAATATTTGATTCCCTATATTCATAAAGCACAAGAAATTAAAGGTTCTACAAAGAGATATAAACGTGCACAATATACCTATAAACATAATGGAAGGAAAAAGATGAAATAAAACTTTAATTAGGGAAAGAAAAGCCACAAAATATCAATTTTATTCCTTAGAAACATGCATAATCCATTACAATATAGGCACAAGGAAAAATCCTTTACAATAAGCCCAAATTGGAGGCCTTTAGCTCACAATAGCTCTGGAACAATTTTGATAGAGTTCCTTTGATTTTCAGAAAGTCTCCCCTCAAAATGAGGTAGATTTTAGAATATATAGGAAATTTGGGTCACCAACCACCAGGATGCATTAAAGAAGTATGGGGAGCCATACAATTTGGTACTTTGATTGCACGGGCAGTAATGGGTGCCATGCCTCATTAACTCTGGGTTTTGAGCTGTCATTCATCTACCTATCCTCTCCTGGCCTGTGACATGTCTATCTTGCAGATCACCCAACCATGATGGGTTGGATGATCGTCTAACCACTTTTCCACCCAACATGGAAATGTTGGACAACCGTTTAACTTATAGGTCATACATTATATCTGTTGTTGACCAACCTAGGAGTTGTCATCTTCACACTATGGACTGTCCATCCTGAGTTGGATGACCGTCTCTCTCTATTCGTATACTTATGGGGATTAGATGGTCTTCTAACCTTGTGCTGTATGCCAACCACCTATCAATCTTGGTATCCATCTAACCATGTCTTCCGTGTGATTCTTGGCCACCCATCTATCCTTGGTCATCCAAATTTAGGGGTTGGACAACTGTTCATCTTTGAATGTATTATATGCTTGCCGAGCATCCTTGTGGCCGTCCAGCCAAGGGGGGTTGGATGACGTCTCACCCTATGATGTCCAACCCAAGAGGGTTGGACACTATCCATCTTATCTATACATTTCTGACTTGGCCAACCATGAGCTTGTCACTTGCGCTGCCACAATAGTTGGTCGATCAACTTGGTCAACCAAACCATTCGTCCATATCAACTGACTAACCAAACCGACACACCCGTCTGACCAACATCTTTCCATACATAATATTGCCAACCTACCCCTATGCTAACAATCCATCCATCCATCTTAGGGATCTAACATAGGCATCCAAGTTAGGCATTCAACCTAGGCTATCAACCTACTGAACTTTTCCCCAAACTCAACCAACTTTATAATAAGCCTTGTCATCAAATCCCCCATTCGCCACGTCTCTCCAACTCACCATGAGTTAAGAAAAAATTGGCTGAGCTAAAACATGAGCTACCTTGAAGATTTCAAAGCATTTCCTTTTTTCCATCGACTACCAGTGCTCTGACCTACAAAGTTGTCCATTTTGTAGGGGGTGTGGAAAATGGATAACAATCACCAACACCCACAAGAAGTATCCAACACTCATGCGCCCTTGACCTATCCTAGGCACCTATGTCCAACCTCATTCTTAAATTTTAGAATTTATAGTGAGCAGTAACACTCTTCCCAATCTATTCATCACTTCTCCTAACCTAGATCAGTTTTAGATCAAGAGTAAATTAGCTAAGTCTCTTCATCTATCTCTTGTGCTTAGGGTTTCATATTTTAAATCTTAGTTTTCTTGTGTCATTTCTGTATTTCAGTGTTTATAAATCATTTATTTCAATAAGTGATTCAACAATATTAGATTTAATTAATCCAAATTAAATTAAATCAACATCATCATTTTGATATCTTTTGTTATAATATTAGGCAATGTAAAACTATAAGCCCAAAAAGAGCAACACTTTTCCACATTTTGTGACACTTTATGCAAGGACAATGTGCCTTTAAAAATTTCACTTCCACAATGAATATTACATCTACCACTAAGGAATGTCATTTATCATATTGTTTTGTTGAAGGTGGGTGTTTTTTCTATAGACACGACATGGTTGGCTAAATTAGATCAAAGCATGGAGTCAAAAATCAATGAATGATGTTTTACCATGGTTGCATGAAATGAAAAAAAATCAACAAATGAATTGTTATCCCAATTGATTGATGCTTTAGTTCTTTTAGAGCTTTTCTATAGAAACCTTTAATCCAAACTAAAATGTTGCATCAAGGTTTTGATTGAAGTCATAGATCTACGTGGAAAAGGTTAGTTGAATGTCCAAATCCCAAAGCAAGTATTTGTTTCTATTGTCACTCTTGTAATAAATATTTGTCTTATAGTGGAAATCTCAAGGGCTCTAGAATGGAAAGACTAACATATTAACATCATCTTTATTGTCAATTTCATAAATGATTTTTTGTCATGTTCTAGTATTTCCACTTCATTGAATGAAAAAGGCACAACAACAACATCAATTTTTTTCACAGAGACATCTTCCTCAAATATTTTCTCATTATGTTTATTAATCCTAGAAAATCTCCACTAAATTCTTATGTAACTTTAATGAAAAATTAATTTAAACATTTACAAAGTCATCATCAAATCATGTGATGCCATTCTACATGGAGGTGGTGGAGAAAGATGATGAAAGTGAAACGTAGTTTTTTAGATAGGAGTTTATTCTATTGATAAATGACAAAAAATAGTATATATAATATGACAGACACTTTCCAGTTAGGGAATTCTCATATGGAGAATGCCTCTAGTGTAAAAAATATGCAAGTATGTGTCAATTATGTTCTAATTATGTTTAATTAATATCATGAATTCTAATTTTGCAATAATTGACTTTTTGTGAATTCTTATTTCATTCTCTTTTTAATATTTAATGTTGTTTATCTAATTAACATACATAAAAAGGATGAAATAATGCAACATGTGGATATTTTGATTTAATTAAATTCCAACATTAATTACATAAATAATTTTAATGCTTCTCAAAGTGACTATTGATCTAGTAAATATCAAAAACATAAAGGAGAATTACACTTAGCTAATTTTGTGTGGATATGGGAGACTCTGGGTGGTTTGAGTGCAGAAATAGCTAGATCTATGAATAAAAGTGCTTCATTACAAGAACTGTAACATGAAACTAACTTGGTCAAAACCGTACAACTAGGTCTAATAACATATCTGTATGGTCCTTGACCTTTCTGTACGGTCTTATACCTACTTGGAATCTAGGTCTTAAAAATTCCTGTTTCTTCTCATAATTGTAAATGTGTGTCATTATGTGTCGGTCTTCTTCACTCACCTTCGGAATGGATTTTTAAACTCTATGCCCAAACCCTAAAACCCTTGTAGTGCAAGGAGTTCTTGAAAAACAAATTTATGTGGGTTATGGGAACCCTTGTGCACTACTAACATTTCCACTACTATGAAGAGGGATTAAACCACATGTCATTCTCCTACCATGTGATATCTACCATAGTGCAATCAAACTTGATAATTGTTATTTGATAATGCTTCATTTGAGTTTCACTTGCTCGAATACTTGGGAAGGGTCACTTTGCTTACTTGCAGGATGAATATGGGGACTCCTAAACCTATAATGAAGAATTAAGAACTATAAAGGGCACTACCCTAATGGATGTGCATGAGTTATTTCATCAGCATAGGGAGTTTGGAGTGCCTTTTGTGCGTGATTTTACATGCGGACTTCTGAAAGTGCCAAGTTTTTAAAACAAGGTATGATTTACTTGCTTATATATGCTTCCAAATATAATTATGTCATGAAAGGAACCAAGGGGGGATATAAGTCCATATGAATATGATAGAATTAAAATTTTAGTGCAAAATGTGTTGGTCCAAAACTGGTACAATAGGGTCATGATTGATATTTGTACAATATTGACCCAAAACAAAATGGTTTTGACACGAGGGAGAAAAACATATTTTAACTTTATAGGTATAAGAATGGATGTTTCTAAATGTATTTTATGTATGTTAAACCTTAGATATTGAATGACATAGAATTGTGCAAAGATAAGAAAGTGCATCCGAAGAGCTATTAGGGTGTGCTAAGAAAGAGTGAGGAGAGTGTATTTACACATGCAAATGTGTAATATCAAGATCAACAATTTCAAAGGGTATATTTCCAAATTTGAGTGTTTACATTTTCCCCTCTGTAAGTGTGAAATAAAAATTACATGCTTGAAAGGAAAAGATACCTTAAGTGTGTAGACACATTTTTTTTTCTTCGCAATAACTTTCTTTATAGTATCTCATTGTGTTGGTGTTGACATGCTCCAAAATGAAACTTGCAACACAGAGTGTAGTCAATGCCCAAGATAATAAATTTAACTTTAACTCAAAATGTAATGAAAGTACCATAAATTAAATGTGTAAAAAAATGATAAAAGAGATATAAAACATGAAAGGAATACACCTATTTTTTGTAGGGAATTTTCTCACATTCTTGTGCCTTGGAGATTATGGATTTGCTGAACTCTATGAAGAATTGGGGTGATCAATCCCCAATTTGTTCTGAGGAGAGTTCTATGTGTTAAGTGTACTAACCCAACACACAAATGTCAAAGAGAAGATAACCTAAAAGAGAAGGAACTAAAGCACCCCAGGAGGAATATGTATCAAATTCATTCAACAATTATGATATCTTCCCCTTAAGTGCAAAGAGGATAGGAAAGTTTACCTATGAAGAACTTAGTCACTTCAATCTACCTTTCCATAACCCCATGGACCACACCACTACAAATGGATATATGCCCAATTTTGTAATTTAAGACACATAATAGAAAAGAGAAATAAGTTTCTCCCATAGTCTTTCCATGTGTCATACAACTGAGTATAAACTTAATAGAATTGATTGCATGATGAAATATGAGTGGAGAAAGGAGACTTATGCCCCCAATGTGTCCAAAAATTGAAGACAAAACTGAGTATCATAGAGAAAGAGAGAGTGAAATACTTCATTCCCCTAAATTTGTGCTAAATTGAGTCAATTTGAGTATAAAACCATATTAAAATGTTGTATCCGTGATGAAAAACATGAGATTGTTGAAAGATATGTATAAAATTCCCCTAGGAAAAATCATATAATAGGGTCATAACCATACATACAATGCTAAAAAGGATGTATGTTTCATTACATTGCTACAAATTTTGTTTATTTTTTGGGTTTGAGTCCAATTCTTAGTATAATTTTTTCTACCTCTGCATATGTTTATGCCTATAAAATGGTTATGTTTCCTAGAAATGTTAAATGAACCCTATATGTTTTCCTTCTCTTTTGAGGTGTGTGCTATGAATAATTTGAGCACAAGGCTCAAAAGAAAAGATAAATACCCATATTTGAGAAGATGAGAATATATATATCCTTTGAAAATTTTATGTGGTGGCCATAAAGAAAAATTATACCTACAAAGGGGGATGCACATGGTATAAAAAATGGTGCAAAATAAGAGAAATAACAACATGAAGCATGATAAAAATAAATTTTTTAATGCGACAAAACAATAGTAGCAACAATAGATTACCATGTGTTAGTAAAAAAAGTTCATACAATGTAGAAACAAGTGCAAACATGTTAAACACTTTTACACAAAAGGTGAAATTATTGCAAACATGGAGACCCACATTGTCGTAAGACAATCAAGGCAGTGAGATTGCATTTTCATAATAAAATGGGAACCCACAATTTCACAATACAATCAAGGCCCTTAGGCCACAATCAGAGTAGAAAAACAAGCATACACACACAACTAGCAATCCTGTATGAAAATAAAGTTTATCTAACTATGAGATGTGAAAATCACATAGAGTATGTGATAGAAAGGATCTAGTGAAGCAATATTGTAAGCGTTGCATAAGACACATGTGTTATTCATGTTAGTCCAAAATATAACAAATAAAAAATATATATGTCACCAATCATGATGAGGAAATAAATGAACTATAATGGAAATATAACACCTATATGTAGTATGCAAAAAGTAGATTCCCCTAGAGGTTAACACTCTTGGTAAAGGGAATTCCAACACTTATCATTGTGTATCATTGTGTGTGTCCTGCATCATGCTCAATATACCACATAAATGTAAATGTGTAAAGAAGAAATGTTATATATCAAACCAAAGTAAACAACATGTATAATGTAAAGTGAAAACAATGTATGCTATAAAAACTTGATGTATTTTTTTCCAATTTTGTGTTTTTGTAAATAGGGCATAGATGAAAACCTGTTTTCCGAAGAGAAGTAATGGTGATCTAAATTCCCACGGGGAGGGAATAATAAGGTGCACTTAAAGGATGGGAAGCAAGATTCCCCCAGTGTGTGAATGCAAAGTGAGGTTTGGGTGTGGAAAAACTCCCTCAATAGTCAAATTGAATATATAAACAGAGTGCGTCATCAAAAAATGAGAGGGAAAATATCATGAAATATCCTAAGAGAATCATATGAGGAGGTGAAATAACTTCCAAAGATGATAGAGGGTCTAACCTCAAATGTTTTATAGAGTGCATGAATCAATTGTAAGTGGAACCATGGTGCTGATATGTGCCGAAAAGGGTTTGTGAGGAGAACCAGAAATAGTAGAGAACTAACTAGAATGTGATGTGTTATACCTACGGGGTGGACTAGAAGAATGAGGAATCCTAGAATACCCATGAGAAACTATAGATAAATCCATAAATCTATAATACCTATGTAAAGTCCTGTGAGTTTTTGAACCACTAGAGATAATGTGTGCAAAAGAAGTCATAGGAGGAGACCTAGAGGCCCTAGAAATGTGTGATGTAACATGTTCAAACAAAGGCCTATCAAGGGACCTAGAACTATATGATTCTGCATGTGCAACCAAAGTCCTATCATGAGACTAAGGAGGGCTAGTGCTATGTGAATTAATGTGTGAAACAATAGATATATTCATAGAGGCACTAGGAAGAGGGATAAAAGCTATAGAAGAACTAGGCATGTTAGGAGATAAATACCTAAAAGGAATACGTAGAATAGTGAATACCTAATATTGATAAATAATCTTGATACATTGATGAATGATGGATGGAACATACCTAATAACATGTAGCTAATGGAGACCTAGATGAAATACTCTATTATAAACATATTTAGCAACCAAGAATTAAGTTTGTGTAGTGATAGAACCAGCTATAATGGGTAGTGTAATATGTCAAAATGAGGACTAGAATCAAGCACACGAATCTCAAAAGAGATATAAGGAGACTATAGTAATGTCCATACACAAACATTATCTTTTCTATGTGGAATAACATAGACACCCCGAATAGAGTCTGATGAATAGATATGGGAATATATAATATATTATAGATAAGTGAGTCATCTATATTATACTCATAAAAAGAAACGATCAATGTAAAATATGATGTGCGAGTAATAGTGCTTATTGTAACATCAATAGGATGATCATAAGAAGGTTGTGGTGACACCACACGATTATTGTTATGAACTTCTGAAGTAGATGTGTCATAATTATGTTTAAGAATTGGATCATTGAATATTTTCAACTTAGTATTGTTATTAGTAGGCTTAGAAGATTTAGTGGGTCATCCCATTTAATTGCATTAGAGTTTGTAAGATCATGAATAATGTATCATAACTTAAGACATATATCCATAGAGTGACTGATACATGTATGACAATCACAATAAGCATTATCATTGAATATATTACTTTGAGGCTTTCTCGTATCAACCTCAAATAGTGGAGGGAGATACATGATATTGTACTCAAGTAATTTTTGTAAAACCATACGGGGAGGAAAAGGTAATTGTGTAAATTATTATCATGTAGGTTGTACTTGTCTTAGTAGGTAGAGAAATAACGTTGACAGTGTCTTTAGAAGCAACTTTAGGGTCATTAGATTTTTATTTGAAATTATATTTTCTTTGAAACTTGGCATTTGATGGATTAGGGGAGCTAGCAATATACTTGAGTTTATTCATGTGCAATATATTAGATTCATGTTCTTTAAATTTATGACATAAATGGTCAAACGATTGAAACTTATCAAACATGACCAATTATTGTAATGGAGGAAGCAAGCTTTGAACAAAAAGTTCTTGTAACTCACTATCAGATAATGTGTTGATCATCTTAGTAAGAATTGTTTAATAACATAAGACATAATCATTGATATGATCATAAAATATTTGTTTGAGTTTGGACATTTGTGCATAAGAAGATGAAAAAGAGTGAATGAAAGATGAGAATGAATAATGAGGAGTGTATGATAGAGATTAGAAAGCTAAAATAAGACTTGCAGTGGTTAATATAAAGAAGATAAGAGGCAAATCCAGTTTTGGGATGGAATATGAAGAAGAGAGTGCAATGGCCTATACAATGACTTATAGAAAGAAGAATGAGGCAAATGAAGGCATGGAAAAGAGAGGAAAGAAAGAATAAAATATGCATAGAGGTCATCTTATGCCATTCAAAAGTGGGAATGATGCTTGGTGAAGATGAAGAAGAAACTAGTGGAGGAAAAGAACGTCTTGAAGAAGATGAAAAAGTATTGAACTGACAAAATGGCTAAGAATGGAAAACACACAGAAGATTGAGGCACACAAGTGGGGCACATGAAAACACACAAAGATCCGGTTGAAGTGGCATGTGGCCAGTAAGATTGATTCATGACTTAGCTGATTTTTCATGTTACGGGCTAAAAATAGAAAAAAACGAGTTAGAGTGTGGATCACACAAAGGAGAAAAGCAGATGACTTGATGGCCAAGTAAAGGATATTTTTGGATAATGAACATGCGGATAAAATACATGCATGAAGGCTATAAATAGGATTAAAGAAATTTTTATTTATAGGATGATCTATTATTAGTTGTTAAGAAAAATCACGCATGTTGTCTATTTTTGGGCATGCATATTATTAGGAGTGTGCATGGGTGGTGAAGGGAAAGTACCCACCCCTATATATACCCATTGTACTCCTTTGTTGAGATACCATGTTATGTTAGTGGAGTTATGCTTTGATGTCTCAGGCCTAGGGTTTGATATTGGCATGCATGGATTAGTGTTTTGTTATACTAGTTATGTATTCAACTTTTGTTATGTAACGATTTTGTTATAATGGATTATTGTGGATGGATTATGGTGATTGATATAACTGAACATGGTGATTTAATGATGTAATTGATCTTAGTTATTGTTTGATATGTCATGATTCCTTATTATATGTGTTTCCAAACTGAGTTTATGCAATGGTTAAGTATACTTGATTGAGTACTTGGTTAACTATCATGGTAATTATGCATGCTAACATATTGACAAGAAAACACAAGGGAGGGACCTGGTAGCTACACAAACTTTGAGTGAGCATTGAGTTCAGGTTGAATGAGGTTCCAACGTACATAGCATTCTATTGAAAATATTGAGACTACATTTTGGTTCCGTTTTTGGGACATATTTTCAATTTGTATGCTAATTTTGTTTTGTTTTGTTGTAATAAGCATGCTTGCATGTAGGAATTTGATTGCTATCTATTAAGTTCATACGTAGAGGACCATACATACTTTTAGTGTGGGGTGAACCAGGTGCATATGCGTAAAGAGGAGACTTGTTAGAGTTGGAATTTATAATCAGATGGATGCGCCGAGGGAAAGTTGATATCGGTACATTGGTGAAGGTGTGAAATTAGGATGCTCTCTGAAAGATGTGTGCTAGAGAAAGGTGTTACATGTACTGAGAAGGATGGTGATAATAAGAATTACTCAGATTGAAGACCACGCGATGATGAGATTGCACTGTGTAATGTGAGGTAGGAAGCAACATGATGGACTACTTATTGAAAAGCATAGAGGAAATATGTGTAGTAGCATAGGGAAGCATGTGTGTGGATGCCCGTGGCTTGGAATTAGTATGCATGCAAAAAGGTTACTACCGTAGTGTGTAGAAGAAAGTAGAGGAAAAAGCGCGAAAAATTAGAAAAACATAATTAAAGCTGCGGCACAGTGGTAGTTAGGGAGAAATAAATGTGGGATATTTTTAGAAATCTATAAAAAGGGAATTGAATAAGGTTTATTATTTACCTTTCCTTGAGAAGAACTTTAGTATTGAAGAATTGAGTGCGCACTTGAGAAATTTTAAGTGAATTAATGTGAATTTGTGAAGAAGATCTGTAAGCAACCCAGATTGAGTGAGATACATGTCCGTTTGAAGAGATCCTTTAGGTGGAAGTTTGAGGCTAACAGGCATAGAGGTTTGGATTCATGAGAAGGGGTTATGAGCTAGGGTTTTACAGAAGCATGAGTTCAAGTTTGAGCTAGGGCATGTTATTTGTAGACAACGACAAATCAAGGAGGGTAAAAAAGTAAAGTGTTAACATGAACTAATTGGGAGAAAGATTTTAGACACTTAGAGCATGACTGTGATATAAGAGAAGTTAGAATCTTGCACAGACAATAGAAATGACACCCAAATGAGCATCCATTACGGCAAAAAAGGGCAAGGGAAAGAAGAAGGAACCATAGGTTGAAGTCGAGGAATCATGCAAGGAGAGGTTTTCTGAGATGTAATATCTAGAAGGAGTTATCATGGGGCACGTTTGGGAGTCCCATGTTTAGAAGTGCAAGGTGAGTGACTATAATCATCGCTTTAGTGCAAACGAGGGCCAAATAGAGAGCGAGTTAGTGCAGAAGACCAATCAGAGGGCGGATGATAACAAACCAATTTATGATGATAAAGGGTACAAGATTTTGGAAGGCACAAGATTACTTCAGATTTATGAGTTGCCTTAATTTGGAGAACCAGAGTGCCTCTATCAATGGATCATGTTGCGGGTCTATGAGGATTTTTTCTACTTTGTAGGGAGACGGGTGCGTATTAACACACCAATGATTGGAAAGATTACAGGGTTACACAACTCAGGTGTTGAGATTTCTAATGACTTAGATGAAGAAGTAGGAGTGGAGACCACAACGGTGGAGATGAAGTATCAAAATAGAGGGCGCACCATGGATGTATCCAAGATCACTGACCCTATTGTCAGGATTTTCATGCATATGTTCACCAAGATTAATGTGTAGGAGATATGGGGCCAAGTGAATAAGAAGTAGCTCCATATTGCGAAGAAAATGGTAGAAGGGACAATGTACAACCTTGCTACTTTCATTGTAGAAGGAATTATTAAGGAAGAAGAAAAGGGCAACATGATTTTGTGGGGCCCGATCCTCCTATCAATAGTGTTCATAGAGATTGGAGTTCTAGATGGCCCCAAGGAAAAAATTTGGAAGTACCACTGGGGAATAAGTCCTTTTCCAAACACTTCACAAATTATACCTGAGATGAAGTCACTAACGCCTATAAGATGAGAGTAGATATGTGGTATAGGAAAATGCATGAGGCATTTGATCATGAATGGCACATCTTGAGAAAATTTCCCTCGGTCCTTGATGGAAAGTAGAATTTTGTAGTTTACCAACATTATTGCATCAGAAGGTTCTATATGAATATTGACAAGAAGAGTCCATGGTGTAAGTTACTATATGCCTTCACAACACACTACTTCTAAGCATCGGTGAACCATTTTTCAGACGTGCAAAATTTGAGGTTTGATTCTGATAAGGTAGACTGTGACTATTACATGCTGCGTAATACCTATGTGTATCCAAAGAAGGCAACCTACATTGAGACCATGATATCAGATGATATCACTATCAACTCCATGACTTTGGCAATTGGAAATGAGGAAGCAATGAAGGTATACATATATTTGAAGCCCATATTGGTCAATGAAAAATATATTGAAGATGAGTTTGAGGTCGCAAAGCCACCAAAGGGAAGATAAATAGTTGGAAATTGTAGACAAAAAATCATGCACTTTAGACATTATTTAGGCTCGGTTTCATACTACTATTTAGAGGGTTTTTGAGTGAAGAAAGTACTAATTAACCCCCATCTCTTGCCCATTTTTATTTGATTTCTATCATCATTCCCAACCTCCACCACACATATGCCCAGTTAGTTTTTATTATCTTCCATCATTTTAGCCATGACTGGGGCACCCAAGTTAGTACTGGGGTGCCCATGCGCGCCCTGGTCCTACCATGGGCGCTCTGATCCTTTTTGAACTTTCCCTCCACCTTTTGGGCACTTTCTAGATGTTTTAGCTTCTTATCTTTTTGGTGGTCAGCCATTTCAAGGTTAATTACGAAATTAGATCAAGATAACCATATAAATATAAAGTTATGAGACCATAATGAGGGACGAGGCACTAGTCACTACTATCATCTACCTAGAGTTACATCCATCTATTGCATTGGAGATCATTTTCATCCACATTGCTCCATCACAAGGCACAAAGCTAGGACATCTGCATCACACATAACATAAGGGGATGATTCTATTCTATTTCATGCACACATTCTATTACATTTTCTACACATAACTAGTTCGCTAGATCACAAAGTGTGACTCGCACCAGAGAAACCTAGGGCATGTTTCACACACACACAAAACTATATTTTGGTCTGGAATGTAGTGAAATGCTCATTTAGTAAGACCACCAATGTGGCAGATAAGGTTAGTTTGACCCTTTCATATGATTTTTTATTTTTTAGGAATTGATGCTTGTTTAGGGTTTTGTAGGTCTTCCTTTCATGTCGGACTAGCAATGACACCTGACATAGTATAGAGGATTTGATGTGACACACAACGAGGGTTTCATACCACTTACCAAGCCTGTGAAGATCTGTCCCAGATATTTTACACAGACCAGGGTGCCCATTCTGTAGACCAGAGTGCTCGTAGGCACCCTAGTCCTTATCTAGGTGCCCCGGTCTAGAGAATTAGCCCAGATCCATCCTTTTCAAGGATCATGCATTATTGTTTCTATTCCAGATTCTATAGTCACCTTTGCGACACAGTCCCATGAGAATATTTTATTTAGATGAGTTATTTCCTCTTCTCTCTTACACATTAGGTTTAACACTTCCTTTTTCATAGTTTCTTGGATCATCTTTGCATTTATTTACAACATCTATTTACTTTATTTACGTTTGTTTATAGCTTATATTAACTAATAAATATAATTACATTTTTAGTTAATCATTTTTGTGAACCCTACATTTCAACGCTTCCTTCCTTCACGCTTTTAGGATCTTCACTCATAGTTTCTCATTCTTGGGTTTATTCTCTTTTCACTATGGCTCACTCTCATACTGATTTTACCGAATAACATCTTAAGGCCATTAATGATTATATTGTTGAGCACCCTCAAGATCCAAACTTACTTTTACATGTGGTTTGTGAGGAAGCTACTAATTTGGTGGAACTCAACACTTTTGTGTCTATAAGAACTTTTGTTTCCACTCAATCGCTTGCTTCCACTCCCCCTATCTCTACTATTATGGTTTATGTTACTACTCCTAATAATCATTTTACACCACCCTTAGTTTCTCATGTATGACAGGTTTCATCCATTGGAAATAAATACTTAACTTCTCTTTACCATGACCTTCAAGCTCAAATCTGTAAGTTGGAACAAGCTACTTTTCACGCATCACCATCTTTAGATTCCACCTTATTGTTGAACACTCCATTCACACCCGCTATCTCTACTTACTCACTTCTTCCTAGCTTTGTCACCCCTATACCTACCATTTTCAATGGGCATGAAGCATCTTCGAGTTTTTCATGTAGCTTGTCTAGATTTTACTGATGATCATATTCTCTTAGTTAAGCTATTCCCTTATAGTCTCCATGACTACAAGATGCATTGGTTTTACAACCTACCTTTTCATTTGGTAACTTCATTCATGCATCTATCCGATGTCTTTCTGAGGCATTTCTCCATCAATATCAGCTCTAAGATCTCTTAAGCTTAGTTAGCACAATTTAAATAGGGATCAAATGAACATTTCAATAACTACATTTTAAGGTATAAAAATAATCTTGCTAAGATGAACAATGTTCTTGTGGACTTTGAGCTTCAAGAATTTTTTATCTGGAGTTTTTTACCACCTCTCTAAGAGAGCATTCTCTTTGAAACCTCTCCTTTATTTGATCAGATCTTCTATACTCTTAAGCTTTGTGAGACAAAAATCTTATCCATAGGAAAGATTAAGTACTAGGAACAAGGTTTGTCTTCCACTCGTTTTAAAAATAAGGTGCCATTAAAACCATCTATAACTAATCATACTAACACTAAGATCACTATCAATACCATTACTCCTTCTAAAGAGACTCAATCACAACAGCCTAGATGTACTCTTAACAACCTTCCAATGGCTCCACATCTTATATTGAAACAACTTCTCGACATCAACCTTATTACTCTTCCACCACCACTTGAGTTAGACCCATCATGACCAAAAGGTAGGAACTACAATGAGAACTTCTGTAGTGATTATCATCGATGTGTCAGACATTCAAAAAATAGATGTTTCAAACTTCGTATAATCATCTAGGATCCAATTGATGATAACAAACTAGAGTTGCTAGAGTCTGTTAACTCTACACTGAGAAACTATAAGGGTAAACTCAAGATATTTAATAATGAATTTCAACCACGTGACAAGAAGACATCCAATTCTTCTGCTAATCATACGTATCATGTGGTACCCCCTCCTAAATCAGGAACTCTTGATTTCTTAGTTGCAAACACTGATGCTTCACCACCAATCATTTATTTCTCTACCGTTGACTATCATGTAAATTTTACATCTAATTATTTTCATATCAAGGCGTCTCTTGGCTCGACCTCCATTTATAATACTAAGGATGACCCATCTTGGCCCATCAGTGCATGCTCTATCTCATTTCTCAAGGCTATCGGTCATCCTCCATTGCAAATTGAATTCCCTTTTAATGATCCATTTGGTTTTGTCAAACTATATGTTACAGTTGGTGCTCTTACACTGCTTGTGCCTTTCCTTGTTGGGAACATAGTTGATGACTGTCTCAATTGGATTTGTTACTCTCAATCTATCATGTCTATGAATCATTTACGACTCAAATTTATTCACAAAAATCAAGTTATTTCTATTGATGGTTCCCCTCCATCTACTCCATGGTCATCATATCCTCACACAGTAGATAATACACCACCTACTTCATCTAACACATCGCACTCTATGTTACTCAAAGTGTAGTCTATGCCTGTTTCACCTACTCGATCATCGTCTACTCGACTGCATCGTTTCGATAGTCTTACTCATCGACATAGGACCATTCCTAGGACATTCACTGCATCCTGATGTAGGTCCCCACCTCAATGAATTCCATGTGGATTATCATCATCTTTACACTCAACAATGCGTAGATCTCCATCACCAACTAATTTTACTATGCCACGAGTTTCATCATATGCTCATCCCTCACATGCACATAGTATTCATTCACTAGTATAGCGTTTGTCTACTATACCACTACTATTAGCCACAATCATATGCTTTTATCATCACATACATCGGATAAAGGACCTTCGTCCTTCAATATCATTATATATTTCATTCCTTTGTACATGCTTGGGGGGCATAATATATAACACACTCCCATCCATTCTAGCATCATTACATAGTACTACATCACACTCATAACATATACATCATATCTCATATTTGTATCATCATACATCCATTTCCTAACATATGCATATGAATTTCTACTTTAGCATTTTCATTACTCCTCATACATACTACTTCTAGTCTACATCATTTATTACATCTTATACATCATACATTACACATTATACTCATCATATGGTCATCTATCATCATTACATATACTACATTGTCTTCTACAAGTTGCACTCACTACCCTATGACACACTTTAGTTCCTCGGTCCATACTCAACTATCGAGGGTTTACAAATCAAATGGACCTTACACTCATCGCACATTTAATATTCGACATTTCATCATGCATAATTTCTAGCCTAGTGACATATGTTTTAGGCTAAATTGTCACATATTCTTTTGTAGTGGTATATATCTTAGGTTACATCACCACTCCCTCTTTTCATCTTGTAGTGATATACGCTTAGGGTTAAATCATCACTCATCCATTCATCTTATAGTTATATGCTTAGGCTAAATCATCACTTATACATTCACCTAGTCATGATATACGCTTCAGCTATAGGGTTCACACACACATTTTTGCTAGGTCACATCTCATCACTACACCTACACATTCATCACAGTGCATTAGAAATACACTTTGACCATTTCCCGATGATGCACTCTTGTTTACAGTTCACTCTTTACTGCTGAGGGAGAAAACTAAATGAACCTCACTGCATACATTTACATTCACTCGGGGGGCACATAGCTCCTATCACTCCATTTTGCATTCCATTCCATCCATCCACAACATACTGCATATTATGGTTTCTCCTACTCTTGCTTAATTTTGCTTGTTCATGGTCACTTTATTACACATGCTAGTTAGATTGATTGTATGCCATTTATCTATATCATCCACACATGCACGTTTACATATTTTTCTAGTTGTGATCATAGATACAAGTATCTTACATGTAACATGGATGCTCACCTTCTACCCTTTCTACACTAGTTGCTGGGGGCATCCACATTCATCTTTTCCAGGTGCTATTGTTTCATTTTGTACTTAGCACTTTACATTACTTGGTTATACACACTTGTGACATACTAATTATCTTTCTAACATGCTAATGGGTGCTTCATGTGCAATATTTGTTATGCAGGGATATTTTATTCCATACTTATTTGTTGCATTGTCTGTTACTGTTTGTTCTTATATGTGGGCATTTCCCTTTATTGGTGTGCACACTTGTTTGTTTTTATGTAGCCATGATGACCTTTGCATGGCTTGCGACATAGTGAGTGATGTCCTATGTTTGTAACCCACTTGGTGTAACTTATTTTTTCTTCTTGCGTGATTACACTACTTTTCTTGGTAGCTTTTACATTGTTTGCATAGATTACACATTGTCTTTTTAAATGCATGCTTGTTCATACTAAAAATTATCTTTAGCTACCCATCCTTGTTTGTGTGAGCCTTAGTTTATATGAATCACATTCCCTCCCCCTGCAGGGCAGAGTTTGAGAGTACACTTGGTTGGTCCTCTTTTGGGGCCACATTCTCCTATCAACAATGTCATATACACCTCCAAAGAAGGGGGGCATCATTTGGGGTTTTACAGTCTACACATCACGTTTACACTGGTTCAGTTCAGTGCAGTTTCCACCATTGGAATTGTGGGTTTACATACATTGAGTGAGTTTAGACCAGTCTACAAATTCCATGCACAATGGCTTTTATAGGACATGGAGTCCATATCATTATGGGAAGAAGTTATAGGATTGGAGGTTACAATGGGTGAACCTTGCTACACTACTTCAGCCAGTGGCATCAGATCATCCAAAAAACCAGAACAATACAAAGATATCTTCATACATATTCAGGGAAGTAGTTAAAGGTTAGAGGACACAAATCATTTCCTCCCTATATTTCTTTGGCCTATGGCATCAAATCTCCCAAAAAACCTCGAAAATATAGGATATCCTTCTATACTCTTTCTCTTGAGATGGATCAGGTGCACATGTTCCATTTACACTTTTCATTTTTCATACTTTACTTTTACATACATATTTTACATTGCTTTTTTACACACATATACATACATATTTGACTACTTGATCATTTTCTCCTTCCACGTCCAACTGTATGAGAAATAGGCAGTCAAATGGGGGAAAAAACAACAACATCAACAACAACACTTTGTGGTATCACACTTCACATACTAACCATGAAGGTACACTACACACATCAAACTTAGCACATACGTTCCGACCTAGGTTCACTCTCAACACTTTTTTTAATTTACACATTTTCATCTTTAGTTTCCATGCTCCATCATCTTTTTGTCATTCCATGCTTTTGTCTAGTCCTTCGGCATGCCTTCTTTATTACTCTACATCAGCATTAGGTACACATCTCTATTTAATTTATGTTACCAAGCTTTCCGCTCACCAACATAAAGTGGGGCCCATTATTTAGTCCTGGTATCATACTACTATGTAGAGGGTTTTTGAGTGACGAAAGTACTAATTAACTCCTATCTCTTGGGCATTTTTATTTGATTTCTATCATCATTCGCGACCTCCACCACACATATGCCCAGTAATTTTTCATCATCTTATGTCATTTTAGCCCTGACCGGGGTGCCCAAGATAGTACTGGGGTACCCATGGGTGCCCTGATCCTTTTGAACTTTCCCGCCACCTTTTGGATACTTTCTATCCTTTTTAACTTCTTATCTTTTTGGTGGTCATCCATTTCGGGGTTAATTATGAAATTAGATCAAGAGAACATTATAAATATAAAGTTATGAGACCATAATGAGGGACCAAACACTAGTCACTACTATCATCCACCTAAAGTTACATCCATATATTACATTGGAGATCATTTACATCCACACAGCTCTATCATAAGGCACAAGGCTAGGACATCTGCATCACACACAACATAGGGAAAGGATTGTATTTTATTCCACGCACATATTCTATTTAGTTTTATACACATAGTTAGCTCGCTATATCAAAAAGTATGACTGTCACTAGAGCAACCCAGGGCATGTTTAACACAAACACACATAACTACATTTAGGTCTGGAATGTAGTGTAGTGCTTAGTTAGTAAGACCACCATTGTGGTAGCTGAGGTCAGTCCAACCCTTTCATATGCATTTTTATTTTTTAGGAATTGATGCTTGTTTAGTGTTTTGTAGGTCTTCCTTTCATGTCAGATTAGTAGTGACATATGACATAGTATAGAGGACTTTATGTGACACACAACGAGGGTTATGAACCACCTGCCGAACCTATGAAGATCTGTCACAAAGATTTCATACATACCAAGGTACCCATTCTATAGACTAGAGCGCCCATAAGCACCCTAGTCCTTATCTAAGCACCCCAGTCTAGAGAATTAACCCAGATCTATACTTTTTGGGGCTCCTGGAAAGTCGTTCCTACTTCCAGATTCTCTAGTCACCTATGTGACACAATCTTGTGAGTATCTTTTATTTAGATGAGTTATTTCCTCTCCTTTCTTGCACATTAGGTTTAACACTTCCTTTTTCATAGTTTCTTGGATCATATTTGCATTTATTTATGACATCTATTTACTTTATTTATAGATGTTCATAACTTAGATTAACTAATACATATAATTACATTTTTAGTTAATCAGAACTGAACAAGATCACGAGGTCACTCCTCCGAAGTCAAAAGAGGAAGAAAAGAGTAAGGATGAGGTGGAGGAAGAGGAAGAGGAAGAGAAAGGGGATAGTACTACGCTTGACCATGAAGCCAAGGCTCAAGGAAAGATAATGCGCTAAGAAGAATACAATGGCACAAGGCCATCTAGACATGTAAAGTCACTAGTACCCTCACCACCTAAGCCTACTCCAGAAAAGATGAAGAGAAGGAGATGAAAGATGGTGCATAAGGAGGACACATAAGAAGAAGAGGTAGTTGAAGAACTCAACCATGAGAAGGAAGCAGAAGAGAAGGTACCACCAATCCATGACTTGGAGAAAGAAGGACATAGATAAGAGAACACCATGCATGATGTAAAAATGCATGAGGTCTATGAGATGCATCTAGACCACCTAGAGCATAAATAGAAAGATAAGGGATATAATATGTAGAAAAGGGATAAGGTAGAGGGTGGAACCAGTGTGTGGACAAGGAATGTGCAACATGTACTCACTTGTAGGCACACCGGTGGAAGGAGGAGGAAGGATGAGGTCATGGGTACACCTCAAGTAAACTATATTGATGACAAATCAAAGGTACTATGTGTGCGATTCCAGAGCAGTGTGGTGATAGAGAAGCTATATGGCTAGGAAGTCATTAATGAAGAAGGGGCATCCATGCATACAAGAAAGATGTTATCTTGGATCATGTAAAAGCACATGGATGAACCCAATTTTGAGATTACAGGTGACACATTTGCTACATGAAATTTGAAGAAGGTGCTAAAGAAACTATTGGCGGTAAGGTCAAAAGAGCTTACCGATGAGAAAACAAGAAACACTCTGAATAAAATGACAACAGAAGTGGCGCGTAGGAATATGGATAAGGAAGCTACCATTCGGACCTTGGTGGAAGATAAAAGGGATAAGGTGCAGGAAGTCCAACGAATCACTAAGGAGAAAGAGAAAGTTGAGAATCACATGAAGGCCATCCTGGACATGGTAGTCCACATCAAAGATGAGATTTTGGAGGTGCTCCCACGATTTGAGATACACTGGTTGCATAGACAATATATCATATCTAAGCAGACATGCAAATAAAAAGTGGATATTCTACCAGAAGAAATATACAAAACATGAGACATAAATCAACACCAGATTTAACGTGGTTCACCCAATGTGGGCTACGTCCACCAAGAAACAAGCCAATCTATTATCCAAAGCTTTGACAAGATATACAATGAAGATTTACAATCTTCCACACCTCTTAGATGTTCAATACTTTCTTCCAATCAAGCTTTTCTTCCATTCTCACCAAGAATTCTCTCTCACATAATTATCTTCTAATTATGATTCACACACTTACTTCTAAACCCTATCTTTTATGCTTATATAGTGATTTATAGACTTAGGGCACTTAGGCATGCAATTACAATCAATAAATCTATTTTAATGCTAAAAATAGATATAATTCCCGAGAGTTAATTAAAACTTCATCACACAGGTAACTGATGCCGGTTCTGGCTAACCACTGCTGGTTCCTTACTTGCCTGACCGATGCTGGTCTGCCTGTAACTGATGCCGGTTACTATATTTTTCAGCAAGTTCCAATTGCATTCTAAAATCAAGTAATTAAGCTTCACAACTTAACAATCTTCCACTTGGAGTTTAATTACTGCACCATTCCTATACAACGTCATTCTTAGATCCTTCCTTGGCTTTGTTTCTTCCTTTTCAAGTCTTAGATTCGAAGAACAATAGAAGTGGAGTATAGCTCCAACTTCTCCTTTGCTAATGGATTCGTTAGCATATCCACAAGGTTCTTGCTCGTATGAATATTTTCCAGATTCAACCGTCCATCCTCCAATACCTTCTGTATGAAGTGATACCTCAACTAAATATGTTTCATTCTCGAATGAAACAATGAGTTCTTTGCTAAATGAATTGCACTCTAACTATCACTAAACAATTTACAATCACTCATCTCCTTTCCCAACTCTTCCATTAACCTACTCATCCATATCATCTCCTTGTTAGCCTCTGTAGCTACAACGTACTCTGCCTCTGTAGTAGACAAAGCCACAACCTTCTGCAATCTTGAAATTCAGCTAACTGCCATTCCACCTACTGTGAAAATAGCCACGTAATGAAATATCCAAACCTCCATAGCATAATTACATGCTAGATGTCCCTTTCAAATACCTGAGTATCCATTGGACTACTTTCCAATGCTCTTTACCTGGATTAGCCATATATCTACTCACAACTCCCACTACCTGTGTAATGTCTAGTTTGGTACAAACCATAACGTACATGAGACTTCCAGTTGCTGAAGCATATAGCACTCGTGTCATGTATTTGACCTCCTCATGTGATGAAGGACATTGATCTTTGCTTAATTTGAAGTGTCCAGCCAAAGGTGTGCTAACAGGTTTTGCATTCTACATGTTGAACCTATATAACACCTTGTAGATATAATCCTCTTGAGACAAATACCATTTCTTGTTTTTCTTGTTTCTATGTATTTACATGCCAAGAATTCTTTTTACAGATCCTAAATCCTTCATAGAAAATGTGTGAGCTAGCTTTCTTTTAAGCTCACCAATGTCCTGCATACTAGATCCTGCAATAAGCATATCATCCACATACGATAAAAAATTTATATAGCTCCCATTTTTAAGTTTCTTGAAATAAACACAATGGTTAGATTCACATCTCAAGTAACCATGCTCATGCATAAAACTATTAAACCTCATGTACCATTGCCTTGGAGCTTGCTTGAGCCCATATAGGCTCTTTTTCAACCTGCACACTAATTTCTCCTTACCCTTGACTTCATACCCAAGCGGCTGCTGCATATAAATCTCTTCATCCAAATCACCATGAAGGAAAGCCATCTTCACATCTAGTTTCTCTAAATGCAAATCTTCTACTGTAACTAAAATCAATACAATATGAATAGAATTCATCTTAAAAATAGGAGAAAATATTACACCAAAGTCAATACCTACTTTCTGTGCAAATCCCTCTAATACAAGCCTTGCCTTATACCTTTTCTGTCCACCTTCTTCTTCCTTAATCCTGTAAACCCACTTGTTTCTGAAATGTTCTCTTACCTGCTAGCAACTTAACCAAATCCCAAGTCTGGTTTTGTTCCAAGGAGTCCATCTCCTCATCCATGCCACGCTCCCACTAAACGCGAGTCTTATCCTGCATTGCGTCTTCAAAGCTCTCTGGTTCACCACTATCAATTAACAATAAACAAAATAGAGGTGTAAATATTTATGGAAGTTTACTTACCCTTTGTGACCTTCTCACAGGAGTTTGGGGTATCGGAGGCTCAATTTGGGCCTCCTGAACATTAGTATCAACCTCTAATAGTGACCGACACCGGTCATCTTTAACCGACGTCAGTTTTGCTAATCGATGCCGGTTCTGATCCTCTGTAACCATCGGTGGTTCATCTAACTGATGCCAGTTAGGAACTAACCGATCATGGTTAATGTGTATTTCTATAGGTGTTTCTTTAAAACCTGAGAGTTCATTTTCATCAATAAACTTCTCAATTTTCTCATCCTTGGGTACCAAAACTTGATCCTTGCACATTCTCTTTTCATTCCATTCAGCATCACAACTCCTAAATTTTTTAGAATTCTCTAAATCCCAAAAGTGGAAACCGAAATCACCAGATCCATAACCAATGAAAGTAAACCTCTTGGATTTTGCATCCATCTTTTTCTTATTTTCCCTATCAACATGCACAAAAGCTTTTTAACTAAAAACTTTAAGAAAAGATATATCTACCTCTTTTCCAGTCCAAAATTCCTATTTTATTCCTCCATCTAGTCAACTTGAAGTCCCATAGTTAATTAAATAAACTGCATTGTATGAACTTGCTTCTTCCCAAAATTGCAAGGGAAATCCAGAATGCATCCTCATACTTATAGCACATTCCATGAGTGTCATGTTCATTCCTTCTGTAACACCATTCTCCTGTGGTAGTTCTTGGAACCACCCTTTCTCTATGTATTCAATTCACTGAACAAGTAATCATTGAAATATTTTACTATAGTATTCACCACCATTTTTAGATCTAAGACACTTTAACTTTGAATTTGATTCAATATCAACAAGGGCTTAAAATATTTGTAAAAGTTTCAAAAACATCATACTTTATCTTTAAAACAATAAACCCATAACTTTCTTGTAGCATCATCAATGAAAGTAACATAATACTAGAATCCTCCATGAGAAGATACCTAAATTGGTCCCCACACATCTGAGTGTATAAGCACCAATTTATCCTCCTTCTTAGTTGCCCCAATTTTAAAAAATTTCACTCTCTTTTTCTTTCACAAAGACACAATGCTCACATGAAATCAAGATCTAAATATTTCAAATATGATAACTTAAACATAGAATTTAAGATCTGCATTCCTTTTTGACTCATATGACTGCAGCCAATTGTGCTAGATGCATAAACATATAAATCTAAATTAGATAATGCAGAAAAGGAATCAATAACACAGGTAAATAAATATAATGTTCCTACCATCTTACCTCTATTACCAAAAAAAAAGCACCCTTGGCTGACTTTCCAAGAGTCTCCCGTAGATAGTAACCATACAACTAGACTTCACCTAGTTGCCTTGCATAGAAATAAGATTCCTCCTAAGGCTTGGAACATGCCTCAAATATTTCACTACCCATGTATTTCCATTTTACAATTTTAGATGAACTTCCCCTTTATCAGTAATACTACAAGGTTCATCATCACCTGAATATAACATGCCCAAAATTTTCCTTGGACATAATTTCTGAAATAAACCTTATTAGGGGTTGCATGGAAAGAAGCTCATTAATCTAAAAACTATGATTCAATATCTATAATCTAAAGAAAAAATAAGATCATCTTGCATTACCTCTGACTGCAGACAATATTTTCTTCTTTAAATTTTTCTGGTTGTTTGATTCTGTTTATCCTTTGACCAACAATTTTTATTTGCATGTCCTTTCTTTCCACATTTCTAGCAAAGTAATTCATTTACCTCTTGGTTTATATCTGTTATACCTTGACTTTGATTTCCCATTAATCTTAACTCTTGGATCTCTCCTTCTTCCTGCACCTAATTTTTACATTTAAAGCATTTCCTAGATGATGATTCCTTTATACTCTTCTTGTGAATTTCTTCATTCAAGATTATAGTAACCACATCATTAAACTTCAAAATATTATTATCAGATGTTGTATTATTAGCAGCCACTACCAAGTTCTCCCAACTATCAAGAAAATAACATAAGAATAAAAAAAATTTCAATTCATCATCAAATGGTTTATTGCATCCGATTTTAATTGATTTATAATAAATCTGGAAATCATTCAAATGACTATATGCATATCCACCTTCATGCATATTAGAACTAAATAGTTTTTTCATCAAATAAACTTTATTTAAAGCACTAGGATTTTCATATAAATAAGTAAGATATTTTATTAACCCTACCATATAAGTCTCTTCTATAATATTGGAAGCCACAAATGCTGTCAAGCTCAATCTTATAGATCCCAAATCCTTTTTGTAAAGAGTATTCCATTCTTGATCAGTCATCTTCGTAGGTCTAGACTTCTCATCCAACGGTAAGTACAAATCTCTTTTATACATAGGTAATCCTCAATATGCATCTTCCATAATTGATAATTACGGCCATCAAATTTCTCTACCTTGTATTTTTTTTCTTTTTCCATTTTTGTATCTCTAACTCAATAAAAAAACCGTCTATGAGTAGATTTGTTAACACACAAAACCCTCAACCAAATCTCTGATACCATTTATTGGGGCTAGCACACTGGTTGTACAGATAATATATCAGATCTAAGAATACATGCAAATAAAAGTGGATATACTACCAGAAGAAATATATAAAACAAGAGATATAAATAAACACTAGATTTAACGTGGTTCATGCAATATGTCCCATGTCAACCAAGAAACAAGCCAATCTATTATCCAAATCTTTCACAAGATATACAATTGAAGATTTAAAATCTTCCACACCTCTCAGATGTAAAGTATTTTCTTTCTCAATCAAACTTTTGCTTCCATTCTCACCAAGAATTCTCTCTCTCAAAATTATTCTCACAATAATTATCAAAATTTTCAAGTTCTTATTAATTATTACTTATAAAACCTAGATTTTTCATGCTTATATAGTGAGTATACAAACTTATGGCAATTAGCCATGCCATTACAATCAATAGATCTATTTTAATTCTAAAATTAGATCTAATTCTCGAGAGTTAAATAAAACACTCATCGCACTGGTAACCAACGTCGGTTAGCTTCCTAACCGATGACTGATTCCTTACTTTCCTGACTGATGCCGATCATAGGTGACATATGGTGGTCCCTCCATAACTTATTTCGGTTACTGTGTTTTCCAGCAAGTTTCATGTTGCATGCTAAAATCTGAAGTAATTGAGCTCCACAACTCAATAATGGTAAACATGCTATATGGCTAAAAAAAAATCAATGAAGATAGTGGCATCCATGCATACAATGGAAATATGTTATCTTGAATCATTGTAAAAGAACATGGATGGACCCAATATATGAGATAGCAGGTGAAACAATATACTCAAATGAAAGTTGAAGGAAAGTGCTAGATAACTAATATTGGACAGTAAGGTCAAAAGAGCTTACCGATGAGAAAAATCATGCAACACTTACTCAAGAAATTGAGAACAGAAGATGGCATTTATCAATCTGGATAAGGAAGCTACAATTTAGACCTTGGTGGAACGAGAAAAATTCATTTGGTACTAACCCATTCCAATGGGTAACATCACAAAGGAGAAAAAGATTCTATAGATGAGAATCGCATGAAGGATCGTCCCCCACATGGTAGTCCATAGGTGACTTATGTTATTTTTATATTTATATTGTGTTTTTACCCACGATTCAAAGAGAAGTGTTAAAGTTACATATCCCTCAGTTGTTGCTTCATCTTGTGGAATTATGTCCACTTTGTTTGCCTATATGGATAAGCCACTAGTCTTTTCCACTGTGAGATAACTAGAGGTTTATGATTTCTCTATTTTTCCTATTTACAATCTAAAACATGATCCTAACACGTAATATCTGGCAATTTTCGTGGTAAATGTTGCTAACAATGCAGGATGCTTTAAAAAGGTGGTATGGTCATTTGACAATTTTCAAACCCACACTTGAAATTTACTTTCCTAGTCAATGTAAAATTTTCCACTAATAAAGAATTTCAACAATTGGTCAGCGCATAAATATTATTAATATCAATTTGATAAGGATTAGCTTGGTCAAGAAGAAATGCTTCATATACATTGTACAGCATACCTGGCTTGATTCCTTGAAGATTACTGAATGACATCATATGAAATAAGGCATTTCCCCCAGTTAGGGTCCCTGGTCAAAAAGGCTATGATCGGTATTTTTCATAGGAAGGATTATTCCTCGAAATACTAGTAGGAAATGATTAAAATAATTTGATATTTTTATGGGAGATAGACTTGATTTTTTACAAGAGTGGTTTAGGAAAATTGTTTAGATCCAGAGACACCTATTTTTTGTTAGGAAAACGTGGGGTGAGATGGAGAGAACCCTCAATAAGTATTTCCTTGAGTTGTTATAGCCATTTGAGGAGTAAAGTGCATGTTCCTAAGGGATATATTAACTTATGTTCAAAGGTATATTTAAGAGCCCCTGTAAATGATTTTTTCTTTGGAGGTCATTCATTCATTCAGAATTTGGAAAGATAAGTCAAATACTACTTCTTGGTGCAATAATAAGGATAGGAATATGAGTGTACCTAAAAGTGTGGGGTAATTGTCCATCAGTGGAGCTCAAAATATTTTAGTATGAATTTGGAACTTGTTTAAATGGTTTTAGATACCTCAAGGGATGCATTTAATATCCTAAAAATAGGTCAATGTTGTATTACAACTCGTAGGACCCTCCTCATGGTCCATGTAGTTAGAATTTTTTCAAAAACATTTTGGATTTTTGCTGATTTTCTTGCGCTACACACATATGGAAAAGTCAAATATGGCCAAAAGTATCCGATTTAAAGCTGAAATAGGTCTTTAAAATGCATGTTAATGGACTTAAGTGGGTCCTTTGGAGTAAACACCATATAATTTTGGCCCTCAATGAACATGCAGATGAATTTCTCCCAGGATGGAAAAACTATTCATAGGATTAAATCAAGTTTTCATTTATACGATTGATCTATTATTAGCACTCTTAATAAGATTGCATGCATGTAGTTTATTCATGCTTGATGTACGATTTCCAATTATATCCCAGAGTGCATGAAGGTGGTGACACGGGAAAGTCACCACCCCTATGATCTACACTAAGTTTTATGTTAACTCACTTAAAATGTAACTTAAGTGGTTAGAAACAAGCTATGTAAAGTGGACTTTAAGTTGGGTTGTCTGAGGCACATGGTTCATAATAAATTGACACACATGGATCAATGCATCTCTTGTACGTGTTATATCCCTTTTTCAACTTATGTTCCAAAATTCTAAGTGCACATGGGGGACATAAAAATGTTCTTATCCCTATCAATAAAACTTTTCATCACTTAAAAGTGACTGATCATTGGTGCTTTAGATGAGGTGTTATAAAGCTCACATGTATTGTACAAATTTTTCCCCCCTCCTTATTGTAGATGATACACCAAGTGACACATTTATGGAGATGGTGGAGTGTACCTGATTGTGTAACTTGGTTCACCCTATCATGGTAATTAGGCGTGCTAACGAAATCTTTAACCTCTTCCTGACCCGGGTTGAGGACTTGTTTGAGCCTAAGCATGGGTTAAGGTGTGTGAATCAATTCAGGGACTAACATGTAGGTGCTTCCACGTATTAAATTTTGGTATGGTTTTATTAAGACTACAAACAATTGTTCATGTGCAAGTGGATCCTATGTCAATAACCTTAGAAGAGTCTCATATCTCATTAGACCCCATGTCAGTTTGCCACTCTATTTTAAGTGTAAGATTCCTGTCTACAAATCAATGAACTTTACGAGAATGAAGTAGCCCATGTGCTTGTCATTCAGATACTATGTGACTCATTTTGATACATATATTTGGAAATGTAGTAGCGATGGTGGCAAAATGAATATGTTTATACTCATATCTACGAAAACATGAAAAATGTGAAATTTCCTTAAGAAATTTGGAACAAACCCCTCACATGTGGGTAAAATGAAAAATTTGTCGAGGAAAGGCATGCTTCAGTTCCATTTGTTGCAACATATAGGAAGAAAAACTTCTAAAAATAGTGAGGATCTTTCCTGTAAGAATCACTATCTATAAATATTAAGTAACTTCATCCTCAGTTCATTTATAAGATATGTCATTAACCCTTGAACATTAGGAAAACTAAAATAGTGTCCAAATTAAGAAACCGATCAGTATAAAATGGACTTCTCAAAATAGTACTATTAAAAATAGTAAGTATCACAGAGGATGGATGACATACAACATCCTCATCATTAGTCGCTCATGACAGGTGTCCTCATATCTGCTAATGGTGAAACCATGTGTGACTATGCGTTTAAATCATCAGTGTGATTTTTATATGGAAACAATGTGTTATTGAACTTCACATTAGTGGATGTATAGATAATGACAAACAATGTTTCAGTTTAAGCCATTGATTGCCATATGCAAAATGGATTTCAAATTAATCTCCTGAAGACACTATGAATAGGGTTACGATAGTTGAAGTAGAGACCAAGTTGCACCATCGTGATTTCACTGGTTTTGGGGTAATTCCTATTTGAAAACCTCTCTTAATCTCAGTTTATTGGTCTAACCAACATAGATAAACCATATCTATTGTCTAATGGTTTGTGACGAATCAATTAGAAAATCAAACAACTTCCTTCCAGTTTCTTTAATTATCCAAAATTAGAAAACCATCTTTTTCAAAGTGGTTTTTGATCTAACCAGTATAAAATCACACCATCACGAAAGTAGAATGCATGTACTGAATTGATGTTTTTTCCATGTTCGCATCTAAGTGGAGAGTCTGAATTTTATGGAAATGCAATGAATTAGTTGATCCATTGAGTAAATGAATAATTACTATTAGTACATTACTATTAAGTGTAATTCTAAACCATTATAATTAAATAATGTTAGTAACTTGTTATATAGTCTAAATTATATAATATACAACTTACAAAAAAAAATGGGTGAGTGAGTGTTGTAAGTTAGATCAATTGTTATAGTTACTTCCTATAATTTAGGAAGGATATTTCTTACCCGATTATATGGATGTATCTATATACGAATTGTTATTTACAGTATATTGAATATTATTCCCTACATAATGTTTATGGCATCCATGTTATGAATTACATTAAGGGGGTTTGATCCCTCACTAGCTTAACACACCATTGAGTCTAGAAGATTGTGTAAAAATGTTTCTCAAATAATGGAAATCTTACTTTGTCCTGGTTTTTTACCCCTCAGGGGGTTTTCCATGTTATATATGTGTATAATGTTATTTAAATTTATTGCTTATGTTTTAATAAATTATTTAAGTGTGTGATTTAATTTCTTGGACCACACATGGTACTAGAACATGGTTATACATGTTGGTTAATTAAATTAAATTAATATTTCTAAGGGTTGCAACCATTGGTGGTTGGTTACAACCCGTAAAATATCAATACCCCAAAAAATTGTCACATATCCTCGCGTGAAAAAGTGTTTAATTGGTGTGGTGAAAAACTTCTTCCCGGGAAATTTCCAATACATGTATGAGTAAATAAGGTTGATTTTTTTTAATTTAATTTGTATAGTTTCTAATGTGCAGGACAAAAAGTAAATTTACGGGGAAAATTCAAATTAAAAACAAGGTCTCCAAGAGAGAGACAACCCTCCTTGAAAATAAGGTTGTGAATTTTTTCATTGGTCGGATGACAAAGGGTTAATTTGGAGACACTTTTTATATGGTGGAATAGTTTCATTCAAAATCTACGCAACAAGAAAATTACGGCACAAAAAATACAAAGATCTCAAATATGACTAACATATTCACTTAAAAACGATAGAGTAAATGAAAAACAAATGTTTAGATATGCTTTATAAATAATATTTAGTATGTTCTTGGATTGAAAATGATTTTTTTTTCATGGCTGACTCAAAATAATTATAGTGTTAAAAGATGAATGAGTTAGATGTTAATATAACATAAAAAAGAAAGGATTATAACTGTTTACAGGTTTTGCTTTTGCTTCTTATTTGTTTACTCAAAATAGAAGTGACGTTCTGTTGTGGCATGAAAGATTAGGTCATGTTAATTTTAGGAGCATGTATGAAATGTCTAGACTTAACCTAGTTTTTGGTATGCCACCTATCTCTTATGAAATGTGTGAAGGGTGCTTACGTGGTAAGCAATCACCAAAACCATTCCTCAGTCATCTTGAAGAAAACTCCTCATAATATTTGGAACATGGCCATAGTAATCTTAGAGGACCTTTAAAAATTCCTCCCTAAATGATTAAGTGTATGTTGTTATTTTCGTTATTGATTATTCTTGCATGATTTCGTCATTATTTTAGATGTGTTATCTATCATTCTTATCACAAAATTAAAAGGCTTAAAGTAGATAATGGATATATATATATATATATATATATATATATATATATATGTTGATAAAACACTTCTAAACTCTAAATCAGTATATGATTACTAAAAAGAGTATTATATGCATATCAAATGACACTTGAGGATGCTTTTGTGATTTTATTGTAGATTTCCAATACTGATTGCATCTATATTTTTTTCAAGATTAAAATGTTGAAATTGTTATTTAAAAAATTCAACATATTAGTGTTGGTGAAATAATTTTTCATATGGAAAGTTATTTGTTTCCAACAACTCTCATTGGGCTATGCCCCTCCTTCTTGTGTATGGGGAGGATCCCATTATTGAATGTAAACTATCTTAATTCTATCTACTATTGTGGGGTGGCGAAGTAGGTCGGGGATCACACAGGAACACTTCACTAAACCTGTGGCAAATTGCTTGTATGGAGTAAAAGGGAAGAAATTTCAGCAATGAGGGGTGAAGGAGAGAAATTAGGAAAGGGAAGGTTATTGCTGTGAGTAAGCAATTGCAGGGTTCAAACCTAGTAACTAGAGTAGTTCAACATTCAATTAATGGAAGAGAAACCATGAAGCATCTAGTGAGACTAACAAACCAGAGACACACAATTATTTAGGTTAATTTATCAAGGACATCAAGATCCTTCTTAATTTCCATACTTGAAAAGTTACAAAAGAGAGAGAGTAGAGGAAAAACATGACCAAATGAAATGAAATACTATAGCTTTTATTTCTTGTGTTGGTAATATAAAGTTCAACATCCAAACCACATTTCACAATTGCTACATAGTATAAATTTTCAAAATATAGGATCCCTTGGAATGGAGAAGCCATTCCAATTTATATCCTTGTGAATTGCCTCCTCATCTACCTCACATGAATCTTCATGTTCCTATTCCCTTTATGACCTTTAATTTTCCCTTAGAAGAGACAAATTAAGTAACTCTCTTATAATTTTGAGAGAATACTTTTACAATTTTCAAATATTGTCATTTAAGTGAATAGGAAAAAATACCATGACTGCATACAAAGAAGAATTAGAAGAAAGGGAAAGAAGAGGAGAAGGGAAATGGAATTGACTGATTTGTTGAAGAATCTCTCTATGATGTAGAACTTGTTGATCCAAGACATGATGGTCACAATCTCCCCATTATGCCAGATGCACATACACCTTGGATTACTAAATGAGTGTTTAGAAACACTATTGTAGGACCTCTCGATGTGATTATGAGATGAATGTAGACAATACTTGTGATGATACATTCTTGATCTCACAATGAGAATGAGGATCACTCTCTTGCTCCTTGGGATTTTAAAATTTTCATTCACGGTGCTCCAACCTCTTGATGCTTGCATTCTTTTCTGACACATTATACTACAAAATTTAATAATTCTATCTTTACTAACCTGCGATGTGTGAGATCCCAAGAAAACAAACATGAGTTATTTCCTAACTCACTTGGCTTGACTAGCTCAATTAACTCACCGAGCTCATTTCAACGAACTCATTGAGCTTGCCTCAACTAGCTCACCTCGATGAGATGGTGATGAATTCAGATGATGAACATGATGACCTATTTTGATTAATCAATGGAGTCTTTGATACCTTTTTAATCCTTTCTATTTTCTCAGTGTCTCTGGATCCTACCTGTTGCGCCTTGATATACTCTACTTTGATTTTAGACATAATTTAGATAAGAATGATGCTTCAAAGTTCCTTTGAAGAATGCGTTTCCTCATTTGAGATATGATACAACTCTAACACCCTATGAAGATTCAAAAAAGTAATGAGATGACAGAAAATAGAGCCAATTAAAACTATTTGGATCCAAAACAGAGACTTTCTATATTTTGCAGGTAGGACGAGGACATGCTATTTTGGGACATATCACCTATTTTGCTCAAATTTGACCTTCTAAATCTTATATCACATTCCATTCTCCTCCATTGATTATTCCTTTCTATTTTTAGCAAGTTTATATTTTTAGAGTGTTTTTTTGTTTTTTTTTGTTTTTTCAGCAAAATTGCCAATTTTGCACTGCCTTCCATTTTGCACTGTTTTTGATTGTTCAAAGTGATCAGAAATTAAAATTTAAGGTAATTAATATTTTTAGCATGTGAAGGGGCCTAACATATATTATTTTTATAAAATAGAAAAATGACCTCCGTTTTCATCAGAAACATATTTTTCAGATTTAACTCCTCATTACGATCTTGTGCTCCAAATTTCACCATGTTCCACCCACCATAATGCTTGGAAATCATAAAAATAAATTTTCAAAGGTAGGGTTTGTGGGATTGAAGATTTCATGGCATGCACTGATGAATTGATTGAGATTCATTTATCACAGAGATGCCTCAAAGAAGAAAATTCAACTCAAACCCTTGGTATGATCAATTTCCTTATTTATTAACAATAAGAAAAGCTTCGTTCTTGCAATCGAGAATGCTCTGAAAGAATTTTAGTAAGCATAGTGGATGTATTTTTTAGGTGGTTTGATGTATTAAATCATAAATCATGGCTTCCAGGGTCAAACCAGTGAAGAAACAGAGGTAAGCAGAAGTTGTTTTCATGTTTAAGCTTCTCGATAGTGTTTTTTTGTAGTAGCACTAGGAGTAGAAGTAGTTAGAAAAATTTATTGGTTTTTAACTTCATAGTATGGGGTGAATTTTATTTTCCCCTTGGTACAAAGAAAATGGGGCAGAAAAAATGTGCCCTCATCTCTGCTTGACAAGTGGCAAATCTTGATTCGGCGGTGGGGGAATGAGAAAAAACAACCTTTATGTACCCAAGGCTGAGACTAGGTCACATGAGGAATAAGAATGGGGGAAAGAGAGGGGCACATTTTATTGTTACCTTTGGATAGGGATAGAAAAACTTGGTGTGCCTTGCTGATGAAAAATGACACAATGTGATTCAGTGTGGAGGGAGCCAGAAAAATGTTTGTTTAACACTGTGGAGCTCATATTTGATCGCATGAAATACCATGAAAGGAGAAAGAGAGGGAAATTTTTTACTATCTCCTCTATCCCCTTGGGATAGGGACATGAGGGAATTTTTTTTCCTTCACTTGGTTGTGACAAATGACATACTTTCATTGAACAACGGGAGGGACTAGAGTGAGGTGAAAAGAGTCTGTAGAGTGCTTGTCACAGTCACATGATGAACCTGGAGGCATAAATGGGGTGGGGAAAATTTATTGTACACTATATCCCCTTGGAATATGGACAAGATGGACCCAAAAACTCACCTCAACTTGGAGGTGAAATGTGTCCTCTCGAAAAATTGGCTAACTGCGGGAAGTGTATCGACAAGAGAGAAGACTTGTTGACGATGTTTCTGGAGATCCATGAAGATTTTTTTGTTGAAACATTATATTATTTTGACTCCAAAGATCCTTTTAAATAAAATTGGATGGATCTCATTTTCTAATTATTCTTGAAACCACTTAAAATAGCTCATTTTTTTTAGGACAATAGGGTGTGTGTACAGAAACTAATTCGCCCCGAGAGGCACTTGAGTCTTGTGAAGTAGTTAAATTTTCCATCATGTAGATAATTATTATAGATTTAAAATGAGTATTTTACCCCATTCTAACTCATTATAGAGCTCCCATAATCATCTCTTGAAGCTCATGTACTAGTTTAGACTGCCTACTCCTTCCACTTTAGAAACCTGATGTTGCACTGTTTGTTCCTAAACCTCTAAATCTTTCCTAAAATTTCCTAAATCAGTTGAAAAATGATAATATATTCTAAATAAAATATTTGGATGAGTTTTATCCTTTTTTTCTGTCCTAGAGGATTAGCACCAGTCCTAGAATGACCATAATTAGCCTTTCTAGGCCTGCTGAGAAACTAGCCGTTGGAAGTATTTCACTGTTTGAAATTGCTGACCTTGTTACATCATTTAAAAAATCTGTAATTTATTGTTAATAATATTGGAATTACCTAGCAAGGTCAAAATGGACATGACACTAGAGACAAACTAACCAAGAGAGGGTTTCGGGAAGACTCGGGAGAAATTTTTTCAATTTGGGTCTAGTTGTCATGCTTAAAAATCTGAATTTTCATGTTGCACATTTCCATGAAAAAAATTAGTAATATGATATGGTTAGTTTTTTAATCTATCAAAATTTAATTTGTTATACAGCTTGTGTTTTAACCTATCATTTAAGATTTATATATGGTTAAAATTGAAATCAATAATGATTTATATTATTCTTATTATGAAAATGCATGTTTATATGGATATTGTGATTCTGATCATGCTGGTGATGTGATAAATAGAGAATATACAACTAGATATGTGTTCAAGTTTGGTATATGTGCCATTACTTAAAGCATTAAAAAGAAGCTGACAATATCCATCTCTTATACTAAGGCAGAGTATAAAAGTGTGATGGAAGCATTGAAAGAAACCATGTGGCTAAAGTGGATATTAGAAGAGATTCAAATAGAAGTTAAAGTAATTACTCCTCTTCTGTGTGATAGTTAGATTTTTATTTCTCTTACTAAGAATATATTTCAGCATCAGAGAATGAAGCATATATAGATTCATATGCATTTCATCTGAGAGGTGCTCTGCGGTGATATAGATATCTAGTATTGCCCGACTGAAGATCAAGTTGCAGATATGTTTACAAATCCATTGTGTGTTGTAAAGTTATACAAGTTTCATACAATTCTTGGCCTTGTGTATTTTCCATTGAGGGGGAGTGTGCATAACAATTTTACCTCCTAATGGTCATTCGTGTGTTTTCTCTTTTTCCTCTATACTCCTACTCCATTGTAAAACATTGTAAAATATTTTTTTATGATTTTTATAAACTTATAACTCTAAGTTTACGGTGTACATGTTTTATTTGTTGTAAAGGAGGTCATTACTTTATAAAGGCTCCTAGAGATGCTGGTAGAGATTTTCCATGAGAAACAGTAAGATGTAGTCTCACAAATCCTGCTTAGCCTAAATCATAACTTTTGATTTATGGATTCCAAATACTTTTGTACCAAAATGTAAGTTTAGCATGATGAAGGTGTATAAGTCCTTCAAAAGTGATATGCTCTGCTAAACCTTAACTATGGTTTATGGATTTGTAAATCTTGTAGTATAAACATGTAATGTTGGAATTTTTTCCCCAATTAATATTAAGGGGGAGTGTTAGAACATAATATTAAGTGTTCTTATAAACCATAGCGTATAATTAAATAATTTAGAATATTTATATTCTAAATTATTTAATATAAACTACATGTTTATGGTTAATTGGTTTATTAAAAATAAATTTGATTAATTGGGGTGCTTCATGAGAATTCACACTCGATTACATTGTTTAAATATGACCCACGGGGTCAGATGATTATTCAAATAATGTTTATGGTATTCACGTTATGAATTACCGAGGGAGATAAGCGAGGAGTTTGGAGATTTGTTGGAATGTGTAATTTTTTTTCTCGAATAATGGAAATCTTAATTTGTCGTGGTTTATTACCCCTCAGGGGGTTTTCCACGTTATATTTGTGTACAATTTTATTTAAATTTATTTCTTATGTTTTAATGTTATGTTTTAATAAATTATTTAAGTATGTGATTTAATTTCTTAGATCTCACAAATGCTTCGTTATAGAAATTGGAATATGAAACTACACCTGGTCAAAGCCATGTAATTAGGTATAAAGCATCTGTACGGTCCTGATCCTTCTGTACTATCTTGGATTTGTTTGGAATATGGGTTTGTAACTTCTTGAGTGCTTCACATTCTTATAAATGAGTGTTTTTATGTATCAGTCTTCTTCGTTCACCCTAAAAATATTTGAAATATTTCCTCATGTTCTCTATAGGTTCATGTCGTGCAATAAGCATATTAAAAGTTAAAATCAACATTAGGTGGGTTGTGAGAACCCAAATGAAGACTTGTAGCCATTGACTCCAAACAGGGACGGAAGCCTGTATGTAATTTTATTCACATCTCATATCAACTAAAATGCAATTACAGACTTGGCATTCGTGCTTTGAGAATGCCTCACTTGAGTTTCGTACTTGCTCAAATACATCCGGAAGAATAAGTTGCACAGGTGCAACCAAATGCCAGAATAAACAAGCTTCCAATAACACCCGTAATTACATAAAAACAAATATATTGTTGAAAAACACATGTAATAAAAAAAATAGCAATGAAATATATACCATCACCTGAAATGAAGGAGAGGCATACACATTTATTTGTATTTGTGTAGACCCATGAATTGTAACGCCCCTTTGGGCTTACATGAGATAAATCAAATAAGTAATGGCCAAACAAAAGACCATCTATCCTGGTGTGAACAGTGCCCATACCATTTGCAGGGCTACCCATTGTTCTCAAATTTACTATAATCTGAATACATATTAAGCGAAGTGATGCATACCCACAAGTCTAAACGTGATTTAAAATAGAATCTCATTGGATTTGGTGAACCAGATCAGACTTTGTTGAGAAAAACATCATAAAGATGCCATTGATGGTCTTCCAAACTTGTTTTAAGAACCCTACTAAATGTATTAGGGCTAAGGGCATTAAGAGTAGCCATGGACCACATCTGAAGTAAAACATATTACTGAAATGGTTTATCTACCAGCAGCTGTAATGGCGAACACAAAAAAATTAGAATATTGCTGAGAGAAGTGCCTATCGGAATTAGAAATAAAAAAGGCCAATTTGCGTAAGTTCATAATTTGTTCAGGGTATTATTGACTGTGCCAATTGGTTTGAGGATGGGATTTATTTTTTATGTGCTTCTTGCCAAACCAAAACTTTAGTAAGTTTCTCTTTGGTTTTGGCACAAAATTTTCCAAATCTAAAAATGAAAATTGTTGTACTCCTAATATTTTGTTAGAAAAAATGTCCTATACTTGCAGGTTGTGGTATTTCTATATTGAAGATGATATGCATTTGACTGTAATTCTGCAAATCAGAAAGCTCAATCAATCTGGCGGTGTTTGGTATGGTTTATGCACATTCAACTTTGGATTTTTTATTATCTATTATGTGAATATTTCAAGTTACAACCATATCAAGTATAAGCTCTGGAATATTAATTTAGAATTGGAATTTTCTCTTGTTTTTTCCCTTTTCTGCTTGGTTAATGATTGTACCCGAGCTGACATGAACCTAAGTATCAGATTGGATTTCCCCTAGCCTGGTTGTTTAGTTTATTCAAGGGAAATTCCATGTGGACTGTGGAGAAAATAAGCCCCGGGACGAGGATTCCTACTTTAAATTTCTTGCTCAAACAAAGGTCTTGGACAGGCCTATTAAATCGGAGCCTAATGAGGCCCCATATTTAAATGAAGAGTCATGGGGGTGGAGTGATATTGAGGATAGGGACTAAATTCTCCCCAAGGAATTTTTGAAATATACACATGTTGATTTGAACTCAAGGTCAAATGTATATCTCAGTGGTAAGCCTAGATAATTTACATTCACTTTTGAATCTTGCTGAAATCATAGGAACTTTGTGATGTTAATTTTTATAATGTAGTTTTATTTATGTTGCTAACAAAAATCCAAAGACTGATCATATAATTACTTCTACTGAAATAAGCCTTTTTTATTTTTTCCTTAATTGATTACCTCAGCTGATGTTGTGATTTATTTTTTACAGTGTTTGCTATTTCAGGTGCCTAATTGCTCGGTATGATCCAGGCAGCAATTCTAGTGGCGCAACTAGAGACCATAATTTTGCAAACCTCCGATTGACTCCGTAAAAGGCAACGGAAAGCTTGGAATGTGTAGAATGTGATGAGAAGGTGCGAACTTTGTTCAACAATGTTTGACCCCCAAAATCCATGTTTAAGGGGCCCAAATTGTGATTTTTGTAGTGCTGTCTAAAAATAGTAAATTCTAAAAATAGTATGTTTCGCAAAATTAGTGCACATGTAAGTCTTGGAAGATGAAACACCTCATCTCCCTTGAGACTGGTGACCTTCCACATCTTTCTAGGTGTCCTTTCGTATTTATAAAATTATTATAAATACATATGTAACCGGAAAAGTGGATAGACAAAAGATAATTGATGTAATTTGAAGTCTTTGAGTAATTTACATCTCTTTTCAGAGATAGTTGTTTTGCAATTCAGTTTGTTAATCAAGTCTGAGGGCAGATTTCCAAATTTGAGTGTCTACAACGAGGATATGAAATCCAAGTTTTTAATGGAAATGCAACCTTTAGTGTACTAGAGTGAAGATATAGATGTGAATGCAATTTAATATAATTTCTAAAAGGAGGGGGGATCAATTATTAGATCAAGCGAAATAAGAAATTGTTGAATTATAGGAAGTTAGAAGCAATGTCAAGCAATAAAAGTGTAAAGTTATATTACCTTAAGTGTAAAAGGAGGGGGGATCAATTATTAGATCAAGCGAAATAAGAAATTGTTGAATTATAGGAAAAAAGGTAAAGTTATATTACCTTAAGTTAGAAGGAGGAAGCAATGAGTTATATACATAAATATTTCAAGAAGTGCATAAGAGGTGAAAATCTAGGAGGTGATTTCCCTTGTTTTTTTTCTCAAGGTGGACGTAAGCCCCACAAGACATCTTGTATTACCTTTTGAATGAAGAAGTCATCAATATAAGTACTTGTATGTGGATTTATAATATTGACATATTTGTGAATATAAGACTTGTGTCATTCTTTATCTCCAATGTCAATAGTTTCACATATCCTTATAACAATGATTAATAGAGAAAAGGGCGATAAAAAGTGTGCCTTCAAAAGATAAACATGATAGGTATGATTATTATAAAACTGTAGTCACTAAATCACGCACTTACTATTTACATCAAGCCTCTAAATATGTCATTTATATGCATTATTCCTAAGCAATAAAATTACTCATTAATATCCCTTTACTTTTCCTTCACATTAATTTTGTCCTTTTCATCTTTATTTCTTGTTGTTTCTGATTTGCAACTTATAGTTGTTTATGGTGGATTTTGATTCACTATTATTACATGGAATAAATCACCAAAACTCAGAAAATAGTACAGCTTAACGATATCTGTGTCAACAACATCAAGATGTATAGGTTCGAATGGGCGTGATAGACTCCTTCTAAAGAATGAGGAAACCTGCACATAGATAAATAGGTTAACAAGAGAGATATTAGATAATAAGATGACATTTTACTTTGGAAAAGGCCAATCCCAGGAACCAAAGGGATTCCTTTGACAGGTATCAACTCATTTTTAGACAATTAAGTGATAAATAAAGATAATAGTGGAAATACAAATAATGTCAAAGGATATGGATAAAGGAACTTAGTCGATGTCCTCGATGATAGGTTGTGGAGGGTTAAAAACATTCTCCCAGTAACCTTTGGTTTCGTCACTTTGTTTGAGGAGGACTTCCAATTTTCTCCGTGATATTGTTTGGATTGGGTGTGTAACATCTTTGAAAAATTGTTAACTTTTCCTCTTTACACTACAAGCGTTGATTTGTGATTTATCCTAAGAAGGTGTATTCTTTCGACTGTTGGAAATCATGCTTGCAATGGATAAATTATTCTGTCTTTGGATTCATTTTTTTGAAATGTTGTTGCTTGCAAGGAATCCATCCTGCTTGAGATAGGTAAGGTTGTAAACTGGTAATGTTGTTTACAAATTTATCTCTCTATAATAGAAAAACCCTGGATCAATTCCATTGATCCAAGGTATGCTTTAATTCTTCTTGTCTGATCTGTACAAAAAACTGATATTCAGAAATTAAAGGAAGTAAGGGACTCAGTCCTTAAAAATATACACAATTTTATTGATCTTTCTTGGAGGTCCTTGCTCTGCATTCTTCTGTAAATAGTGCACTCGGATCTTCTTGTTAATCCCTTAGGATGCTTAATGGCGTAAGAAGGATAGAGGTCTATTTTAGGACTATAAAAGATAAACCTAGGTCCTATATCTTTAGGATCTACCTTAACTGAAATTCTAATCTAAGTTAAGCTAGACCTACCTTAGATCTATTCTTAACTATGCATGTTGCACCCTAATCTAAGTTGTATACTCTACGAGTGTGGGATGCAAAGACTGTCTAAGGTAAAGAGAGATCTATCTCTAACCTATTACCTAACATTGAACTAGTATGGGATATGGCTTAATTTATGATGGCTTGTAACCTATGGCAATAATAAAATGACCTAGGTGAATACTTTCTATCTAACCTATGGTCGGATCCTAAACTAATGTTTATTTAACCTAAACTATTGTAAGGATGGAAAGGGACCTAAGGGGTTGCATGGAAAGTATAAGGCAGTGGTGACGGTTTCTAAGTCATTTATTTGATTTGATTTTGAATTTAAAGAATTGCGGTATTGTTAGTTTGGCAGAGGCATGGAAACTAGAGGGAATCCTAGTTGGCATCATCACTAGAGTTAAGTAATGCATGCTATCTTTGAAATTGGACTCGCCAACTTTAGATGATGGTGGCGTGGAGATATAGGCGGGAAAGTGGAGTTTAATGGCATTTATGGTCATCGGTTCTGGTGAGCAAACCACCTTGGAAACCATGCGAGCGGATTTCTTGGGGGTTGTTTGGTTACTCATGCATTTTGATTTTTTCTCTGCATGGAGATATCTGGTTCTTCGAACCAGCAGTTCTGTGTTCAATTTTTTTCTATTTTTAGCTCCTTTGGACTATTTTCGATCCAATGGAGGTATAAGAGGCATATGAGGAAGAAGTTTTTGGTTTTTTACTTCGTTTCGAAAATAAGGGATTATGGAGGGTCGGTTGGAAATATTCTTCAAATCAATAGAAGCACTATCAGGCATGATAGACTCTAGCCATTAAGCTGCTCTACTTTTCTCTAAATGTCTTCATTAAAACAACTCTGCTCTCATGAAATAAATGGGTCTTTTATTTTTTTATGATTACCATGCAATCTTGCTTGAAAAATCTCTGTATTTATTTTGAGGAATCTCTGCTTGATAAGGTAGGAGATGGGTTGTTTTCCTATTCATTTAATGTTGAATCCCACCTTAAATCTAGTGGTGATTTGAGTAATGATGTGCATGTGTGAATCCTTCTTGTCTGTTCGAAAAGGGGTTATGAAAACGTAATGTGGCTTCAAGTTTTGAACTGGGTTTGTTGTTTTGGTTGTTAGAAGGTAAAGGAATAACCTCCTTCACCGCATCTTTGTTTTTTTGAAGTTTTTTTACTCCTGTGGAACTGTATGAAATGAATAATTTGATTCAGAGTTGTGTGAACTCGAATTTGTATACAAAAAATAGTTAATGAGTGACTTCTTCTTGATATTTCTGTATAAACTCTCACTTCTTCGAATCCGGTATTCGATGGAAGCTGAGGTGACAATGTGTGTCTGGAATCTCTGTTTTTGTGGGTTCATCTTATATGTGAAAAAGAGTGAATGTTTTATTATTCCTCTTATCTTTTCAGTTAAAAACTGAGTTTCTCGAATTAAGTTCTTTTATGGAAACTATGTGATAATTGTTTCTTGGGCTCTTAGATTTTGATGTTACCATGTTGAGAATATCTGTATGTAAAGTCTTCTCTTATGATATTTATATATATTTCATCCTTATTTAAGTTCTTGAGGACTAAACTAATGGATAAATATATGAGGTCCTATTTGGTTGAGGCCATGTTAAGAGTCGGTTGTGTCTGAGTTGATACTTGAGTTACTCTCATAGATTTGTTTGAGATTTCTTGATGTCGATCATGTTGTCTACTTCACTGTTGAGTTAGATGTTGGTGATTTAGAATACCCATCCCTGATCCGACTTAACCTCTTGAGTAACTTTCTAGAGTAAACTAGTTTAATCCTTCCTATTGTGGTATGATGAAGATTTAAGGATTTTATTCAGACTTTTGGTTGACATTTATTATTCTAGAACTAACCAAATTGGTTCTGAATAAGGGGTTTTCTAGACTCTTTCATTTCTTTGATCTCTGGGTAAGATTGGAAGGGATAATTTACCTTGTCGATTTGTTGAGGTGTGTAGTTGAACCATCCATAGTAATGTGATGAAAAGTAATTTTTCATCTCTGTTGATAGCTTGTGTGCCTGTAGCTAAGCCATGTTGATCTTGGAATGCACCTTCTTTGAAATCAAATTGTGATGGATAGTCTATGGTTCCTTTGAATAAAACTTTGATGTTTTTGAATGAATGTTGAAGGCTATTAATTCCTTGTAAGTTGTTTTGTAATTCTATTATTACATCTCTTTCTTGATGAGAATAATAATATTGTTACTACTTTTTCTTTGTGTTTTGATAAACCTTTTGTTGGAACTCAACTTGCATTTTGTGGTTGCATGATTCAGTCTAACAGTTTTTGGTGCATGATTTCTACGTTTGAAAGAGTTAAAAAGGATGTTATGATTGGGTCTATACCAATCCTTTTACGCCCATATTTTCTTGTGAAGGAATGTTGGAATCCTCCTCTAACCATGTCATTTGACTCCTTTCTCTTTTATTCTCTGAGGTAACGAGTCATCGTTGTCTCCTTTGGAAACTGTAGGAGATTTGCTTTGCATTCTCTTTTCTTAGTTGTGAAATGATATACAGAATTAACCAAATTAGAAGGGAAGTTCTTATTGATATCATAGTTCATCCTTTCCTTTTTGTGTAATCTTGTATATATATTTGGATCGGTCTATTGCATTACTCTTAGAATACATCGAGTAGTTGTTGATACTTCTCTCTTATTCACTTGATTTGTAATGAAGGGATTAACGTTGTTTTGGATCGGTAATGTTATGCATTATATTGAGTGAAAATTTTCCTAATTGTAAGGCGTGACCTAACTTGAGAGCTTAGGTTATATCGTGGACTATGAATTTGGGTGTAGCATTTGAAAGGGGATTCTCTTATTTTTTTGTAAATGATTCATCCTCAAACCTTTTCAGAAGTTGGAATTTGCTTGGCTATAGATGTATTTTTAGGGAATTTGGTAATGCTGAGTTTGTTGGTTCCTGCTTCATAAGGTAAATCTATGTTTGAAAAATAGTGGAGTGAGTTATGTATTACTAATTTAGATTGAATTATGCAAGAGTTAAGTAGTAAGTACTTTTATTTGATGTAGATAAGTAAATTGGTTGAAATATTACTTACCTAATATAATGATGTAAAGTACTGATTATACCATGATATTTTCTTAATGTTACTTTAGGCTGATATTACTTATGATTTATTGGGTTGATTAGATTTACTGTTTCATAAAAGTAGATTTGGTTTTATGAAACAATTAGTTGAAAGCACATCGTTTTAATGCTTAGGGCTTATCATGCTCAGTTCAATGAACTGACCCGTGGTAGTAATTTTTGCAGATGGAATTCGTATGATGTATTAGTTGCTTAAAGTTTGGATCTTTTATAGAGAAATCTGATTCATTATTGAAATGCACTGAAGGAAGAAAAGTTGTATTCTTTAATGATCTTGATGCTGGTTGACATGAAATATGTCTGAAATTCTCGGTCTTGAAAAATATGTATTTTACCATGATGAATTGAAAAATATTTGGAGTTACTTGAACTTATTATGTTATTTTTCTTGTGCATTTATGAAAGAAATTTGTAATCTTATTTTCGAGGTTTCCATTCTTACCTGATATGATCCTTATTTCCGGTTGTCATTAAATGAGTTAGAGGGATGGGATTTAATTACAGTATCCCTTAAATTGAATGCAACTTGTTAAGTTGGCATACATGGATGTTATTTTATCTAATCTTTATGGTTCACTATATTATGATAATAAAGTATAACTTAACTATCATGTAGTGTGAAATGAAAAAGGGCATAATAAACCCCAACCCTTAAATAAGAAAGAGGAAGGTACACCACCTCTTGAGCAATACCTCTATAGGTTTTAAAAAAATGTATGCTACATAAGATCTTTAATAAATATGATTTCATCTCTACGAAGTCTACTATAATGAAACCTATTTGGAATCTTAATCACACCATGAATGGTTGGGTTGTACTAAGTAAATCATATGATGGATGATGTTTCTATTTTCGATTAACTAAACGATAAGAAAAAAGTTAATGAACATAAAAGTAATCCTAAGTTATGAATTTCTGTATTAATTTAACAACTCAATTAGGTATGAAAAAATTAAGGGTTGTTGGAATTAGGGTTTAAGAAGAATGTTGTAATTTGAACCTTAATAAAATTATAAATGGGTGAAATTGACCTCTTCTAGAGGTGTGTACATCAAGATGGGTAGTTTTGTCAGATGTTGGCACATGTCAACTGCAAGACTGTACCTTAGTGAAGGCTAGGGTATTCACGAGGATACAGTGTTACAATTGACATGTTGTAACACCCCTCAGCATTGGTTCATCTAGATCTACTCAAACTTCGACTTGATCTTAGTTTCTCTCTAGATCAGATTAGGAATGTGATTTAGTACAGGTAGTGATTCATGATGACTTAGGATAACTAGGCACACCCAATTGACTTAGTTTGATTGAGTTTGTCTATATACCCTTAGTCATCACGAATAAGTTCCTATACCAAATCATGTTGCTAACCAGATTTAGGGTCAAACCTCAAACAAGTGAACTGTTGGAAGTTAGTAAAGACCATTCTAGATAACAAATGAGTGGGGTGAAGGACGTGTTCCATTAGACGAGTATGCACTCTAGGAATAGTAACATGAACAATATGTTGGAAATCTTTGGCCAAAGTATCACAAGCTGTTGGTTGCGTTGTCCTATGTCACCTAGTTTAAGAAATGAGATATCAGATGAATATTGGTAACAAACATTCAGATAGGTTTCTTAAACATAACACTCAATACCCAGAATAGGGTAAGAGAGTCAGGTATACTTAGTAAACACGTTGTATTCAATACTTAAAGTTAACATGAGAGATCGGTTGAAAAACCTAGACATGAAATGAGAGATCAATAGTTCACCAAGTCATTTACAGATTCATATGGATATCTGTTATGAGATTGATTGGCATGGAATGTGTGTTCTAAATTATTATTCTTTAGAATAGAGAACATTGTGTATAATTTTTTTCCCCTTGTTTCTAAAGTCTTAAAATGGGAATGTTACAGGGTGTGAAGGAAATGACACAAAGGATTAATTCACATTCGATATCTGAATGCTTTGACATGAATGGTTGACACATAATCGGTAAGTCAAAGATGTTTTCTAGTTCATGCCCTTCACCTAGAATGGTCATCTATAGATGGAGGATACTTAAAACACAAAGATTAGTAGAAGAAAAATTATAAAATGGAATTAAAACAAGATATATGTGATAATAGGGTTGAGAAACATGAATTTCTGGCGATTTAAGGGAATCATTAGTGATTGCTATGTAATTTGCTAATTTGAATAGGATGTAAATTTAATCTTTGAACATATGATTTAATGACTGGATTGTTGCTAATATTGACACATAGATAAACAAGGAATGCAAGGAGATAATAATACATTACCTTTTATGCAAAATGTAGATGTGGGATGTTGTAGAGAGGCCTTACGAAATTTTGAACTCTGCAATGGGTTGGTGTGGCTGCACAAGGTGTTGAGATGTCGTGAGTAATGTTGTCTTAGTCTCCAAAATGGTAGAGTGTCGATACAATGTGTTGGGATCCTCATTTAAGGAATTTAGTGAGTTTATATAGAATCAATGCTGATTTGGAAAAAGTAGGGAAACAAAATTAGAAGTGGTTGAAACTACCTCCTACTAGGCTAAAATGGGTTTAGGAGGGTGTAAGTGACTATTTATGAGATTAAATAGGTCTTACGGGGGTAGAATATGGCTTAGGAATTAGATATAGTGATTGATATGTGAATATGAGTTGTGTGGGTAGATCTCCCATGGGTGCCAAAAAGTATTGTCTACGTTTGCCCCCTTTTTTCAAGTGGTTTATGATGGACAAGCCACTGGAAAAAAATCAGTGAGATGGTTGGATTTGTGCTGGATAGATGGTCCCCCTCAAACTGGGGGTCATTGCGATAAAGTGCAATGGTCACTGGTTTGAATGGTTGGTGGATGAATAGATGTAAGAGCATATAGGCTTATCTAAGATTGTATTTGTGAGTAGATGTGTTTCAATTTAAGATGCCCCAAGACCGGGCATGTAATATATTTCCACAAAGGTGGGCTTACATGACCAAGAAGTCATATGATAGGGGAAGCAATGGGTTCTCGACCAATAGACGAATGACTTGTAAGGAGCGGTGGGGAAAGGTTCTCACGAAGCTATAATATCCCTAGTGTGTCAAGAAATACGGGCTTGATATGATATATGTTGCCACAAAGGTGGGATCACATGAGCAGGAAGTTAAGTGATAGGGGAACCAATGGGTTCTTAACATATAGATGCATGGATTATAAGAGGTAGTAAGGAAGAGGTTCTTGAGAGGTTGTGAAATCCATGGTGGATTGATAAACGTAGGATCTATATAAATAGAATGAATTTGGATTTTAAGAGGGTCTTAGGGCCCAAAAAGGAAGAAAATACTTTAAAAGTGTGTAATTTTATGGGGTATGCATAAATTTGTGGGACCAATGAATGGGTCAAAGGTGTAAAATAGGGATGATGATCAAAATTAAGGTCTTGAAAAGTTTGGACATCAAGCAAGGGTGATTTATATAATGGGAGAGTAATCACTGACGATTATCCATGATCGCTGATGATCCAAAGGGTGGGAAGAATTTGGTATAAATATTCTATGGGGTCATTTTGTGTTATTGCGATTTTGAGAGAAAAAAATCTTGTGCACTTTGATTTTCCAAATTTCTAGTATTTTCAGAGCGATGGGGGTAGTCAAAGGTAGTCAGAGACATCGAAGACCTACCCTTGTAGAGGTACCTAGATTTTTTGATTTTTTAAAATTTGGCATTGTTTATTTTTTTGTTTTTACTAATAACGAGAAAATCACATGGAAATCACCTATGATTTCATAGAATCACATGATTAGAGGGGGTCACTAGTGATTTAGTAAAATCACTAGTGATTCTAGTAATTTGGTGGTATGAAGCTTTATTTTAAATTTTTTTGAGTGATTTCGATGAGTTGTGTCTAATAGTTTATTTTTTTTATATGGATGCAAGTGAGGGATTGATTGACTACACGAGATCAGATCCCAAAGTTATTAGATAGTGTTCGTGAGCATTTATCAGAGGATGCTTGGGGGCATCTAGAGGAGGTTGGTCTAAGTGGGATGCATTACTACAAGCATATCCATAGGGATATGTGATTATTGTTGGCATTATTTAAGTGGTAGGATCATGTTACAAGCACTTTCTGGTTACCAACGGGTGAGATAACCGTCACCTTGGAGGATATTCATAAGATCCCGTGACTATTAGTAAAGGGATAACATGTATATGTTATAGACGAGGTGAATATATGTGATGCTATGCAACATATTTATGGTGATGATTCCCTAGATATGGTATATTCATTTGGGGGATTTGCATATGGTTCATTTTTTAGTGATGATGAGGATGTTCGAGATTTGGTGACTATGATGATGATAGACAATAGTTGTTATGCACTACAAGATTCAATAGGTGGTAGGTTTTCGTGGATGTTGAATGGAGTGGTGGGGGATATGTTAGAGCACATGAAATTTTTTTCTTGGGCTCCTACCTTACTTTCTTAGATATACAGGGAGTTATGGGCTTGGAGGACAGAGAGGAGATTTAGGGTTGATGTTGTTTTTTTGGAGTGTTGGCTATACAAGCATATAGCAGTGGCTCGGCTGAGAGGGTTACCATGGGCCTATGGGTTGGCCTAGGCTATAACGTTAGTTTCATGAGGTGATGGTCATATTTTGGGGTTATAGGGCATGTGAGAGGAGAGGAGCTTTATAGGAAGCTCTTGACAGGGTTACATGAAGGGGATATAGTATGAAGGCCATACACAAGTTTCCAAGTGTGGGAAGGGGAAGAGGGAAAGATGAGGGATACTCAGCAGGAAATGTGGGTGTGGGGTTGGCAAGACGACCAATGGGATTTGACCAGATTTGGTGCATCAGGTGATATTTTGGATTAATACAGGATGTGCCTAAGGTGGCTGTTGCCTATAGTCGTGATGATTGATATGTGGAAGTGAGGCTGCTGGAGGTTTAGGATCTACTTTCGATGGTGGATGAGGAGGGAGTCGATGTTAGGGTGGATGTACATGGGTTGAGGTGGGTGTGGATGATGCTAGAGTGATAAAGGCTTATGATGTATGGTGGTAGGGTTGGGTGGATGATTTTGAGAGGTGGGTGTGAGAACATGTAGAGGTTCCACAAGAGAGTGGTGTTGAGGGGGGTGAGGAGGATAAGAGAGTGAATTTTCTAGAGGCGATAGTGGCAAGTCTGGAGGCTGAGTGGGACACATGGAAAGTCGAGTGGGCCACTTTTATTGTTGAGCGAGATAATGCTATAGATGATCGAGATGTCATGAATCATGAGCAAGACATAATTACTGTAGAGAGAGATGGGCTAAGCCAGGAACTTACAACTGTGCAAGGAGATCTAACCTAGGCGAGAACATATAGAGATAGATCTCATTGAGAGAGGGATACTTTGCACTAGACTTTTAGTATGACAATGAGGTTGATATCAGGGGTAAAATCGAGGCAGCCAGGGCATAATCCAGTGGGTAGATGGGGCCACCTACTAGTGTGAGCGTGGATTAGTATCAGGTGCTGGGAAATGATCTACACTATTACAAGAGTATAGTTAGATGGAGGCTTCTAAATGAGCATATATATGATAAGTATATGGCTCAATAATGACAAGATCTAGTAGGGAGTATTGTGAGTGTGGGCTAGCTACCTAGGGGTTTGGGTGAGGGACCAAATAGGGACCTTGATGGTGATCAAGGGAACAGTGGTGGAGGGAACATTCACTTGATGAGCTTAAAATTTACTATATAGTTTGGTAGGAAATTTTGAGAGATTTCGATGTATGATAATTTTTTTAATGTTTGAGGCTCTTGAAGCCCTTGATGATGTACAAATATTTGATGTATATATATATATATGATTTCGGCTTCGTGTTATGTTTAAGTTTTATTATGATTTGATGTGATGTGTTATGGAGATATTTGAAATATATGTTTTAGAGATGCATGTGTTATGAGTTGATGATTTTAGATATAGTTGTGACAAATGATGATCTTGTTTTATTGTTATTCACTTTATGATGGCTAAGAACATGTTGTGAGATGTTTGCTTCCTTACTATTCTTAGCATATATAATGTATGATGGTAAGTATTTTATGTATATGAATTTTCATGTGTGGCCTTATAATTAATGTTAACATATAACCCATGATGGTTAATCATACTAGGATCATGGATGCATATGTAATATTTGTATTTATACTTTTCCAACATGGGAAAGGTTTATGTGCAGTGTATACGAGGGAAAAGGCCCTTCTTGATGGTTCTTTAGTTCTGCCCCAACTTTATTAGATATTGTGCAAACTGATCGATGCAGGAAGTTTATGTTTTATGGGAAAGCTGATCGATGTGATAAGATTTCATGGGATGGTTATTATTTTGATTTTGAATATGAGGGTTGATCAATGTGGGGAGCCATTTTTGATTCCATTGTTGATCAAAGAATACTTGGAAAAAATCACACAAGGAGTCCACGCGGGGTAGAAGGCCAGGATTGAAGGCGCGGAAGAACAGGAAGACCCTGTGTGTGGAAGGTAGGTTCAGATTTCAGGACTTAGCCGATTTTGGGCATGAGGATCTATTTTTGGAAGATGGCATGTGGAACACATCAACGATGTAAAGAAGTGCGTGCCAAGCTTTGTCTATATCTAGAAGAGAAGTTCAAATGTCTATGCATGAAGGCAAGCTAAGAATGGAATGAACACTTCAGTTATCTATAAGAGGGCTATATATAGTGCACTTGCATGTGTGGCTATAATTGTAAATAGTGTGTGGCTATTAATAGCATGCAACCTATTTCTGGAGTAGTTAAGCGGTGAAGGGCAAGTCCCCACCCTATATATATGATGGTTAGGTGCATAGTAAAAGAGAGATCTGTATGATGTATCAGAGGGATATAGGCATGTATGTATGATTCTGAATATGTGTATTAGATTCATATGCACCTTAATATGAATTGATAGTACTGTAAGGAGATTCTATACTTATTAATAGATGGAGGATATTGGCCGAATCTAAGTGTCATTCTGTGTAATTGAGTATTGCATGTTAGTATTTAATCATGATTACTATTTAAGCTTGTTCTTTCATAGATCTATGGGTAGCATGCGCTGTAGAATGATGGATTAGTCATGAGTCTTTATGGTTCTTTCTTCATTATGTGTCATCCTATTACAACAACCCTAAAGAGGGATATGGTACCTTTGCGCGCTTTAGGTGAGCGCTCAGTCTAGGCTGAGTGATGTGCCAACATGACTAGGGTGTTATCTTACAAATTCTAGGCTGCATCATTGGTTCTGTTGTCGGGACCTCTTTTTCAGTTGTTTTCAGGATGGTTCACGATGAAGACGTACCCGTTAACTCTAGCAAGTATTGAGGAATGGATACGTGATCTAGAGGAAGAATATGCACGACGGTTCAACAATGGATTTGAGTTTAACGCACACACTTGGGTAGAATAGAACCTGTACGATAGCTTATATGAGAGATTTTTCACTATCTTTCCAGTATAACTTTACGAGTGGCTTACCGCTTTTGCATCTCAGTGGAATTGGAGATATCGCGCACTTGTTTGGAAATAGGAAGAATTTCAGGCTCTTTATGATGCTGATCTAATTTGGACTCGCGCGGTGGATACATGGTTTCGTAGTGTTCTAAATAGTTATATTCTAGAATATTCAATTTTGACGTACTCTTGTCCAGAGGTCACTGAATTTTAGTTTTTGAGGTATCCAAGAGGAACGTATTTGCACGGTTTTCCACTTGCGATCAAGATCTTGATGGTAACTTTGAACCTAGAGAGTAAACCGATGGCCAACTAAACTTCACCACGCGTGAAGGTCGGAAAAGGTTTGGTATTAAGATGGCAGGCCTAGCAGAGGAAAAGTAGAGAGAGGAAAGGCGGCTTAAGTATAATGAGGCACGTGAGAGGGAAATAGAGAAGAAACATTCCGTTGCAAAAAATATGGCATTGAGGAGAGAGATGGCTCATGAAGGATTTATGACTCATGTAGAGGACGTGGAGCCAGAGCATCAGGAACTCACCCATCTTAGAAAACATGATAGATATTCCTTCTCAGCCTCACATGGAAGTATTCCAACAAAGAATACTTGGGCTACAGGTGCGCATCTTAATCCACTTGGTGATTTAGCCTTTTTGCTTTGTTTTTCAGTATCTAGTATGACAAGTACTCAACAAGCTAACTTGGGAAGTAGGAGAGAAGGAGTAACTAGGGATCAAGTACATTAATGGCAAGACAAACAACTTCAATGTTATATGGAGGATTATTCTTGGGCACGTCATCCACACAAAATGTGAGTGCACAAAATGTTGGATTCACCTCTAGAAGTGGAGCTACCTCACAGACTATAGGGGTTCAGTATAGTACTACTATTGGAGCAGAGGGGAGTACATCTAAAATTCCTACTCTAGATACAAGTGGAGGATCAGGAGGTATAGGTGGTTCTAGTTCCAGTGGATCTGGTGGTTCTGGAGGTAGAGGAAACCCAGGGGGTTCTGGATCAGGTGGTTAAGGTCTGTAGCAACCAAAAAATATCTATATGGAGATGTCCCTTCATCTCCCAGAGTATAGAGGTATAGAGGATGCTACTGAACATGTGCATATGTGTGAAATTTTGTGGTGCGCTAAGGGGATTACAGTTTCTGAGTGAAAGGCAAGTCAATTCGCTACTACATTACAGGGGTGCGCACACAGCTGGTATAGGAAATTTGGCCCTGATCAAACTTACGTGGATTATGCAGCACTGAGGGATGCTTTCTTAAAAGAGTTCCATATTCTTGAGTGTGATCAAAAGAGTATAAGTGCGCTCAAAGATATCAAACAAGGCACTACTAAAAGTGTACGTGAGTATGATGCTCATTTTAAGACACTTCTATCTAAGTTGTCTTATGATATACACGCTAGCCAACATGCACAGTGGTTCATTGGAGGATTGATTACACCTTTTAGGAGGGCGCTGTCACATAAGACATACACAGATCCATGCGAAGCACTAGAAGTAGCTTTGTGCGCTAGGGTAGTTGGGAGCATTGACACTGGAGTTAGTCCATTTCTAGAGGCACAGATTGCAGCTATGACAAAGTAGTTAGAAAAGCTATCAGAAAATTCAGCCCATGAAACATGCTCAGGAATTTGGTGTACAGATTGTGAAGTGGAAGGTCACACCAAGGATAGTTGTCCTCATAGATTTGTACGTTCATTATTATTGGACTGTGAAATTTTCCATTTGAATCATGATGCTAGTCACTGTCCTTTGTTACAGCACATGATAAGGAAGAATGTATCTTGCTTTTGCAAGATTTATAGGTCCACGACCCATGATACTGAGGATTTTTGGTTGATTGGTCAGATCCATGATGCTATAGACATTGGAGTATGACAAACAAGTATAACAGATAATTCTAAGGGTAGGAATAAGCACCAGGATTGGGATCATAATCAAACGCGCTATGATAGGAATGAGGGGTGTTTTGAAGGAGGTCATGGAAGAGGACATGGATATCATGGTGGATATGGAGGACAAGGCTATGGTGGAGGAAGAGGAGAGTTTCCTTGTGGAACATGTTATACATGTGGATCCCCTGATCACTATAGGCTCAAATGTCCTTAGAACAATACATGTTCTTTCTGCGGGAAGAACCATAGCTATGAAGAGTGCCTGGACTTATATGAGCATATGAGTAAACAACATAAGTAAGAAAACAAAGGTTCCTGGATGGTTTGAATCCAACACACGGTAGAAGACCAATGGATGCCCAAGATAACAGAAGGACCTGAGGCATTGACAGTAAAGATCACTACACGTGCTGAAGCTACGCGTGCGTGAGAGGCATTGCATTAGAAACCTATGATTACCAAGGAGGAATTTTTACACGTGAGGTATCCAGATCCTGCTCATCAGAAAGAAGTTTACTAGGATACCATGGAAGTGCTAAGGAATCTTCAGGGTGAGATACAATACCTAAAGGAACAAAAGAAAGCATCAGAGATAGTCCAAACTGATATCGATGATCTGCGGGAGGTATGCAAGATGTTGCACCAAGAGAACATTATTCCACTATTGGGAAGTTGGTTGAAAGGGAACACTCTGTGCGCAAGTCTTGAGACTGGATGACAGATTCTGCATGCAAATCTTCCCCCTGATAGCATTGATTATGACAAGGAAATTACTTTGAATGCTGTTGTGGATGGGTGGCTGTTGAGCAACATATTGATCGATACAGGTGTGAAAGTAAATGTGCTGACATTAGATGCTTGGGTACAAATGGGGAGGCCTCCATTGCAGCCATCATCTAATGTGTTGTTCATGGTGAACCAGACTAAGGCCACCCCCATAGGAGTGTTGAAGGATGCATCTATAACTATACAAGGGGCCAAGTTTACTGGGGATTTTGAGGTATTAGCACTTGCAGAAGCAGACAATTTTCCAGCCTTGCTTGGATGCCCTTGGTGTTATGCAAATAATGTTGACTTGAGATTCAATAAGGGATATATCAGCTTTGAAAACAAGGAGGAGAGGGTTGTGATTCCATTGACAGATGGGAAGTCTACACCCTATGTTGAGCCTCTCAGTGAGGAGGACTTAAATAGAGTCTATGTACGCGCTATTCAGGACCCAGAGGTCAACGAGCCATCAAAAGAAGGCATTCTACAGTGGGAGGATTCTCATTCTATTAGTGACACTACGAGTATTGCTTGTGACAATTGGGCTCATGGTACATATGAATTAGTCGGGTGTGAGGTGAAAAGCATGGTCATGTGCACGAATAGATTTTGTTCAATACAATGGATAGGAAGTACAGTACCATGGTATACAGGGACAGAAGCTCTACATGCCTTTCTGAAGGCAATGGAAATGCAGTGGGTAAATCCAGTTACAAGGAGAGAGATGCTAGTATATACACTACATGGGACAACAATGCACTGGTGGGCAGTCCACAGAGATAATCTTATAAACTGGGAAGAGATTGGAATAGCTTTATCTACTAGGTTTATAAGGAACAAAGCACCTACACCAATATGTACTTATCATGGTAATCAACCTGTTCAACATCACATTCAGCAGTGTGAGAGACTCTGGACAGCAGGATAGGAAGCATTACCACCATCACTCTGGGTGCATAAATTATATTTCACACTCCAAGGATGTGCACACGCTTGGTATGTATATGTAGAACTACATAGAGAAACTAGGAACTGGAAAAATTTGACTGCAAGTATGATTCAGACATTTGATTATTTCTCGACTCAACCTCTGGTAGCAGAGGCATTAAAATTTGTCAAGCACTTAACTATGGGAGATAGTGCAAAAGCAGAAGAACATATTCAAGAATTATTCAGTGAGACAGATTTCAGAGCATGTTTTGAAAAGGAAGAAGAAATAGACTCCAAACTACTTGAGCGTGCTTTCCTTGAGAGAGAAAAAGGAAAGATGGTTTACATCGTGGATGATGAGGAAGTTGAAAACTTGGATATTGAGCATTCACACGGGGTGCGCGAGGTCTTGGACAATGCAGACAAGGACACACGTGCCTACCATGAACCTATGAAGACAAAGAAGGTGAATATAGGTTTGGAGGCTGAGCCTAAGGAGGCCATAATTAGAGATTACTAGTCAGACTCGGAGGTAGCAAAGATCATCGAATTACTCAGATATTATCAGGACTTATTCCCTAGAGGATATCATGAACTTAAAGGCATACATGAATCACTTGGGGAAATGAAGATCAAACTTAAGGATGGCGCATGACTAGTTAGATAGAGACCTTATAGGATGAATCCTAATTTGTGCACGAAAAGGTAAAGGAAGAAATTGATAAAATGTTGAAATCCAGAATTATCAAGCCCCTTGATGAGTCAGAATGGGTTAGCCCAATGGTGATCAGTATCAAGAAGGACGGGTGGATTAGGATATGTGTGGACTACAGGGAGCTGAATGCTGCATGCATCACAGATCTTTTCCCTACACCTTTCACTGAGGAAATACTGGAAGGAGTTACAGGGTGCGAAATATATTCTTTCATAGATGGATTTTCTAGGTATCATCAGGTTCAGATAGCTCAAGAGGATCAAGAAAAGACAACATTTACAACTGAATGGGGTAGTTTCACCTATAATGTAATGCCTTTTGGATTGAAGAATGCACCTACTGTATTCTCGCGAATAATTATTTAGGTGTTCAAAGATTTTATTCACAACTTCTTACAAGTTTACCTAGATGACTGAACAATATATGCGCTTGTGAAAAACCATTGTGACAATCTGTACCTAATGTTTGAACGATGCAAATAATTGAGTATCTCTTTGAATATAAAGAAGTGCATATTTGCTATGCCATTTGGGATACTGTTAGGACATATCATCTGCAAGGAAGGTTTGCTAGTTGATCCAGCCAAGGTTGCAGTCATTTTAGGCCTGGAAGTGCCTACTAGTCAAAGTGAGGTGCATGGATTCTTAGGTCATACAGGGTATTACAGAAAGTTTATAAAAGGGTATGCCAGAATTATAGCACCCTTGGAAGAACTACTGAAGGGGAAAGGTACATTTTATTGGGGAGAACCGCAGCAGCGCGCATTTGAAATATTAAAAGAGAGACTTACTACCGTGCCCATTCTGCACTTTCCATCATGGGATAAACCATTTCATGTACATGTGGACGCTTCTGGTATGGCCATTGGCACTATGTTAGCTCAACCTGGTGAAGGTATTATTGATCATCTAATTTGTTTTGCTAGTAGGAAGCTGACTCCTGCTGAATGGAATTATACAACTACAGAGCGTGAAGCTTTGTCAATGATTTATGCATTGTACAAATTTTGATAGTACCTGTTAGCAACACCATTTGTGTTTTATACAGATCACATGGCATTGAAGTACTTGGTAAATAAGCCAGTTTTACAGGGGTGCATATGCAGATGGGTGCTCCTATTTTAAGAATTTGACTTCACAGTTGTGGTGAAACCAGGGAAAAGTAACTCTGGACCAGACCATTTATCTAGAATCAATATGGGAGAGGAGGCACAGATGATTGAAGAAACAATGTCGGATGCACAATTATATAGGTTACAACGAGCGCCCATGGAACTAGAAGACATTGTTGTCTTTCTACGCACAGGTATGGCACCAGAAGGGATGAAATCATTAGAAAAGAAGCATCTTGCTATACACGCAACACCATTTATGTTAATCAGTGGTGACCTTTACAAGTTAGGCACAAATGAAGTATTACGCTATTTTGTGTTAGAGCATAAGCACAAGGATATCATGGAAGAAGCTCATGGTGGTATTGCATGAGGCAATTATGCAGGTGATGCGACTACCCGGAAGATCTTAATTGCTGGATTATGGTGGGAGACACTGTATAAAGACTGTAAAGACTATTGCAAGGCGTGTGATCATTGTCAGCGCCTAGGAAAACTAGGGAAAAGAGATGAGATGCCTTTGAGACCAATTACTAGTGCTGAACCATTTGAGAAATGGGCCATTGAATTTGTAGGACCTATTTCACCAGTTGCGCATAGGACTGGATCGTGCTATATCATTACTTGCACAAATTATCTCACATGGTGGGTAGAAGCAAAACCTACCAAAGGCTGTACGATAGCTACAACAACTAGGTTTCTATAGTAGAATGTTCTTACACGATATGGATGTCCTCTAAGCTTGACAAGTGATAGAGGTACATACTTTTTGAATGAGACCATTAGGATCCTATTGGATGAGTTTATGGTTGCAAACTACACCTTACCATCCTCAGGAAAATGGAACTGCTGAGGCTTTCAACAAAATTTTGGGCTAGACTTTGACAAAAATATGTGATGTTGGAAGAAAGGATTGGGATGACAAGGTGTCAGCTGTGCTTTGGGCATATAGAACAACTTACAAGAGATTCAATAAAGCCACACCATTTCAATTGGTGTTTGGTGCGGAAGCTGTTCTTCCTATAGAATTTATGTTACCTTCTTTGCGCATTACGTGCGCTGGAGGTCTAGCTGATGAACAGGCTTTAGAATAATGGATTGAAAAGATGATTCAACTGGATGAGAGCCGAGCCATAGCATGATGGAGTCAGAAGTAGGAAAAATCCAGGTAGAAATCATGGCATGAAAGAAACATAAGATATAAAAAGTTTGAGATTGGACAAATGGTTCTTCTTTATGACTCAAAGTTCTTACACCATCCAAGCAAACTCAAAGTACACTAGTTGGGGCCGTATGTTATAACCTCTATACTTGAATTAGGTGCATGCCATTTAGAAGCACTTGATGGAACATGGCTACCCGGTTACTTTAACGGGAGTAGGCTAAAGCCCTACTATAAATAAGTCTTCTTGGTGTTTGTAATAAGGTAGTATTACCATTTAGTCTAGGTTTTCAATTCGGTATTTATTTAATGTATTTCCATTATTGTCGTTATGCTTTGTCAATTTAGTTGTTTTTTGTGTAATAAGCAGGCTTGCACGCATGAAGCTAATTACTATATGAAGAATGCTTATGCACAGAGGACTGCACATACCTTCAGTGTGGGGTGGTTGTCATTATCCAAGAAAAGGATTGAGGGACTTGAAAGGTGAAAGAAATAAGCTGCTATAGGTGTGTTTTAAAGGGGATTTCTTCTCAAAAGGTGACCAAGGATGAAGGAATAGTATAACGCAAGGTAAGCGGAGGCCATGATAGCTACTCAGGTGTAGGAGTGCACACTGAAGAGAAGTCTGTGACCAGAAGGTAGGAAGGCGCGCTAGAAGGTTATAGCTGGGTGCGGAGATGTACCATGCAGAATGAATGGATTTGGTCAATGAATGAAGGGATATTTGGTAAGTGAGGAGCAATAAATGCATCAAAATTTGAAAAATTTATATAAGGAAGGATGCATATTCATTTTTACCATTGCAACTAAGAATATTTGAGAGAAGAGCCAAGTGCGAAGAGTTGAGTGATCGAATTAAGGTGTGAAGGGTGTGAAATCAAGCGTGACAACTAGATATGTGCTTTAAGAAGCTTACATCCCCGGTGGTGAAGGGTTTGAGCAAAGCAAGGAGACAGAGAAGAGTTAGGTTACAAGGTTTCCACCTAGGGCAGAGTTAGATTGAGCTAGGGTTTGATTCACATAGTTGTAGGAGTGAAGAGGAGACATTGGCAAGGTTAAATGGCACCAAAGAAGGCATCTGTAGCAACAACAAAAGAAAAGAAGAAGGTGGTCATTGAGGAGGAAGAGATTACACCCGAAAGTCATTTTTTGGAGATGCAATACCCATAAGGGGTTATTATTGGCCAAGAATGGGATTCACCCATTAGAAAAAGTAAGGTGAGTGAATATAATCATAGGACGTCGGAGAAAAAAAAGGAGCTCAATTCCTTGCTCATGGTTAGAACCAACAAACGCGCGACAGATGACATGCCGGTATATGATGATGTGGGTGAAAAGATCTTGAAGAAAATCGGGGTATATCAGTTGTATGAGCTCATACTTAGGAAATATGGCCCTTGTACAGTGGCTCATGAGAATGAATACTTTCTACTTTGTAGGACACAGAGTTAGAATTTCAGTTGCACTTATTTCATCATTGATAATTCTGAAGGCCACAGGAGAAGATATAAAAAGTGACCTCATAGACAAAGCCACAATTTTGATAGGAGTTGGGATACCTGAAGGGTCCACGCGGAATGGACATCAAAAAATTCAAGAATTGTCCAGTTGTACAAGCTATAACACACTTGGTTACCAAGTTAAATGATTAGGAGTGATGGTCGCAGGTAAAAACCATGTGGTTGCATGTGGTGTGGAAGATGTCGGAAGAGATAGTGTACAACATTGCCAGCTATATTGTAGAGAAAATAGTCGAGGAAGTGTGCACATGAGGGAAGATCAGCTTTGGGGTTGTTCTCCTATCACTGGTCTTCATGGAAATTGGAGTACCAGATGGATCAAAGGAGAAAATATGGGAATAACCCATGGAGAACAAGTCCCCAGTTAAAAAATTCAACAAATATCTATGCAAGTTGACTATGACAGATGAGGTGAAACAAAGGGCAGAGAAGTGGTATGATAAGATCCACATGACATTTAGAGAAAAGTGGCACATACCAAAGGACATACCAGTAGTGGTAGGAAAGCAAGTTCAGTTTTATGTATACCAACATTTCTACATCATGCACTTTCCAATGAAGGATGGAACTTGGAGCCGTTGTTACAAGTTACCTTATGCCTTCACTGCAAGGTATTTTCAGGAGTCTTTTCATAGGTTTACCAACATGCGAAGATTAAACTTCAATGCAAACAAGGTAGACTGTAACTACCATACACTGTGGAAGAAGTATGTATACCCTGGTAGGAGCGCCTACACAGAGAGAATCATTTCTAAAGTGCTGAACATCAAGCTAATAAGCTTGGCTATAGCAGATTTTGGGGCAGTGCTGGTGTATCTCTAATTGAAGCTGAAGATGGAGAAAAACAAATATGTGGAAGGTGAGTTTGCACTTCCAGCACCACCAAAAGGGAAGCACACAATGGAGAATGTCCCAGCACCTAAGCCCTCAGAGAAAATTGAAGTGCAGGATGAGGAGGAAGAGTGCGAAGATAGTGGCGGCTTGGAGCATAAGGGTAGGAAACATCCTACAACTTAGAGAGAAGCTGAGTGCGCCATTACACTGCCTCAGCTACAAGAGGGGGAGGAAGAGTAATTGAATGTGGTCCAAGGGGAGCACATGTTTAAAAGGGTATTTAGGAGAACAAGGACCCAAGGTGTTACCCTAACCTTTGTGTGTAGATCACCCTGACTCTCCCCACAGAAGGAAGTGAATGTGCCAAGAAGGAGGAAGCTGAAGTTGAGCAAGGAGGTGGAAGAGTCTAAGGAGAGCGTGCCTACATCCCCTACACCCCCAGAGCACACAAAAGAAAATGGTGAGGCAACAAAGGAGAAGGATGAAGAGGAGAAAAGACTAGAGGAAACAACTATAGGAGAAACACATGACATGGAGACGTAAGCTCCAAATTTGGAAGCTAGAGTTCCTAAGTAGTAGAGGTCTAGAAGGGTGAGTGGAGAGCACATTCCACTAGCCATGGGGTATGTAGAGGAAATAAGAAAGATTGTCCTGGAGAGAACAATAGCGCAAAGGATCTATTTGGAGCTGATGGATGAAGATATGACGACCATACGAATATGAAAGCAACTATCCTAGTCGATGCACACCGACATGGATGATCCTGATTTTGATGTATGCGAAGATTCATGCATGTCAAGGTGATTAAAGAAGGCACCCCAAGATAGAAACATGACAGTAAAGCCTACTGTCTTGTCAGACGAGCAGGTCAGTAATGCACTGGTGAAAGTTTCAGTGGAGGTGGCCAGAAGGAACATGGATAAATCTACCACAATCAAGGTGTTGTGCAAAGATATGAAGACAAAGGACGTAGAGATAACACGCATAACATAGGAAAGGGACTTCAAACAGAAGAAGAATGAAGTATTCATAAGCATCGTAGAGGAGATTGGGGACAATTTAATTAGAGTTAGGCCACACTTGGAGTCCAAGGTACCACAAACATTTCCTTTAGTGATACAATATGAGGGGAAGTTGGTGGAATTGGTGCTAGAAGATGAAACTCTACATATGCAAGAGCTAGGAAAATTAGAGAAAGATTTCGAACGGGAAAAAGCATTGGTGATGAGGAAAATCACATCGTATGAATGGCTGTTGCAGGCATTACAAGAAGTCTTGAAGAAAGTGGATCAAGCTTTGAATAAATACATAGCTCCAGATGTGCTCATCAACATTAGGACCTTGGAAGAGACCAATGAGGTCTAGAAGGCCATGAAAGATGAGACCTTGGGCTGTGCAGTGAGGCTGGCAATGGTTAAAAAAAATCCCGAGGCCTTGGCAGTAGCACAAGAGCCACACAAAACTCAGGTGGAAGAGCTTGGCAAATTGATTACATAGAAGATGGACCTTTTGGAAGGAAGGATGAAATCCATGTCTAGTGTTGTGTTGGTTTTGCAGAATGAGAAAGATGAAATTGTGCAGGATGAGTTGGAGTCCATAGTTGTGGACATCCCAGAGAAAGCGGAACAAACACTCACTGAATGACAAGATTTAGAGGCTGCAATAAAGGAAGAGTAGCTAGACCTGATACTGTAAACTGATATTGAGGAGGTTACTTGAATAACCTCGTATAAATTCTTGATTTGTCAACATTCTTCATTCTTATTCTTTCATTCAAAATTTGGAGATGACCATTGTCGGGACGAAAATGAGATTAGTGTGGGGTCATGTTGATCAAAGAATACTTGGCAAAAATCACACAAGGAGTCTGCACGGGGTAGAAGGCCAGGATTGAAGGTGTGGAAGGACAGGAAGGACCTGCACGTAGAAGGCAGGTTCAGATTTCAGGACTTAGCCAATTTTGGGCATGAGGATCTACTTTGGAAGATGGCATGCAGAACACATCAACAATGCAGAGAAGTGCACACCAAGCATTGTCTATATCTAGAAGAGCAGTTCAAACGTCTATGCATGGAGGCAAGATAAGAATGGAATGAACACTTCAGTTATCTGTAAGAGGGCTATATATAGCACACTTACATGTGTAGTTATAATTGTAAATGACGTGTGGTTATTAATAACATGTGACCTATTTCTGGAGTAGTTAAGCGGTGAAGGGCAAGTCCCCACCATATATATATGATGGTTAGGTGCATAGTAAAAGAGAGATCTATATGATGTATCAGAGGGATATAGGCATGTATGTATGATTCTGAATATGTGTATCAGAATCATATGCGCCTTAAGATGAATTGACAGTTCTGTAAGGAGCTTCTATACTTATTAATAAATGAAGGATATTGGCTGAATCTAAGTTTCATTCTGTGTAATTGAGTAGTGCATGTTAGTATTTAATCATGATTACTGTTTAAGCTTGTTCTTTAATAGATCTGTGGGTAACATGCGCTGTAGAATGATGTATTAGTCATGAGTCTTTATGGTTCTTTCTTCATTATGTGTCATCCTGTTACAACAACCCTAAAGAAGGACTTGATACCTTTGCGCGCTTCAAGTGAGTGCTCAGTCTAGGCTGAGTGTGTTGGTTCGAAAATCTGTCAGTTGGGCAGATCTATGGATAAACGAGCCAGCAGTGTGCAGGGCATAACCCCTCTTTGAGTCAGCAAAGCGAAACTGGTTTATTGCTATTCTACCAGCAGGAATCTATGCAAGTCTCACAATATTCTGCCTTCGGGGGTTTGGGATCTCATCCCAGTAGGGTGTTTCCGACTGCGGAAAGAAAGGAATGAAAGAGAGGATGAAGAAAGATCAGGTCTGAAGGAAGAAAAAAAATGAATTCCAAAGAAGAAAGGTTAGAGGGTTTGTGTTTTGGGATTGGTAGTAAACAGAGCCAAACCTACTTGCATAAACAAGCAAAGCAATACTGATGAATAAATGAAAATAAAACAGAAGCAGATCCAATAGAATAAACACACAGATCTGACATAAGAAAGATCTAATGCATATAACACATGTATTCAGCACAAAGTCTAAATATTGTATTAATATTTCCTTCTGTTACAAAAAGCTCAAAGTCTTTTCTTCTCACTTCTATTTTTCATCTGAAAGATATCCACTACACCAATACAACAAGTATTGGAGTATTTATAGAAGAAGGAGAAGAAGGAAGGCAAAAAGGAACCAACCACCTATTTACAAAATATCTACAAAAATATCTCAAAGTCATGTTGACTTTTGACAACTTGATGGATGACATATGTTCTTCTGAACTTAGCTGCTGATCTGCAAGAATAAGAAGTGAAACCCAATTGAAGAAAGTCGTGTCAGCTGTTTGATTTTCCATTGAAATGCTGACAGAAGAAAGAGTTAGCAATTTTGAGGCCTCAGGGCACATGGCGCATGGATATTGCAGATTGCAGAGCTAAATAGGAAAGGCGCATGGGAAAGGGCTGCTGCAAGGGGTAAATCAGCGCCAAAGGGCGCATGGCGCATAGACACTGCAGGGTGCATTCTTTGTTGTTGTAAGCACAAGTGCGCCTGCACCATGTGGATGCATTTTGTAAAGGGCGCACGAATTCTTTATGTTACATGGAACTTCGGTGTGCCAAAGGTGCATATAAGGTTTGTGTAACATATGCTTTTTACGTGCTTAAGGGAACTTGGTGCGGTGCATGAAAGGTTTGCATGACACAATGTTGTTGTAATGGTGGATGCGCCTGCGCCGTTTATAGCTTTGCACTTGGTGCATATGAAAGGATTGTTACATGGATGTTGGGTGCGCCAATGGCGCGAATTTTATCAATGCAACATACGAGTTTGGTGCGCCAAGCAGGACGCAAGGAAAACATTTGCAACAAGCGGGGAAAGCGTGCCATGAGGGCACGACTGCTCTTTGTGTAACAGGGGTGACAGATGCGCCATTGGTGCAACTGTTCTTCATGTTGCAGAGTGCGCCAATGCGCCGAAGGAGAAGGAAAATATAGTTTCCTTTAAAGCTTTGATTCTTCTCAGAGGGGTTTCACATATGGCTTAGCTCCTTCTGCAAGGTTCATTGGGGTGATAGAAATGGCTTTTAAACAAAGGGGTCCAAGCTTATTATTATTTTTAGAATAGAGCTTCCTCTACCAGCAGATCTGGAAAGAGGGGGAAGATCATGTGGAAAGACGGCAGGGGGGCATGCTCATGACTTCATTCTTTTCAATCCGATTCATACCCACAAGCAGCCAAAAACCACAAACACAAAGCACAAAAGAAAGAGGACCTCTTACCCGGATATTTATAATGAATAAATGTACAAATGGGTCCATAAAGTAATTTGAAAGCGACAGGCTGGTGCACACACAGATACATAGAAAATCACGTGATTTTTGTTGGTGATAATGACAGCCTAGATGCGCCTATTTATAGGTGAGGAGGCAATAAATGTGCCACCAAATTTTCAAGTGGCGCACCAAATGAGCTGTCAACATAAGAAAACATGCGCCCTTTGGCGCACCAAAAGGCTTGTCAACATGAAGATATGTGCGCCTTAGGCGCACCGAAAGCGGTGTCGACAGAGGAATATGTGCATCTTTGGTGCACCAAAAAGTGGCGCAAAAAATGATCTGTTGACAGGAAGGCGCATGCACTTTGGCGCATGGAAGGGAGACTCAATAAGGGGAGGTGCACCAAAACGCCTATTGACAGGAGAAAGAATGCGCCAAAGGATTTAAAGGGGGCGCATGAACATTTGATGTTGTATAGTCATTATATGCGCCCGCTCAAAAAGACCAAAAATGGCTAAGTTCAGAAAACTGGATTTCCCGGGAAGGGATTTTGCAATGCTTCGAACGCAAGGAATCCCCGATGAGGTATCGGAACAAACTTTCAGTATGGTTATCAATAAAATTGCCCTTGCCAATTTTACAGGATAACAACTGGCTCTTTCTGGGGACTATCCCTGAGCGAACCTCAGGGGTAGAGAATCCTAGATCTCATGTGCCTATCCATTGGTTAACAGAGTCAAAAACAAGGGCGGCTAGAGGGCGAACAAAAGAGAACACCCAACAAACAGGAAGCAAACACATGACAAAAACAAACACACAACTAAAGCAAATTGTACAAAGAAGAGAGCAAGCTCTACTTCCTGAAGATTTTCAGATGCTACCTGCTGTAGGGAAGCGGGAGTTCAGTTCCATCCAGATATGAGAGATAGAAACTATTCTCTCCGTTGAGCTGCTTGATCTTGAAAGGCCCTCTCCACAGGGAATCAAACTTTCCGTGCATGCCTTTTGGCTCTCTTCACTTGTCCCACAGAAGGACGAGGTCTCCCACCTGGAAATTTCTTTGCTTAGATTTTTTATCGAACAATCTCTTGACTTGATTCTGATGTTTGGTGATCTTGTCGATTACTCTTACTCTCTTTTCTTTGAGCTCTGTTAGATACATGATTCTCTTTTCGAGAGAATTTTGGAAAGTTTCATCTTCAATTACTCGTGCCAAGTGCAGAGCAGGGATTTCAGCAGAAATGGGAAGCTCGGCATCAGTGCCATATAACACTTGAAAAGGTGACATGCCGAGAGACCTCTTGGGAGTAATGCGGTCCACCCACAAAGCGTTGTATAAGGACTTGTGCCACATTCGTTGATTCTCATCCACTAGCTTTCGTATGATGGTCACCAAGTTTTTGTTACTGGATTCTGCCTGACCATTTCCCTGAGGGTAATAATTTGAGGAGTGAGCCAAAGTTATCCCATATTCATAGCAAAAACTAATAACTTCCCATGAGGAGAATTTAGAAGCATTATCAGCAACAATCTTGTTGGGAATGCCAAACCTGACAATGATATTTTCTTTGATAAAACTACAAACAACCTCAGAAGTGGCATGTTTGACAGGTAAGGCTTCCACCCACTTGGTGAAGTAATATGTTGCTGTAAGGACATAACTATGTCCGACACTCGATTGGGAATTGAGTGCACCAATAAAATCAATTCCCCATTTCCTGAATGGTTCGTTGACAATGACCGGCTTGAGGGGAAAAGTAGCCAACTTGGGTTTGCCGACGAACTGCTGACAAGGTTCACATTTTGCTACCCAGGTGGCTGCATCTTGGAAGAGCATCGACCAATAGTACCTGGCTCGGATGATTTTGTGTGCTGTCACAGAAGAGGAAAAATGGCCTCCACAGGCTGAATTATGAAAATTTTCAAGTAACTTTACCTGCTGTGGCTTGTCGACACATTGCAAGAAGACACCATCTATCCCGCGTTTGTATAAACCGTCATCCCAAATGACAAATTTGGCCACTCTGAGCTTTATAGTGCGCTTCTCCTTCGTAGTTAGGTGAGCTGGGCATTCGCCATAGGTGAGGAAGAAAGCAATGTCGGAATACCACTCATTGCTGGTTGCGACAAATAGGACCAGAGGCAGAGAATGGGCTTTCTCTAGTTGGCTTCGCACTTCGTTGGTACAATCATCCTTTTCCTCAGGGTTTTCTGAATCTTTGTTTTTAGCCATAAGCTGACACAGGCCCTTGCCTCTTACCAGCTTGGTTGGTTTTATATCCAGGTCGTACTCCTGGACCTTCGCAATCCAATTTCCTCGCAAGATTCCTAACTCCTGTTGAGTTAGAATTGATTTGACTGCCGTGTCAGGGACCAGCACCACCCTATGGGAATTTAAAATGTAATACCTGAAGTTTTTTCATTGCTTTGACAATGGTGAAGGCATGCTTTTCCAACTGAGACATTTTTAATTCGTGAGGCTTGAGGGGAGAGCTCATGAACACAATCGGAGATTCAACATCCTCCGAATTCTTTTGCATCAAGATGGCAGATACAGTATGCTCAGATGCATAACTATACATGATGAAATCTTTGGAGAAATCAGGACATACCAGGACTGGCGCGTGAGCAATGGAAGCTTTTATTTCCTTGAACGACCTCTTTCCTGCCTCGCTCCAATGGAAAAGTTAGTGACCCCTTCATCATGTCCAATATATGACGAATCTTCTCAGCAAAGTCGAGAACAAAATGCCTGAGAAAGTTCACCTTTCCGAAGAAAGAATGAATGCCAGTCTTGCTTGTAGGCAAAGTAAGGCTCTGAATAGCCTTAACTCTTTCGGTATCTATCTTCGTTCCTTCTTTGCTAACCACATGCCCCGGAAACTTTCCTTCTGTGTCTCCAAAAACAGACTTTTTTGGGTTCAGGGAAATCCCATGTTCTCGGCATCTGGCCAATACTTGCTCCAGGTGATCACAATGGTCACTTCGTTGTTTAGAGAAAATAGTTAAGTCATCTAGATAAACCACAATGACCTTCCCCATCATACCTTTGAATGTAAGGTCCATGGCCCACTGAAAAGTGGCGCCAGCATTGGTTAGGCCAAAAGGCATCCTGCTGTAGGAAAATGTACCCCAGGGAGTAGTGAATGCTGTTTTAAATTGATCCTCAGGCGAAACTTCAATCTGATTGTAGCCCGAAAAACCATCAAGCATGGACATCATTTCTGATCCAGTTACCGCTTGCAGAACTAGATCCATTATAGGAAGTGGGTAGTTGTCTTTCAAGGAATCCTGATTCAAATTTCAAAAATCTACGCATATGCGTATTTCACCATTTTTCTTGCGCACTGGAACAATGTTTGCTACCCAAGTACTGTGATGAATAGGAAAGATGATTATCACATCCAACATTTTCTAAATTTCAGCCTGGATAGTAACTGAGATCTTAAGTTTATAATGCCTTTGCTTCTGGCGAAAGGATTTGACATCTTCTTTCAATGGGATGTTGTGTTGGACATCCTTTGGCTTAAAAGACTTTAGATCGGCGTAGGACCATGCCAATACATCCATGTATTTCTTCAGTAACTTGACGAATCTCCTATTTTCTTTAGGCGTGAAACATTTTCCAATGTTCAGAAACTACAGGTGTTCTACCGAACCTAAATTAATCGGTTCGGTTTTTGGGGATGAGTTAGCATCATCTCGCCTTTTATTTTTCATAAAACGATCATGCCTGTCGAACAACTGTTCCAGAGAAACCAGGCCCTTTGGAATTTTATTTCCTTTGAGCTGACATATGCCGTCATTCCCTTCAGATTCATCCTCTTGATCAGTGACTGATTCATGACACATAGAAGTGGATCCTTCAAAATGCAATCCTTTAAAATTTTTCACCTTCTCTAGAAAGGCAATGAGTTGATTGTCATCATTGAATACTTGCCAATGCTAAGAATTGTCTGGCACGCTTGGGTGGAAAACCACCTCAATGGTGTATTTGTTTGTTTTCAAAGTTGGGTGCGGGAGCATGAGGGATGTTGAAACGGCCAATGAATTAGCCATGTCATTTTGAGCTCTTGGAATGGCTTCTATTGAAAAAGCATCAAATTCCTTGATGCTGTCCCACACCGCATTACGGTAATGTTTGAGCCTCTCATTCTTCACTTGATATATCCTCTTAACTTGATTCACGACTAGCTCTACATCACCTTGCAATTTCAGATTTCTGATCCCTCTTTCCTTTGCGGCTTGCATGCTGAGTAACAGAGACTCATACTCAGCAGTGTTATTTGTGTTGAAAAATTGCAACTTAAAAGAGAGAGGAATAATTTCTTCCTCGGGAGATATTAGCACAGCTCCGGTGCCACATCCACTGGTTGCACAACTGCCATCAAATTGCAAGGTCCAGACCTTGTTAAGATCTTCTTCTTGGATGAGAACAACCATTTTGTCAGACTCGGCAGAAAATAAATAGTTCCCCATCCCTGATGATTCGAAAAGAATTTGAGCTTTGGGGTCTTCGGAGTTAGTAACCAAGTACTTATTTTGTGATTCTGGCTCCAAAGTATGCATTACACCTTTGATGGGGATTCTGGCCTTAGACCAATCCATATGAATCTCCCCGCCAACCTCGCTGCAAAAACTTCTTCCCAGCAAAATTCCGTAGGTTGCTGGAATGTCGGCAACGAGGATGGTCATCTTTACTCTTTTCTCTGGGAACGCCGCAAATGCAAACTGCGCGTCTTTGATTTGACCAATCAACGACACCTGCTTGGTTTCCAAGGAATAACATCTGCCAAAAGGCTTGGTAAGGGTGAGGCCCAAAGCATGGGTGACTTTTTCCAGCATGACGTTATCAGAAGCTCCAGAATCAATTATGCAGTTACTCAACTTGTGACCATTGATTAGGAGGGAGAGATAGAAAGGTTCTATCTTTCCTGACACTGATGTTGAAGCAACATTTATGCGGGATGCAGGAGGAGTGGAAAGGATTCCTTTTGGGGAAACCTGATTAGTTATGACAACTTGACTTTGAATATACTTGGTCAATCTTACCAGTTGTTTGGGATTTGACTGAAGATACTCGGCTTCAGACATTTGGATCTTAGTCTTTTTAGCATGGTCAATTATGTCAAATGTGGCCAAGGGTTGCGTTGAGGAAGGAATGAGTCCCTCACTTTGCGATGGTAGGGTAGGATTACTGGTCTTTATGGGAATAGAAGAAGGCTGATTTGGAGGAGAGATGGGGGGAAAAGATTTCCTTGTAAAAGACTTAACAGGGAGTTGAGTAGGAAGAGGATTACCTCTTTTAGCAATGGTTAGAGGTGCGTTTGACATGGCTTCTCCTTCTACACATGAGCAGTGACATCTGCTTCTTTTCCTTGCGAGCGGGTAAAAACAACATATGATTGTCCACTTGCATAGCCCTGAGAACCCTCCTCTTCATCAGATTCCTCCTCATCAAATTCCATATACCCGATAGTAGAGTCACCATTCGGCTCACCGACGTCTTGATCATCTTTGCCTTGAGATGAAGGTCCTTCGTAATCTTGTTCCTCTTCTTCAATTTTGGCTAGAGCATTGACCGGAGGAGCCTCAAGCGCCAACCGCGGAGCAGTTGCAGGCAAGCGTGGCCTTTGTGAAACATTGTTGGAAACAAAGTTCCTCTATGGAATATCCCAGTATGAGGAACTGGGGGAGGCTTGGGCTAACTGATTCTTTAATGCAAGCAAGTCATTCGCCATCTTTTGAAATGCGGATCAGACGAAGTAGTGGGCGAAGGGCCCGAAGATTTAGGCTTGGATGATTCCCTTCTCAATTCACCAGATATTATCAAATTATCTTCAATTCGAATGGCAGCGGCCTGGGTGAGAATCAAGGTAGCCACTTTCTCTTGCAGGAGTAAGAAACTTACTTTTGAACTCATAGCGTTCACGAAGAAACACTTCTGATTTTCCGGTGTTGGAAGCATGGCAACAGGGACACGGTTGATTAATGCATTAAACCTGGCGATGAAATTGTGCATGGTCTCATTGGCCTCCTTCTTCAGGTGAGTGATCTGTGATAATAATGCAAATGCATCTTCTGAAGGCTTGTACCTATCTTCAAAAGCATCCTGCAAGGTGGCCCAACTGGTAATAGATCCGGCCGGCAAATGCTGAAACCATTCAGCTGTAGGCCCTTGTAGAGTTTCCAAAAAAAGGTGAACCGACACATCTTCGTGAGTTACATCTAGAATACTGCATGACATGATGAATGCAGATATGTGCGAATCCATGCTTTGGTTTCCACTCCCGTTGAATTTGGGAAAATTCTTTCGATTTCCATGTGGGAGCACGTGAACAGGATGTGGCAAGGCCAGGGGGCCCATAGCATTTCCCCATGGCACCGCCATCTGGATAGCTAGAAAAAGAACGCGGGCTAGGAGTGCGGTTCCGCTGAGCAATAAAGCACTGCAAAGGGATGTAGAGGCTCCTTGTGAAAACTGGCTCTTCCGTGGGGGTGAGGCACTTCCGGTTGACCGATTAGCTGAACTTAGTGATGAAAAGTGCGCTGGTGCTACACTGAAATTGTGCCTTTGAAGCCGATCGAAATTAGGATCGACTTCTCCACAAGCTCGCCTACCACGCGTAAATGGCTCACCTGCCAGCGTACCTTTCAGATCTAGAACGTTGTTGTGGAGTAGATTTAAAATTTCTTTTTTGGTTGTACTTGCTGATTTTCTGGTTTTTCTGACAAAAACCAGTAGCATGTACTTTTCTGAATATTTAAAATTATCCTCTTCTGAAAACTGATTGCGGTTTAATGACAAAGAACGATGAGGATAAAATGACAGTGAAGATTAGTAAGCTGATTTTCAGATCTAAGGTTAACTTTTTCAAAGAGTTTGAAATTTTTGGTAAACAGTTAAAAACTCATATCTATGGCAAAATGCAAATTTTTATAAAAACTCAGCAAACTAAAGATCTCCAACAAGGCCAAATCTATGGATCTCAAAAGAAAATTTTCAATTCGAGTCACTTTCGCAAAATTTTGGATATTTGACAAAAAGTTAAAGTTTGCAAACAGATAGTGATTTTTCTGATTTTCCCTGATTTTCTATCCTACCACTATCATAGATCTGATATATCTGTTCGTTCCCCAATAGAGTCACCAAAAACTGTTGGTTTGAAAATCTGTCGATTAGGTAGATTTATGGATAGACGAGCTAGCAGTGTGCAGGGCATAGCCCCTCTTTGAGTCAGCAAAGCGAAACTGGTTTATTGCTATTCTACCAGCAGGAATCTGTGGAAGTCTCACAATATTCTGCCTTCGTGGGTTTGGGATCTCATCACAGTAGGGTGTTTCCGACTGTGAAAAGAAAGGAATGAAAGAGAGGATGAAGAAAGATCAGATCCGAAGAAAGAAAAGAAATGAATTCCAAAGCAGAAAGGTCAGAGGGTTTATGTTTTGGGATTGGTAGTAAACAGAGCCAAACCTACTTGCATAAACGAGCAAAGCAATACTGATGAATAAATGACAATAAAACAAAAGTAGATCCAACAGAATAAACACACAGATCTGACATAAGAAATATCTAATGCATATAACACATGTATTCAGCACAAAGTCTAAATATTGTATTAATATTTCTTTCTGTTACAAACAGTTCAAAGTTTTTTCTTCTCACTTCTATTTTTCATCTGAAAAGATATCCACCCTCTCAAATACAACAAGCATTTGAGTATTTATAGAAGAAGGAGAAGAAGGAAGGCAAAAAGGAACCAACCACCTATTTACACAAAATATCTACAAAAATATCTCAAAGTCATGTTGACTTTTGACAACTTGATGGATGACATCATCCCATGGTGCAACATGGATGATGTCATCATGTGTGCCAACATACTCTAGATATTTTACAAAAAGAAATTCAGAGGAGAGAGAGAAGAAGAGAGAATTTATTCATCGTCGTCATCCTGCAGCTAAAAGGGGATATCCTGCTGTTGCTACTCAGGTGACGAGATGTGGAATTGGGCACAGGAAAGGGCTGCTGCAAGGGGTAAATCAGCGCCAAAGGGCGCATGGCGCATAGACACTGCAGGGTGCATTCTTTGTTGCTGTAAGCACAAGTGCACCTGCGCCATGTGGATGCATTTTGTAAAGGGCGCATGAATTCTTTATGTTACATGGAACTTCGATGCGCCAAAGGTGCAAATTAGGTTTGTGTAACATATGCTTTTTGCGCGCTTAAGGGAACTTGGCACAGCGCACGAAAGGTTTGCATGACACAATGTTGTTGCAATGGTGGATGCGCTTACGCCGTTTATAGCTTTGCACTTGGCGCATATGAAAGGATTGTTACATGGATGTTGGGTGCGCCAATGGCGTGAATTTTATCAATGCAACATACGAGTTTGGTGCGCCAAGCAAGACGCAAGGAAAGCATTTGCAACAAGTGGGGAAAGCGTGCCATGAGGGCGTAGCTTTTCATGATGAAACAGGTAGGGAATGTGCGCCATTGGCGCGGCTGCTCTTTGTGTGACAGGGGCAACAGATTCACCATTGGCGCAGCTGTTCTTCATGTTGCAGAGTGCGCCAATGTGCCGAAGGAGAAGGAAAATAAAGTTTCCTTTTAAGCTTTGATTCTCTCAGAGGGGTTTCACATATGGTTAAGCTTGTTTTTAGGGTCGTTCGGGTGATGAAGAGGCTTAATACCAACATGCTTGAGTAATCATTTTTAGGACAGAGTCCCCTCCCCAGCAAATCTAGAAAGAGGGGAGGAGAACATGAGGAAGAACGGCAGGGGGGGCAAGCTCATGACTTCATTCTTTTCAATCCAATTCATACCCACAAGCAGCCAAAAACCACAAACATGAAGCACAAAAGAAAGAGGACCTCTTACCCAGATATTTATAATGAAGAAATGTGCAAATGGGTCCACAAAGCAATTCGAAAGCGACAGGCTGGTGCGCAGACAGGTACAGAGAAAATCACATGATTTCCGTTGGTGATAATGATAGCGCAAACGTGCCTATTTATAGGCGAGGAGGCAATAAATGCGCCACCAACTAAGTGGCACACCAAATGAGCTGTCGACACAAGAAAACATGCGCCCTTTAGCACATCAAAATGCTTGTCAACATGAAGATATGTGTGCCTTAGGTGCACTGAAAGTGGTGTCGAGAGAGGAATATGTGCACCCTTGGTGCACCAAAAAGTGGCACAACAAATGATCTATTGACAGGAAGGCGCATGTGCTTTAGCGCATGTACGGGAGACTCAAAATAGTGAGGCGCACCAAAACACTTGTTGACAGGAGAAAGAATGCGCCAAAGGATTTAAAGGGGGTGCATGAACATTTGATGTTGCATAGTCATTATATGCACCCGCTCAAAAAGACCAAAAATGACTAAGTTCGGAAAACTAGATTTCTCGGGAAGGTATGTTACAACGCTCCGAATGCAAGGAATCCCTGACGAGGGATCAGAACAAACTTTCGGTATGGTTATCAGTAAAATTGCCCTTGCCAATTTTACAGGATAACAGAGTGATGTGCCAACGCAACTAGGGTGTTATCTTGCAAATTCTAGGCTGCATCAGCCATGTGTATATTTTGATTAGGTAGCCATCCTTCAAGGGAGTGGTCTACATGTTGACTATCATAGCTTTTGATTTATATTCATCCTTTGAGGGATCTGTCTATATTTTGATCATTTCCATCCCATAGATACTTTGATATTTAGAGATAAGGGAGATCCTAGGTGACCATTTAGAAGGGGAAAAGTAAATGTACAAACTACACGTACTCCTTAGCATATCATCAATTAGGTAGAGAGGGATATAGTAGATAATAATGATTTCAGGGTTCTTTAACTATGAGCGAGGAACTTCTCTGTGTGGAATATTCTACGAGAAGAGCTATGGTGCTCATATTTAAGGTTATAATTGGTATGTTGACTGTAAACCACATGATTCCAAATCATTACAAGAGTAAGTATATGGATGAATGGATAATTTGATTTGAATTAGGTCACGTGAGATGATATTTTAACAATAAAATGCCCACTTGTGTAATGTATTAAGAGTTTCCTTTTCAGGTGTACCATTAAGGGAAGCTAAACGATAAGCTCTAGACCCATATTTATGAGTGATAATATATGGTCCAATCTAGTTTGGAGAAAAATTTCCACGTTTTCTCTTCTCCATGTTAGTAACATATTGATTTTATTTGAGGACAAGATCACCAAAATTGAAGTCACCTTCTTTGAGGTGTTTTTTATATACTTTTTTGATTTATTCTTGATAGATATTGATAGGTTCGAGGGTAGTTAGTCATCATCCGTCTAACAATTCTAGTTGTGATCAATATTCTTATTTGGGGATGCAATCTTTGAGTGAGACGCATATGGATGGGATATGGACTTTAAGGGGAGGAAAAAATTCATTTCTGTATACTAAGGAGAAAGGTGTAATACCCATAGGGGTTAGAATGCTAGTCCAATAGGCCCATAATGTAAATGGGATTTGAAGGTGCCAATCTCTACCAACATGATAAACATTGTTGGTAAGGATCTTGTTGAGGGTTTTATTAGATGCTTCAGCTTGGTCATTACCTTATGGATAGTAAGGTGTGAAAAAGATAAGTTTGATGTTGTAAGTATCACAAAGTTTTTGAACCTTCCTATTTTTGAATGATTTACCATTGTCTGTGATGATTTTATAAGGAATGCCGAAGCGAAAGATAATGTGATGGTGAATGAAGTTGATGATTTTATCTACTTTAGTGGAGATGAGAGGAATATCTTCCACCCATTTTGTAAATTATTTAGTTGTTGTGATGATGGAATTATGTATTTTTGATGATCAAGGATTGATAAGGCCAATGAGGTTAAGTCCCCATTACGAAAAAGGCCATAGGTATTGAGCTGGTTGGAGAGTGTGACTAACAATGTGTGTAAGGTTGGAGTGTTATTAACATTTGATGCACTTCTTGACATAGTCACAACAATATTGATTAAGCGTAGGCCAATAGTATCCCATGCGCAAGATGTGTTTAGCCACAACTAAACTGTTAAAGTACCCACCACATATCCTGTCATGGACTTCTTGGATAGCTAGATGAGCTTCAAGAGATTTAAGACAACAGAGGAGAATGTCATTAAACCATCTTTTATAAAAGATACCCCCTAGTATGACATAACAGGGTGCACATTATTGAAAATATCTTTGATCATTTTGGATAGATCTCAAGGTATTTTTCCTGTGGAAAGATAATCACATGTTTGAGTGTACCAAGTGTCATATTGGTTATATTTTATATGATTGATGGTTGTAATACCATTGCTGGTAGAATATGGTTGATCAGGTTTATGTACAACTAAAAAAAGTTTAGATTCTTATGGTGATAGAGGTATAAGAGAGGTGAGGGAATCCATAGTATCTCCAAATTTATTAGATAATCGTGGAGGAGTTTGGATTTCGTAATGATAAAAGAGTTTCAAGAGGTCTTCAATGATGGATTTATATTTTTTTAATACCTCACTTTTACATTGATAGGTCCCTTTTTTTTAATTGATGATGAATTTTGGATCCCTGTAGATGTTAAGGATTTGTACACCCAGAAATGCGGCGATCTAAAGTCCCATGATGAGAGCTTCGTATTCTGCCATGTTGTTTGTGTAATCAAAGTCAAGTTTGTAGGATAATGGGATATGGGTGTTCAAAGGGGGTATATGACGATTATAACAACCCCTATTGTCTACATTTGGACCCATCAAAAAATAAATTCATTTTGAGAGGGGTGTTATTGTGGTCAAGGGTGTTAATAGATTTTTCAAGAAACTATTCACAAAGTAAATGATTGGTGGGAAGGGGAGATTCAACAAGATGATCAACAATGACCTTCCCCTTGATGGACCTTTGAGAGAGAAATTCAAGGTCAAACTCTATCATGAGCATGAGCCATCTGGTTATATGATCGTTGTGATATGGTTTAGAGTGTATGGATTTTAGTGGATTACAATTGGTGACTACATAGTTTTTGTGATTGAGGAGGTAATGATGAAGTTTTGAAAGTTGTAAAGTACAAGGGACAACACAAATTTTATATTTTGGAATAATGAGTTTCATACTCGTGAAGGGTGTGGATTATGTAATAAACAACATGTTCCTTACCTTATTCGTCTCGATGTGCTGGCATGGATCCTAAGGCATGATCAATACCAAAGATATATAGATAGAAGTGATCCCCTTCACATGGAGGTGTAAGCACTGCTGGTGATAAGAGATATTTTTTGAGGGTGTCAAAGGCTTGTTGATAGTTACTATCCCATTTAAAGTGGATGTATTTCCTTAGAAGGTGATGAAAGGGTTGACAATGGTATGATAGTTGAGAGATAAAATGACAGATAGATTAATTTTTCCCTTGAAGGCTACAAATTTGTTTAAGATTAGATGGAGGAGGCATTTCAATAATGGCATTGAATTTGGTATGGTCAACTTAAATTCCCTTGATAGATACTATGAATCCTAGGAGTTTTCTTATGAGAAATCCAAATACACATTTATCTAGAGTGAGATGTAGAAAGAATTGCGATAGACGTGAAAAGATCATGTTGAGGACAACAAGATAGTAATTTCAGTGTTTTGATTTTCATAAGATATCGTCTACATAGTATTCTACAGTTTTTTGGATGAGGTCATGAAAGATGTATGTCATAGCGCGTTGATAAGCAGCTCTTACATTTTTCAGGACAAAGGACATTACTCTATAATAGAAGGTTGCCCATGGAGTGATAAATGACCTATTATGTTGATCTTCTGGTGTGACTAGGATTTTATTATATCCAAAGAAACTGTCTATAAGAGACACCATTTCACAGACTGATCTTAAATCAATGAGCTGATTGATGCTTAGTAGGGGAAATAATCTTTTAGAAAAGCGAGGTTAAGGTCCTAAAAGTCCATACAAATGCATAATTTCCCAGTGGATTTAGTGATGGGTATGATATTGGAAACCCATTGAGGATAATCGATAGGTAGTATGAAATTGGTTGAAAGAAGACATTGAAGTTCTTCTTTAAATAATAATGTGATATGAGGATGTATCCTAAGAAACTTTTACATCACTAGCTTAGCACATGAGATGGTGACAATATTGTGGATGATGATGTTGGGGTCTATACCAGGCATATCACTGTAAGACCATGTGCAATATTGATTGTGTTTTGATAAGAATGCAATGAATTCTTAGAGTTCATGTGAGTCTAAAGCTTGGGTGATTTTGGAAATGTGCGGTTCTTGTCATGTACCAATATTAACATCGATGGTAGATTCATTGAGGAGCATAGATGTGTCAGAGGGTATTTTTTTTTGAATATAGTGATGCTCAAAATTCATATTGGTTAAGATAACATCATCATCATGATAATAAAGAGCATCGATAGTGGGGGAATCCTCCTCTATCATGTGAGGTAGTGTTAAGGTTAGAAATTTTGTATTACCATTTTCTTGGTAAGTCAGTGGTCCTAATGTGATAATTTAAAAAAAAAAGTCAGAAGGGATGGATATGGTGTCATCATTATAATAGGATATGTTTGATGATGATTATGGGTATGGTTGTGGTTCTGTTGTTGATGGTAATGGATTTAAAGATGATGCTTTGAAACCAAGGCCATGTTTTTCATGAGGTTTCCTCAAGTATTCAAAGGGTAAATCATGTAGACCTTGTTCATACCTACTAGGAAAAAAACCTTTCCATGTACAACGGTGAAGGTAAGTTCGAGAAAATAAAGGTTTTTCTAGGAATGAAAAGTTTGATGAGAACTAATTAGCATGTGGTTTATTTTCAAGATGAGAGGAAGGGAGATCGATGCCTCTGTAAACAAGTTGTGTTCAAAGAAATGGGGGACTGAAGGAAATGATGTTTCCCAACATTAGGTTAATAAGGAGTTTTTTTGTCAGGTCTCTCATACATTTTAGGTGAAGGGAGTGTATCGAGGGTTAGGATTCAATACTCCCCCAATGAGAGACATTGCATGACATCCTCTAAGGATCGATCATTTGGTAATTTGGATACGGGGATGGAGGAACTCATAGAGGCTTAGTTTGAAGATGTGAAGTTTTATAAGGGAAGAAACACATCATTGGGCATAAAGGTCATATGATAGGATTGAAATGGATAGGGATATACATGGACCATAAATGTATTACCTTCATATTCATCCTTTAGACACTGATGTAAGGTATATGGGACACAACACATAACACGGATCCAAGGATGACCTAGTAATGTATTGTATTAGAATTATCCTTCTATAATATAGAAGAATTCATGGAGGATTTTGACCCTATTTTGATAGGAAATATAACCATTCCATAGGTAGGAGCGACAATATCATGTTTTCATGCTAAATGTCTAACATGAAAATTTGAATTTTTTTACCATGTTAATTAAGCCCACACTTAAAAAATTCTTGAACCGGGTAATGTAAACCTACCCTCCAGAAAATTAATGACTATGTAAACCCCATCATGGCCAATAGGGATGTGCCAAATAGGTTTTTTAAGTGTGTTTCATGTGTAGGTAAGTGTTTGGGAAGAAATTCATTTGATCCACTTTGAAGGAACAACTCCCAGAGGCCCAAAAAGGCCTCTTTTCATGATTTTACACTTGGTGATCACCCTCTAGGGATGGAATAAGAATATATAATGAATAAAAGTAAAATGTGAGAGATATATGAGATCATCAAAGGCATTTTAGGAAAATTATTCAAGGTAAAACATGTTTAGGAACAAACTATGCAACACCGAGTTACTTATAACACAATGCAGGGAAATGAAAGTAGTTAAAAATATAGTCATCTTGTTATAGATGTTATGATATCCTCAATATATTTTTTGAAGTAAAAAATTACTCATAAAAAAATATAAGGAGGCTTACTTCACATTGCAAAAGGTTTC